>CM077156.1:163946554-164400439 GCA_039583875.1 Platanthera guangdongensis
ATATGTGACTAAAAATTACATGGAAACAAGCGGACTATACAGACACAAAACGCACAAGCCGCGCGTTAGTTGCAAAAGGGCTAACCGCTCGGCAACTACAGAGAGAGAGATCGCCATGGGAGACCGCTAAACCGCCGGTCTCCAAGTCGCCAAAGACAACCTGATAGACCGCTTGGACCTCAGACAGCAACACAGCAACCAAACCGCTGAAGGGTAACCGCCAAACCGTGCGGTCATCAACCCGCCAAGCCAGACCGCCCGGTCACTAACTTCAACACTCCCCCTCAAGCTGGAGCATATATATCGATCATGCCCAGCTTGTCACAAATATGAAGAAAGAAGGTAGATACTGGCTTGGTGAAGATGTCAGCCAGCTCTTTATCAGAAGTGACGAATGGAGTGCAAATTTGTTCTTTCAAAATCTCTTCACGAATGAAATGACAGTCGACCTCAATGTGCTTGGTTCATCATGAAAGACTGGATTTTTGGAGATGTATATGGCAGTCTTGTTGTCACAAAACATAGGTAGAGGATGGTGGTAGACCTCTCCTAAATCCAGCATGAGAGCCCGTAGCCATTTTAACTCACAAGTGGTCGATGACATACTCCGATACTCTGCTTCAGCACGGAACCTGGAAACAACAGACTGCTTATTGCTCTTCCAGCTTACCAGATTTCCCCCAACAAAGGTGCAGAAACCGGAGGTAGATTTGCGATCCCCTTTGTCATCAGCGTAACTCGCATTTGAGTATGTTTCAACCCTCAGGTGACCATTCTTCTGAAAGAGTAATCCTTTCCCAGGCGCTGCTTTGACATACTCCAAGATCCTCAAGGCGGACTGTAGATGGCACTCCTTAGGAGCTTGCATGAATTGACTCACCTTTCCCACAGCATAGGAAATGACGGGCCTGGTCACTGTGAGATATATGAGCTTACCAACTAGACGCCTATACCGTGTAGTATCTGAAAGAAGGGGCGAATCATCCGTCCAGGTTTTGTCTTCTCCAATAACCATGGGGCATCGGGCAGGTTTGGCTCCAGTCAATCATGCTTCTTTTAAAAGATCTAGAACATACTTACGCTGGGAGAGGACTAAGGAGTTGGGCTTCCGAGAGATTTCAATCCCCAAAAAGTACTTCGGAGAGCCCATATCTTTCGTGACCAGATGTTGACGAAGATGCCGCTTTGTCAAGGCTACCCCTTCCTGATCATCGCCAGTGAGAAGAATATCATCGACGTACACAGCAAGAACCACCAGGCCCGAGGAGGTTTTGCGAATAAATAGCGAGTAATCGGCAGAGATGCGCACAAAACCAACGGCCGCCACGATGCCGCTGAACTTGTCAAACCAAGCTCGAGGGCTCTGCTTTATGCCATAGATTTCCTTCTTCAACCGGCATACTCGGGTCTCCCCCTGAGCAACATACCCAGGAGGTTGCTCTATATAGACGGCCTCCTGAAGATCACCATAAAGGAAGACATTCTTGACATCCAGCTACGAAATCGGCCACTCTCGATTGACCGCCACAGAGAGGACTCGGATGGTGCTGAGACGAGCCACGAGAGAGAAAGTGTCAAAGTAATCAACTTCATATGTCTGAGTAAAGCCCTTAGCAACAAGGCGGACTTTATAACGGTCCACCGTGTCGTCGGGTCCAAATTTGACCACAAAAACCCAGCGACAGCCAACAACATCAGTACCGAAGGGAGGAAGAACAAGAGTCCAGGTACCCCGCTCCGTGAGGGTCGCCATTTCCTCATCCATGACCAGCTTCCAATGGGGAATATCAAGGGCCTCCTGATAGGAACGAGGCGTGGCAGTGGCAGAGATAGCCAGCGCAAAGGCCCTGCGAGAAGGGGTAAGACGATCATATGAAACAACAGCAGCAAGGGGGTGTAGGGTACACGTCCGCACCCCTTTACGAAGAGCCACAGGGAGATCCAGGTCGGCGGCTCCCTCGGAATCCGGAGCGTCCGTGGCAGAGAGAGCTGGCCCGGGAGAAGAGAGCGACGGCGGCGGAGAGGATGGAGACGGTGATGGAGAAGTGGGAGAGAGAGGCGGAGCGAGAGGAGGGGACGGAGATGGCGGAGGGGTGGAGATCTCGGTAGGAGACGAGGGAACGAAGGGAATAGCAGGAGAATCAGAAGCTGTGGGAAGAGGAGAGGAAGCGGGTGAAAGAGAGGAGGATTCAGCCGAGAAGTAGGAGGCATTCTCGAAGAAGGTAACGTCAGCAGAGACGAACTGCTGACGAAGAACAGGGTTAAAGCAACAGTAGCCTTTCTGAGTTGTGAAGTACCCCAGAAAGACACATTTGGTGGAGCGAGGGGATAGCTTTTCACGGGTGGCAGATGGGGCATGCACAAATGCAGTGCATCCAAAGATTCGGAGAGGGAGAGGAAAAGGCTCCTTGCCCAGATACAGAATGGAGAATGGGGTTTTCCCGTGGAGAACGGTGGATGGAATGTGATTAATGAGTTAGCAGGCAAGGAGAACAACATAGCCCCAATAAGAGCGAGGGACATGCATCTGGGTCATCAATGTGCGAGCCACATCGAGGAGGTGACGGTTTTTGCGTTCCGCCACCCCATTTTGTTGGGAGGTATAAACACAGCTAGTCTGATGAATAATGTCATGTTGCACACAAAAAGATGTAAAACCATGACTCAGATACTCCTTAGCATTGTCGGAGCGAAAGGTTTTAATACAAACATTAAACTGAGTTTTAATTAACTGATAAAAAGATATCCATACATCTAAAAGTTCAGAGCGATCTCGTAGGAGATACACCCAAGTACATCGAGAAAAATCATCTATAAAAGTTACAAAATAAGAACTGCCCCGACCAATGGTGAGGGTAGGAGCAGGTCCCCAGACATCGGAGTGGACAAGATCAAATGGACGAGTAGAGCCCCGACCTTGCTTCGGTGGGAAGGAGGAACGGTGATGCTTGCCTAGTTGACAAGCGTCGCATTGGAGAGGAGTACTGGAGGGAGGGAGGTGGGGCAGAAGCTGATGTAGAAGTCGTGGTGGAGGATGACCGAGGCAGAGATGCCACTGGAGAAGATCCGTACAAGAAGAGGAGAAGGCGGACAAGGCGGAAACGTTGTCGAGGAAGTAGAGGCCGCCGCTCTCAGTCCCAGTAGCAATCGTCCGGTGGGAGCTCGGATCCTGAAAAGAACAAGAAGTCGGAGTAAATGTCACAGAACACTGAAGCTGCTTGCATAAAGAGGTAACAGACAATAGATTGCACGGAAACTTGGGCACATAGAGAGTGTCCGCTAGTCGGAGTGACGGAGTAACATGAACCACTCCCGTCCCATGAACCGGGGAGGGAGAACCGTCCGCAACGAGGACCGGGGGCAACCGATCATGTTGTTCGAGTAAAGAGAAGCACTGAGGATTGCCCGTCATGTGATTAGTTGCACCAGAGTCGATGAGTCATTTACCTTGAGTCACCATGTGGGCACTACCTGAGGATGTGACAACAGAGGCAGACGGCTTGGAAGAGTCACCGGAGGGGCGAAGATGGGGATGCTTCGTCCAGCAGCGTTCGGAAGTATGTCCGGTGCGGCCACAGTGAGAGCAAAGGTAGCGGGAAGAAGCACGGCCGCCGGACTGGTGACTGCGGCTACCAGAGACACTCCGCTGAGTGTGATGAGAATAGTTGTCCGGAGGAGGAGCGGGCAGAAGTGGGCGCTGAAGGAAAGAGGTGACAGCAGCGATGCGTGCAGCGGTGGCATCTAAGGTAGGAGATTCCGCTTCACCCAGAATTTGCTGGCGGATCATGTCATAAGTATCAGGAAGCCGGAGCAGGTAACACACAACCAGAAGCTCCTGAAAGTGCTTGTGTTGTTGAGTCAAATCCGCAGAAAAGGGGCGATTCTGAAGAATCTCAGCCCCAAGAGCCTGAACCTGTTGGTAGGCAGCAGCAGGAGACAGGGTAGGACGGGCAAAGAGGTCCGCATACAACGTATAAATGCAGGACGTCTGAGCCCACTTGGAGTACAAAGCGGCAAGATAAAGCCAAGCGGCCTTGACCGCCTCATCATGACGGATGACGGGAAGGCACTCATCGGAAAGGCTGTTAGCGAGCCAAGTACGCACAAGCACGTCACTCGCATCCCAGTCATCAAAGAGAGGTGAAGTGATCGGAGGTGGGTCATCAACGAGATGGTGGCGTTTGCGTTGCGAGCGGAGTAGAAAGGTGAAAGAGACACTCCAATCCGGGTAGTTGGAGCCGACAAGCTTGGAAATGGTGTCAAGGTTCCCGGAAGGAGTAGGAGGAAGAGGCGGAGCCGGATTGGCGACAGGGGTGGTGGCAGTAGAAGCATCAGAAAGAGTCATAGGAGCAGGAAAAGGGAAGTCGGGCGGTTAGGAAACAACCCGCACGGATAGGAAGAAGAAAAGTTGCAGCGGTCACGAGGGTAGAAACCAGCGGCCAGAAAAGCCACGACCAAGCCACAGACCCAAGCAGAGGGAGAAGAAATCGAACGGATAGAGGACAGGCCGCTCGAACAGGAACAGGTCGCGGCGACAGGAGGCGGCGACTTAGAACAGGAAACAAAAAGGTCGCGCACACAGAGGGCAACGACAAGGAGAGGAAGAGGTCGCGCGGACAGGGTGCGAATCGGCGAGACAAGCCGCGCGGACAGGGAAGGCACAGAATCAGGAGGAGTAGATCGAGTCCTCTGATACCATGTAAAAACCGAACAAAAACAAACCAAAATGGTTTTAACTGAAACTTTATTATCCGAAAAAGGTATCTATTACAAAGGTATGACCTCTCTTATATAGAATGGAGAGAAGAGAGAAAACAAATAAGAGATGTGAGACTAAAAATTACATGACACAAGCGGACTATACAGACACAAACCGCACAAGGCGCGCAGTTAGGCAGAAGGGCTAACCGCTCGGCAACTACCAGGGAGAGAGAGAGATCGCCATGGGAGACCGCTAGACCGCCCGGTCTCCAAGTCGCCAGAGAAAACCTGATAGACCGCTTGGACCTCAGACAGCAACACACAGCAACCAAACCGCTGAAGGGTAACCGCCAAACCGTGCGGTCATCAACCCGCCAAGCCAGACCGCCAGACCGCCCGGTCACTAACTTCAACAGTGTCGGAAACTATGAGGTGCACGGGGAGGGTGCCATCAATGGTATGGTCTCCCACTTCCTTGAGTTGGGATATGTGAAACACTGGGTGGATGTGATTGACGGTCGGATAACAGAGTCAATAGCTGACATAGAAGGGGCATAGAAGTGGGACGAGAACTTCTGATGCATTTGAATGGCCAAGGATGTTTGACAATGCAGCCTCAATTTAACGAATACTGACTTGCCCACTTTGAGCTGAACTGGGCCACCGTCCAGTGGTGTCTATTAGCAGTGGATGACATCTTGTGTTGTTGGATCTGGTGTCTAAGCTGCTGCAGCATCTCAACCCTATCACGTAATCTAGTAGCCATGTTTCCACTTGTCAATCATCCAGTAAGTGATCAAGGATGTACACTACCTGACAGGGTGTCATGCTTGAGCGTAGTGAAATGAGATGTTGTAGGAAGAATCCACCCAACTCAGGCACTTAGCCCAATCTCTAGGCTGATCACAAATAAAACATCGGAGGTAACTGTCCAAACAACCATTCAGCACGTCCGTTTGGAGGTAACTGTCCAAACAACCATTCAGCACGTCCGTTTGTTTGTCGGCCTGGGATGATAGGTGGTGCTCATGTGAAGTTGTGTACCTTGCAACTTAAAGAGGATCTGCAGACATGTGATCAAAAATAAAGAGTACCGATCCATCAGAATCATCTGGGGAAAACCAAGAAGATGCACGACCTCGACGATTAAGGCCTCAATAACAACCGGTGCATTAATGAGATGGCGGGGCAGTGCGAAGTGACCAAAATTAGATAAGCAGTCCACCACCACCAAATACAATCGAACCACCTAGAACGCAGTAGTCTAGTGATGAAATTCATGGCAATCACCTCCCAAATCAACTGTGGAATGGATAATGACTGCAACAACTCACCCTGAAAAGTGGCCTCGTACTTGGCCCACTGCAACTGAAGGCAGAAGACCAGAAAGGTCATTATTTGACGAAACATGCCCGACGAATATACGGAGGCGGACAACGGGCGATTGATGGGGAAGGAACCTACATGGCCAGTGGTGGACGTAATGTGATCTCCGCAAGAATATGAGGAATGCAATTGGATGAGACGGATATGA
Organism: Platanthera guangdongensis; assembly: GCA_039583875.1. Taxonomy (NCBI): domain Eukaryota; kingdom Viridiplantae; phylum Streptophyta; class Magnoliopsida; order Asparagales; family Orchidaceae; genus Platanthera; species Platanthera guangdongensis. Next base: position 163,952,790 of record CM077156.1, read on the forward strand.
CAAGTGGCCCGCGGTAGAGAATGTATGACCAAGTGCTTACCAGCTGATCCATACGAAGGGGCACAATCATTTCCCCTTAAACAAATGATGGCACGAAGACTTGTGCTAAACATTGGGTGGATATGAGACGTTGCGTCGTAAGCGTCGTGCGCTGGGTAGTTAATCCTACCCGAGTCAAAGGGTGGGGATGGACCCAAAAATCACCCACCCTTTAGTGCCACACAGTAAACCACACATGTAACTGGAGAACACAGGTTAAGGGAGCCCACAAAGGTTAAGTGAACCCACACAGGTTAATATTGTCTTACGGGTATTACAAAAACACCCAAGTCTTTATCTCACTATAGTGGGGTCGGCTATATGGATCATTTATTGCCATTGTGCCCTATCTTTAGTCATAATCACACCAATGCCTAACTACATCATGTCTTTCCATATAGTTTCATTTCAAATCTTTATTGGCCTACCCCTCTTCCGTTTAACATGTATAGTGACTAAACTCTCACAATGCCTAAAAGGTGTCTCTAATGGTCCCCTTTGTTCATGTCCAAATCATCTTAGCTGAGCTTCTCGCATCTTCTATGCAATTGGTGGCACTCCTGTCCTATCCCTGATACGTTCATTCCTAATTTTATCCAGTCTTGCGTGTCCTCACATCCACCTAAGCATTCATATCTCCGCAACTCCCATTCTTTGTTCATGTAAACAATTTGCTGCCCAACACACAGAACCATAAAGCATCGTTGGTCTAATTGCAATATGATAAAAATTCCCTTTAATGTTTAATGGTACTTTGCGGTCCCATAAGATCCCTGGCGCGCCTTTCCACTTCAACCAACCTGCTTGGATTCTATATACCACGTCTTTATCAACACCTCCAACTTCTTGAACGATCGATCCATGATATTTATAACACTCACTGCGAAATATATCTTGATCACCCAGTTTAATAATGAAGTCATCCGTCTTTCTTGCAGTGCTAAATTTAAGCTCCATAAACTCCATCTTTGCCCGACTCAATCTAAAATCCTTCTTTTCTAAAGTATCTCGTCAAGCTTCAAGTTCGCGTTTACACCCGTGAGTGTCTCATCGACCAAAATGATATCATTTACAAACAATAAACACCAAGGTATTGCTTGTTGGATATGTCCAGTGAGCTCATCGAAGATAAGGGTAAAGAGTTAAGGGATTAAGGTTGAACCTTGATGTAAGCCACCAGTGATAGGGAATTCCTGTATCACTGAATTTGTATACATATATTTAATTATGTCAATATACGATACATTTACACCTTTTTTTTTCTAAGACACACCATTAGATCTCTCTTGAAATCCTATCATAAGTCTTCTCAAGATCGATTAACAGCATATGAAAATATTGTTTTCTTTCTCGATAGTTGTTAATGAGTCACCACAAGAGTTGTAATTTAAGCTCAATATACTCCGTCTTTGCCACGCTCAGCCTAAAACTTTTTTTTCCAAAGTATCTCGCCAAGATTCAAGTTTCGCGTTTACACCCTCGCACAGCTCATCAACCAAAATGATATCATCTGTAAAAAATAAACACCAAGGTATTGCTTGTTGGATATGTCCAGTGAGCTCATCTAAGATAAGGGTAAAACGATAAGGGCTTAAGGCTTTGTTCGGCGCAGCATTTGGAGCTCTCCGTTTGGGCAAACGTCGCCGCATAGCGGGTAACCAAATGGCTGGCGGCGGCGTTTGCTCCGTTTGCACCTGCCACGCCATGGGAAATGGAGGAAAACGGAGGGATTCCAACCACGGTCTCCCCCCTCCAGTTCCAAAATCCCTCCTCCCGGCGCCTAAGCAAAACGTCAAACCAAACGAAGCCTAAAGTTGAACCTTAATGTAAGCCAACAGTGATAGGGAATTCTTATGTCACTGAATTTGTATACATATATTTGATTATGTCAATGTATGATACATTTACACCTTTCTTTTATAAGACTCTCAAGTAGATCTCTCTTGAAACCCCATCATAAGTCTTCTCAAGATCAATAAACATCATAGGCAAATATTGCTTTCTTTCTCGGTAGTTGTCAATGAGTCTCCTCAGGAGATGTATAGCTTATATGGTCGACCATCCTGACATGAATCCAAATTGATTCATTGAAATACTAGACTCTTGTCTTACTCTTCTATCTATTACTTGTTCTCATAGTTTCATGATATGACTCAATAATTTAATTTCTCTGTAATTAACACAGTTTTGTATATCTTCATTGTTCTTATACAAAAGAATCAAAATACTCTCTCTATTGATCTGACATTCTCTTTGACTTCAATATCATATTGAAAAAACATGTAAGTCATAAAATCTCTTCTTTCCCTAGACATTTTCATACATCGATGGGTACATCGTCTGACCCAACCGCTTTTCTGATTTTCATCTTTTTATAACATCATTTAACTCTGATACTTGAATTTTACGATAAAGCGTTATGTTCATATACGTCTCCGATTTACTTAACTCTTTGAAGTTCAGTTCATTGTCTTTTTGTTTCATTATAAAGTTGATAAAAATATTTTTTTCATCGTTCTTTAATATTAGCACCATCCGTTAAAACTATATCTGTTTCTGATGTTTTATGCATTTAACTTGATTTAAACATCTTGTCTTCCTCTCTCTAGCTCAAACAAATTTATACATGTCGCACTCTCCATCCTTGTTATTTAGTCGCTTATTAAATTTTTTATAAGTTTGTTTTCTTACTTTACTTACTGCATGTTTAGCTTCTTTCTTGACGACTTTATACATTGTCGAGTTTTCATCATTTCTACAAGCATAAAGTATTTTATAGCTAGCCCTCTTTACCCTCACATTTTCATGCACTTCCCCTTTCCACCATCAAGATTCTTTATTTGTGTTGAAGCTTGAGGAGACCGGGCGGTTTGATGTCTAGCCGCTGCGGTCAGCTGTTCTCCCCGGTCTGGATGCTCCTTTGTTTTCTTCTCCCTCTATTCTTCATTCTTCTAATGATTCTACTTCTTTTCCTCTTGTGTCGGCACCTCTTCCAGAGCATGCACCTCTTCATTCTCCTTCTATTTCTTATTCTCCTACTGTCTCTGATTCTTCTACTGATCTGCTGCCCTCTGCTCCTGGGTCAGCGATCTCTTCTTTGGATGATACTGATACTGTAGACCGGACAGACCTTGATCTTCTGATTGCTCTTCAGAAAGGTGTTTGGTCATGCACTCAACATCCTCTTCAGGATGTGGTTTATTATGCGCAGTTATCTCCTTCGTCTTAGAGCTTTGCTCTTGCTCTATCGGCAAATATTATTCCAGCTTGCTATAAAGATGCTCTTGTTATTCCTCATTGCAAAGTTGTTATGGATAAAGAGATGAACACTCTCACTAAACAGGGTACTTGGACTCTTATTTCAATCCCTCCAGGGGCTGATATAGTTGGTTGTCGCTAGGTCTTTGTTATCAAATTTCTTCCTGATGGTACTATTGAGCGTTACAAAGCCCGACTTGTTGCTAAAGGATTTACGCAAACCTACGGTGTGGATTTCTTTGATATTTTCTCTCCTGTTGTTCGGATTACTACAATCCGTGTTATTTTTTTGGTGGCTGACAATAGGGACTGGGAAATGTCTCAGTTGGATTTGAAGAATGTCTTTCTTTATGGTACAAGAAACAGTCTATGGAGCAACCTCCTGTGTAAGTTGCTCAGGGGGAATCTCGGGTCTGTAAACTGCGAAAGACAATTTATGGTCTTAAGCAAAGTCCCAGGTCCTGATTTGACAAGTTTAACGAAGTTATTTTTGTGATTAAGTTTGCTCGGAGTGCTGCAGATCATTTTTTGTTCATCCGCAAAACCTCGACTGGTCTTGTTATTCTTGTGGTTTATGTGGATGACATTTTTCTTACAGGGGGTGATAGAAATGGTATTGACATGATAAAGAAGTATCTGCTTCAGCATTTTGTTACCAAGGATATGAGATCTCCTAAGTACTTTCTGGAGATTGAGATATCAAGGAAGTCTGGTTCTATTGTTCTTTCATAGCGGAAGTATGTCTTAGATCTCTTGAAAGAGAAAGGTCTTCTTGGGGCTAAACCCACTCAGACTCCTATGGCTGTTGGAGATGACAAATGCTGGAATGAGAATTCTCCTGTTCTTAAAGATATTACTAGATACATGTGGTTTGTGGGTAAACTCATTTATCTGACGGTCACAAGGCCAGATATTTGTTATTCAGTAGAAAAAGTGAGCTAGTTTATGCAAACCCCCAGAGAATGTCATCTGCAGTCAGCTCTAAAGATTTTAGAGTATGTAAAAGGTGCACCATGAGAAGGTCTCTTGTTTCAGAAAAGGGGACATTTGAAGGTTGAGGCTTATTCTGATGCTAGCTACGCAGATGATAAGGAAGATAGAAGGTTTACATCTGGTTTCTGCACTTTCGTTGGAGGTAATCTAGTTAGCTGGAAGAGCAAGAAACAGACTGTCGTTGTCAGGTCAAGTGCAGAAGCTGAATATAGAAGCATGACTCAGACTGCTTGCGAGTTGAAGTGGCTCCGGACACTCTTGCTGGATCTGGGAGAATTTTATGATCATCCCCTACCTATATTCTGTAATAATAAGGCAGTCATATATATTTTAAGAAATTCAGTTTTTCATGAAAGAACATAGCATATCGAAGTGGATTGTCACTTCATCAGATATGAGATTTTGAAGAATCGGATCTGCACACCTTTTGTTACCTCGGAGAAAGAACTATCTGATTTTTTTCACCAAACCAGTTACTCCTTTTGGGGATGTTTGTAGCAAGCTGGGCATGGTGGATATATATTCTCCAACTTGATGGGGAGTGTTGAAGATTGAAGAGACCGGGCGGTTTGATGTCTAGCCGCAGCGGTCAGTTGTTCTCCCCAGTCTGGCGGTTTGACTCAGCGGTCTGGGTGTCGCAGCAGCGGTCTGATGGTTAGCCGCAATTGCGGTCTCGTGGCAACCCGCAGTTTGCGGTCTGGTGCCTTACTGCAGCAGCGGTCTGATAGTTAGTCGCAACTGCGGTCTGTTAGCAACCCGCAGTTTGCGGTCTGGGAACTTGCCGCAGCAGCGGTCTGATAGTTAGCCGCAACTGCGGTCTGGTGGCAACCCGCATTTGCGGACTGGCGGCCTGCACCGACGGTCTGGCGGCCTGCAGCAGCGGTGTGGCTGGGTATTCAATTATTCTTTGTATAGTGTGCGGTTTGACATTGTCAAACCGCATAGACCGCGGCGGATTGTATTTAGTCTCACATCATTTGTTGTATTTTCTCCTCTCCTCCGTTTTCTATAAATAAGGGACATGTCTATGTAATAATTATTTTTTGGGAGCACTAAAATTTGTGGTTTATTTATATTTTGTCAGTTTATTCGGCACTTTTTCACAATTTGGGGAAGCAGGACGTTTTGATTGTCCAAGAACGTTCTTTCCACTTATCCTTAAATATGAATACATACCTTCCCATGAGACACTAGGATCAGCATAAAGGTTATCAACTATATGTTTCATAACTACTGTCTTAAAAACAACCTATTTTCCATCTTAAAGTTCCACCATCGAATTTTTGGCAACATTTTTGTTCTTGTCTTAAATTTATTATATTTAATTTGCAGATCCAGCACCACTAACTTATATTGTGTTGTGAAATTTTTCCTAGTATGTCTTTGCAATCCCCACAAATCATATTATTCATTTTACAAGTCATAAAATAATCAATTTGTGGTTTATTTGATACATTTTAAAACGTACTTAAATGTACTTCTCTTAATGAAAAGTGTATTTGTCTCAATTAGCATGTGTTATGAAAAAATCTAAAATAGTTCATTTTTCATTTCTTTCTCCATACCCAAATCCTCCTTGAATGGGTGTATAATCTATATTTTCTTTCTTTATATGTCCATTTAAATCTTCAATTATAAAAATATTTCTCTTTGTGAGATTTCTCTTACTAAAACATTGAAGTCTTCCTAAAATTGAATTTAACCGGATTCAATTAATCCTACTTATGGTGTATGAACACTGACCATATTAATAGTTTCAGGTTCTATCACTAATTTAAGAGTTAAAATTTAATCATCTTTTTTATTTACCCCAACAACTTTATCCCTCCAAGTAATATTCACAATAATACTTACCTCATCGTTTCTTTTATCTTTCCTGTATACCATAATTTAAAATATGAATTGTCAAAAAAATTAGTTTTCTCATCCACTCATCTAGTCTCCTGCATATTTATCATTTTCTTAATCATCATATTCACTACTCTGATTGTTTTTTGCGTAGCTATATTTCAACTTTCAAACCTAAGTCGGTCAAAAATCCAACGATATACTTTCTTAGGATGTCTAATAAGTGAGTACTATTGGTTATTTAACACTATAACTAAGTCCTCCCGGAGGTGCAGCGGTCCTTGCTAAGACACTACATTTGGACCATGCGACAAAAACTCTTGCATATTTAATACTACACCCAAGCCCTGGAGATGTAGCGGTCCTTGCCAAGATGCCACGTTCTGACCATACGACACGTTCTTTAGGGGAGAACAACCTAGATTTTGCACAATTTCTCAAGTGATCCATATTCATTAGAGTAATTGAATTTTACGTTGGTCATCTACCTAACACAACATTTAAGATTTTTCACTCGAGCTTAGGACTAGCATAGGCTGGTTTATTGGCTTACGGGCATTATACCACTAATTCCCCCACAGGCATTGTCGCATGTCCTCGAACCCATGTTTGGATACCACTTGTAGGATAATGTACTTACTCAACTAGTCCATAATCTTAAACATATGAAAAGGGCGCGACTATTTTTCCTTAAACAAATTCTAGAGAAAACTATATACTAAGCAGCGGGTAGACAAGAGGTGTTGTTCCAACATAAGCATCGTAGGTTAGGAGGTTAGTCTTACTCGAGACAAAGGGTGGTGATTGACCCGACAGAGGGTCCAATCCCCGACTAATGAAAATGGTGGGTTATTCATGAGTTCAGTCTAAAATGCATCAACAATCTTGCAGAGGTTGGGATTAACTAGCACCTATTGATGTATCGTCGTCGTATCTTCCCAAATTGATCCAGACGCGACCAACAAAAGGAGGATTCGGACTGGCAAGAAAGAGCATTTGAGGTCTTGTTGGAACACCCTGTATGGAACTCAACCGTGAAATCATATGCCAAAAGTTTGGTGATGAAAATATGTTATGTTGGTGTGAAAATCTTCTGATTAAGGAAGCGCAGACTGAGATGATCAGTACGGACCATGAAGGGCCGGCTCAGAAATTAATGTCTCCAATGTTATGCCAGGAGGAGGGCCATCAATTCATCCTTGTACACAGAACTGGAACACAAGATAACACAACATGTAGAAAAAAATACATTATCTGTCGGTCGGCCTGCACCAACACTACCCCAATACCTACCTAAGGCGTAACACTCCACTGTGAATTCCTAAGAAAAATTGGGTATCACCAGGATAGGTGCCTCGACCAAGCCCTTTTGGAGGATAGAAAAGGCAGCAGCCCTTGTAATAGGGCCAAGAAAACTGTATGTCGTCAATCTCTTGAGGAGAGTGGTAAGAGGGTGAGCCCTTAGTTATTAAAGGAGCAAGGCTCACCAAGGCGCAAAAGGGTTTTGGAGCCTAGGTGCAAGGCGCAGGCGCACGCCTGAAGAAAGCAAGGCGCAACCATATTAATTTTAAATAATCAGCATCAAACATCAGTTCATCTACTTGAACAGATTTTTCATCTATTCTACTCATTATCATTCATTACTATCATTTATATTTCTTTAAAATAAAATCAATACGGCCGTTTACATCATATCAAAGTCTCAATGCTCGATTATATTTCAAAAACTCCAAATCATACAAATATTATTTAGTTCTTACATTACTTTTTTTCATTATTTGAAAAAAAAATTTACAACAAAATCACATTCAGGCGCACCTATTATGCTCCAAAGGTGCAAAAAAAAGTGCACAAAAGCGCAAACCTCTAAGCCTGGTGAGCTTTGAGCCTTAGGTATGTCTGAGGCGCGCCTTTAACAACATGGAGAGCCAATGTGACATAATCCCAGATGAAGCAACAGCAGTAGCTAGTTAGACCCAAAAAGCTTCAGACATCCATTAAGAACAGTAAAGGGGACCAATGCGGAATCACCTCAACCGTGAAGCAATCTATAGAGACATTGTGAACAACGATAGTAAGGCCTAAGTAACTAAGCTCGGTCTAGCCAAATAAACAATTCTTCGAGTTGACAAGAAACCCATGATGTTGCAGTGCGTCACCTCAAGGTGGCGATGGTTGTCCTATCAAGATGAATTGTACACAGATATTATCAAGAAATACCAATATGTACTTATGAAGCACCAGTCAAAAGACGCCAATCATTGTAATTTGGAAGGTGGTCGACGCACTTGTCAAGCCAAACGGCATCACAACGAACTCATAGTGCTCATCATAAGTGTAGAATGCCAAACATCACGACAAGGCATTTGAAGTGGAGAACACGACTAGGAAGGGATCCAAGATCTGTTACAACTGAGGATTTGGCAAAACTGTTCTCTGATTAGACACTGTTGAACGCCCGGGTGAGCCATCTGATGATTCTCTCTAGGATAAATTTGCACTAACGCAAATGTCTTAAATGTTCAGGTGAGGTACCATCACGATCGCGCCGAATTTTCTTATAAACCTCCTAGAGAATGACCTGACGATTTTTTTTACTTTTGGAGAGTCGATGTCTCTAACATCCCTTCGGGTGTGCACTGCATCTATGATGACTTTCTCTATCTACAACCAGGAGAGCCTCATGGCGAGTCACATCCCTGGGAATATTTGGTATGTCATAAACTCATATTTTTGTATTGACCTCTCATGTAGTCTTTTGAGTGTGTAACAACCCAGTGTATTGGAAGCAAAATATAAAAAAAATAATCATAATAATAATAGTAAGGGTATTTGGGTAAATAGACCAATTAGGTCTTCTCTTATAACTTAGCCGAGCCAGCCCTCTTCCCCGATAAAAAAAATCCGGCTCCCTGTTGTTTACCACAAGCCGCACAGCCACAGTCCTGATTCTGCCTCCCTGCTCGCCGCCGACCACTCATGCGCCTCTTCCTACTCTCGTCGACGCCTCTTCCTGCTCATGTCGGCGCCTCCCCCTGCTCCCCTCCTCCAAGGGGCAGCAGTCCTCCTTACTCTGTCGGCAACCCCATTCCCCCAAGAGCCGACGGCAGCGACTCCTGCACTTCCCCTTGCTCAGATTGGCAGCACAACAGCAGACTTTCTCTCCCTCAAGCCGAAAAGAGCTCTTCCTCCTCAAGACGCAGCATCCAGGCCTTCTCCTCCAAGGGGCCGGCAACCACTCCCCTTCTCTTCTTCAGGCTGACAGCCCCACCTTTCTCCTCTAAGAGCAGCAACGGCTTCTCACAGTTGAATATACACATTATTTGTCCGCATTTCTTTATTTTTCCGCCATCGCACTTATGTTATCCACGTAATATGGCACGTGTTGTGGTCATATATACATATATATATATGTATATGCATATGTTTCTGCTCTTTTCTAGGGCATTCAATAGTAAAAATACTTCTTTCCACTTGGTATCAGAGGCGAGGGTTGGAGATTCCGCCGACATTCGCGATTCTGCCAACATCCCGATCTCGCACCGTCGCTCGCGCTCCAGCCGCACCGTCGCTCCTCTGATCCCGCACCGTCGCTCGCTCCCGCTCGCTCCCGCTCGCTCGTTGGTGTAGCCTGACTCCGATCCCGCTCGCTGGTGTCGCTGGCTTCGTAGCTTGATCTAGTCGCCTCCTCCGATCCCGCTCGCTGGTGTAGCCCGACTCCGATCTCGCTCGCTGGCGTAGCCCGACTCCGATCCCGCTCGTTGGTTTTGCTGGCTCCGTAGCCCGATCCAGTCGCCTCCCGCACCAGCCGCCTCCGCGACTTTCCTCTTCCGATCCAGAAGGTTGTTTTGTCCCCCATGCGGGCTGCCGGAGACACCGTGCTCACATCCTCCGGTGTTCCTTTCGGCATCGAGATCTACGGGTATGCTTTCGTTTGATGTGAGATTTGTTTTCTCTCCGATGGAGGATCAATCCGACATCTCCCCTAATTCCCCATCTGGTACTCTTCCCGGTTCCTCTGGCGATCCTCCACGGAGTCATGGACACTCTGGGTTGTTGAAGATTACTATTGTTGTCTTGGATGGCACCAATTATCTGGAATGGTCCAGGGCCACGCTATTCGCAGACACCAACTATATGGACTCATTGATGGTACCACCGTTGATCCACCCCGTGTTGATCCCTCATGGAGAAATGGGATTCATACAATATGTTGGTTGTCTCATGGTTACTGCATTCGATGTTCCCTCAGGTGTATCGCAGTTATATGTTGTTGGACTCTGCTTATGATATTTGGGCAAGGGCCCGTGATACTTACTCTCAGGCCGACAGTTCGATGCAAGTGTATGAGCTCACTCGCCGTGTTCTGGAGCTGAAGCAAGGAAATATGAATGTTGACGCCTACTATTCTGAGTTTGAGCGCCTCTATCAATAGCCGGATTTCTTCAACACATTTACTGCGGCTTGCACTGCTGATGCGGTGGCCCTTCAGAAGGATAAAGATCGATTTCGGGCTCATGTCTTCCTTATGGGGCTCAACATGGAGTTTGACGCAGTTCGTCCGCATGTGCTCCATCGTGAGCCACTTCCCTCTCTTCGGGAGGCCTTCAGCATGCTTCTCAGTGAAGAGAATCGTCGTCGCACTCTTGCCCCCTACTGATCAAACTGCGCTCGCTGGGCTGTCTCGTGGACCACCTCATATTTATAGTTATCGTGGGAAGAAGGGTCATACCAAAGACTCTTGCTTTCGTCTGCACCCGCACCTTGCCCCTGGTGGTCGCGGCTCTGGTTCTCGTGGTCGAGGTGGACCGTGGTGGTGGTCGTCATTCTGGTGATCACTCTCAGTCTTCTGCGCACTCTACTGAGGTTCAGGACGACATCTCCAAGGGCCTGTCTGTTGTTGAATTAGAGGCTTTCCGTCGTCTGTTGCGTTCCCACACAGACTCAAGCCCTGCTGGTTCTCATGATGTTGTTGTTACTTCAGGTCTGTCCAGTGCTCATGTTGTGTCCTCTTCTCTTTCCGAGTGGATTATCGACTCGGGTGCGACAGACCACATGACTGGCTCTGCCTCAAGTTTTACCTCCTATACTCCTCTTTCTGGGCGTGATAAGGTTATTGTTGCTAATGGCTCTCTCTCTCAGCCATTGCTGCTAAAGGGACTGTCGCTTGTTCTCCCGACCTATCACTACCCTCAGTTTTGCATGTCTCGTCTTTTCCTCACAATCTGTTTTCCATTAGTCACTTGACTAACTCTTTAAACTGTTTTGTAACCTTTTATCCCGATGTTTGTGTGTTTCAGGATCTGGATACGAGGCGGACGCTTGGCAGTGGCAGGAACGTTGGCGGACTGTACTTGCTGGACCAGAACTCTACCAGTGCCCTTTCATCCACCAGATCTTCGACTCTTCATGACATCCGGCGCTGGTATCAGTGCCTCGGCCACCCTTCTGCTTTATATCTTTCTAAATTGTTTCCTGTTTTTCATCATTTAATTCGGTCGTTTTCTTATGACACATGTGAACAATCTAAGCATGTTCGTCAACGTATTAGCCATCTGTCTGCTCCTAGTTTATGTCATTTTGATGTTATTCATTCTGATGTTTGGGGTCATCCCGAGTGTTATCTTTATCTGGTTATAAATGGTTTGTTACGTTTATTGATTGTTACTCATGTACTACGTGGTTTTATCCGATTAATAAAAAAAGTGACGTGCTCTCTTGTTTTTTGTCCTTTCATAAGATGGTGGACCAACAATTTGGTGGCACGATTCGTGTGCTTCGTAGTGATAATGGTGGGAAATATGATGATCGGGGGGCGTTTGGGGCCTATCTTGCCAATCATGGCATCATTCATAAAACCACATGCGTCCACACTTCCACTCAAAATGGGGTTGCCGAACGGAAGAATAGGCACTTGCTGGAGGTGGCTCGGTGTTTACTTCTTGTTACGCACCTTCCCAAATCCTATTTGGGTGATGCAGTTCTCACGGCTGCGCATCTCATCAACCGTCTTCCATCTCGTTCCATCTCCTATGATACGCCCCTCACCCGTCTCGCCAAGAACCACATCGTCCACATCTCTCATATTGTTCCTCGTATCTTTGGTTTCGTCTGTTTCGTCTATTTCGTCCACGTTCATACCCCGCACTGTGATAAACTGGATGCGCGTTCCATTCGATGTGTTTTTGTTGGGCACTCTCATACCACCAAAGGATATCGGTGTTATCACCCTCCGACTCGTCACTACTATTGCACTGTTGATGTTACATTCTGTGAAGGGGAGTCGTACTTTGGTCCTCGTAAGGGGGAGACAAGTAGTAGCAGTGATGATACCATCGACTCTCCTCTTCCGATTGTCGACTCTCCTCTTCCGATTGTCGACTCTCCTCTTCCGATTGTCGACTCTCCTCTTCCGATTGTCGACTCTCCTCTTCCGATTGTCGACTCTCCTATTTCGCTTGTTATCACTCATATTTCCTGTTTCAATGGTTCGACTACTGCACATGTTTCTTCCCCTTCCGCTCCATCTATATACACATACTCCCGTCGTCCCAAGGCTGTTGAGCAAGTTGTAACGCCCCAAAACTCGGAAATGATCTGGTAGCGTCTTAAGGCCAATCTGGGGCCTGATAAGAGTCAAACGGTCTGGGACACGGGCGTGTCCATGGCCGTGTCCTGCTACGAGTTCGAAGATTTTCCGTGTGGTCGACGAAATGCATTCGACGATCCTTGGAGGTCGGGCACACGGCCTGAGACACGGTCGTGTCCAGGGCCGTGTCCTGCTCTGTGTTAGTCGGGCTGTGTCGGGTAAGGAACACGACCTGGAACACAGGTGTGTACTGGTCGACAAGGGCGTGTCAAAAGTTGACACGGGCGTGTCGAGAAACCGTGTCTTGTTCGGGACGTTACGGTTCCTGTGTCGATTGAGAAACACGCCCCGTGACACGGGCATGTCAAATGTTGACACGGGCGTGTCTAAGCCCGTGTCCTGGTCGGGATGCGACAGTTTCTTACGTTGCTTGAGGCACACGGTCTTTGACACGGGCGTGTCACAAGCCGTGTTCGGCCCAGGAAAGTGATTTTAGGTGCGAATCGTGACCGTTCATTTCCTTCAAATGGGATCCAAGGGTCCATATTTGTCCTTGCTGTTATAAGGTTGTGAGTAGGGGGTGAAACACTCATTTCTCTTAAGGCTTTCTTTTTCTAAAGTGTTAGAGAGAGAGGAGAGCAAGGAAGAAGGAGAAGGAGAAATACGGCCGCCGGTGGAGCTTCGGAGCTCTGAATCGCAAACCGAGTCTAGATCCGCGAAGGCGAGGCTGTTGCGGTGCTTTTCATCCGGCTAGTTTTCCATGGGGCCGAAGCGAACTTCTAGGGTAACGATTCTCTTCTTGAACATGTGAACTCATCTTCCTTTTTGCATAGGAAATCCGCTCTTGCGAGTGTGCGGTATTTCCTTCGGGTAGACATGAATAGTCCCTGTAATCTTGCATATAGAGTCCGGAATCGAAGTACGGGCATAGGCATGGTGTGTGAAGCCTACCCGGACAAGTTGGTCTGAATCGGTGATGTTTTCATTATGCATTGATTGCCGTAGAAGACTCCGTGCCGTATGTTTTTCGGGTTTCTACGCGGTAGATTGCTGCAGGGAGTCTTGGGGATTAACTCCAAGGTGCACCCGGAATTCTGGGCAGAAGCGAAGTTCTGCCGTATTGGTGGCCTGAGAGTCAGCCTTGTACATAGTTGGGCTATGTACTGTTGTATGATCGATACTTTGGGATTTGGTGAATCTTGTCCCGCGCCGATGGCTAAATGGTCGTGGCGAGGTGAACAACGGGCTGGTGGATCCTTACCCACTCCAAGTGGTTCGGTTAAAGCGAACTAAGGTACATGGGACGTGTCGATGGCTTGGAGAACGAGTCTAGGCTTCGGCTGAAAGGACTTTAATGCTCACGTTGTTTGTCGTCCTGGGGGCGGTGGTGGACTGCGGAACGGGCTGGGTTCGGACCAGGTTCACCGAGTAAGTGCCCTGAGAGCACGGAGTGTGAGGCCGTGCGGGCCTACACCTGTGGTGAAGTGTGCTGATGTTGTACTTTCACTTTAATGTTTGGCTATGCTAATAAATTGCAGGGAAGAGCACCGTCGCCCCATGTAAGGGGTGGGGTCGTTATAATTTGGTCAGTTTTAGCTGACTGCTGCTTTTGTTTGTCACCGCTGCGGTGGAATGTTGATTGCAGATGTTGCGGAGCCTAGTGGCAAGTAGCGGGTTGAAGCCCTGGTTGTTGTGCTGGCCCTTGAAGGCCAAAGCGAATGTGTACTTTTTATGCTCATGTGTGACCGGTCTGCGTGCCGATGTATGGAAGACATTTATTGTTTAAGTAAACTCTTATAAGGCCATAAGGCCAAAGTTTTGGTGTATTTGTATTATCATTCCTACTTTGAATTTTAGTAGACATTCATGTTTTGATTTGGGTTCTTATAACTGTTTTAAAAGCTTCCGCTAGAATGCTCTGAGTTAGAACGCGTGTTCCTTTGCCGGTAATTTGGTATTCATACGTAACGTCACTTACTGTCTGTGGAATATGGCGTGGGGCCCCGGCCGCACCTTCTGTTATATTTCATGTGACGGATTGGGGTGTTACAATTTGGTATCAGACTATGACATCGGTCTTGCTTATTTGAATTCGTGGGCGAATTCTTTTAATGGGTGGTGAGCACATGTATGTGCGTCATCGTTATAACATGAAAAGAACTCATGAATGTCCACTTAGGAATGAAAATACACATTTTTGAGGAACCTGCGTGCTCCTATAATTGCTTTTTGCAATTTTATTTGGTCACTTAATGGTGTGTTGTACGACTATAGGTGACCAGGAGTGGGGCAAGATAGTCAGAACACCTGCTTTCTGAGGCAAGTAGTGCACCCAATGACGTGCCTGCAACCACTCCTTCAGCAGAAATTATAAGTCGCGTAGCGGTGTTTGCAATGATAAACGCCCAGCCAACAAGGCAGGTGCAGCACCCAACCCCTGCAATGGAACAAGAACCGCTTCGAGCGGCAGAGCCTAGAGTTGTGGAACGCGTGGCGGAAGAACCTTTGCTGCCAAGAAGAGCGACAGAAAGACAACTTAAACATGTGATGAGTTTCAGTCCTCCAATATTTATAGGGGCTGGAACCCCAACTCAAGCCGATGATTGGCTCGCTAGAGTTAAGAGAATCTTGTCGACAACGGAAACGGAGGAATAACAGAAGACCGCCATAGCCACTTTCCTGCCAGATGGCGAGGCAAGGTTATGATGGGAAGATCTGGAGCAGCATCACTTAGTTGGGAGACAACACGCCGACGTCTCGATCTAGGAATTCTCAAGGCTGTTCTTGGCTAGATACATACCCTCCGTTGAGAGAATTGAGATGGAGAATCAGTTTCTGAGATTGAAGTAAGGAGTCAGTAGCGTGGACGAGTACCTCCACGAATTCACACGGTTGGGTCGTTACGCTGCCCCTACGTTTGGCGATGAGGAGCGTAAGACCAACCGGTTCTTTGAGGGTCTGCGCGATGACCTGAGGGTACTACTCACTGTGCATGTGACGCTAGGTTTCCTAACCTTGGTCAGTTCGGCCTGATCAATGGAAAGAGATCTGAAGAGAATCCAAGGGAGCAAAGACTTGGGTGTGCAAAAGACGGAGTTCAAGGTGCCGAACTCCTCGAAGTCTAAGTTCCATAAGTGGTACAAGAAGGCTATGACTTCGAGTCCAGCCCCTTCTTCTAGTGGATCTGGGGCAACCACAGGCCGAGCTAAAGGTGCTTGCTACAACTGTGGAAAGCCGGGGCATTTTGCCCCAGAGTGTTGGAGCGGACGTCCAAAGTCCGAGAGGAAGCCTGGAGCAACATACGAGGAAAAGGGGAAGGCGGTGGAGTCAACCGCATCTCACTATGCTCCAGCCCATCCTAGAGTGTACAATCTTGGCCTTCAAGAGGCCATAAAGCAGACCGACGTGGTGACAGGTATGAGTTACTTAAAAGCAGATTAACTTTATATATTTGTTACCCTTTTGCGCGTTAGCCTTTGACTGCTTGTGTTAGGCTTTGTTTTGATTTTCGATTATCCGACGAGAGCACTATTCGATACGGGAGCTTCGCGTTCTTTTTTATCCGAAGGATTTGTATCGCGCATCGGAGTACCTTCCTCGATGGCAAGATACAAATTGGATGTGTTGTTGCTTACTGGGTGTTCAATGCGGGCGGATAGAGTTTGTTGCGTAAAGATACGGATCGGGAGTCAAGAGTTTGACTTGCAAGCGTCGCTACTGCCAATAGTGGAGTTCGACGTGATCTTTGGGATGGACTGACTCTCGGAGCAGCGGGCATACATTGATTGCAACCGCAAGGAAGTCAAATTGGGAACTGATCGTGAGACGACATTTACGGGCATGAAAGGGTCGAGCAAGACTTTGATGTCTGCTCTCCAGGTGGTTAAGGCATTTCGTGCTGGTGCAGAGCTGTTTTTCACATTAGTGGAGGCTTCGAAGCCTAAGCCTAGTATGGACAGTATCCTAGTTGTATCTGAGTATCCTGAAGTGTTCCCTGACGATCTCCCTGAAGCCCCGCCTCAGCGAGAGATCGACTTCACCATTGAGCTGGTGCCAGGTGCAAAACCTGTGTCACGCACTTCGTATCGGTTAGCGCCTAAGTAGATGGCAGAATTGAAAGTACAGCTTCAAGAGCTGTTGGAGCAAGGTTATGTGTGTCCAAGTTCGTCGTCTTGGAGCGCGTCGGTCCTCTTTGTTAAGAATAAGGACGGAAGTTTACGACTTGTATCGATTACTAGGAGTTGAATAAGCTAACGGAGAAGAATAAGTATCTGATCTCAAGGATAGATGATCTATTCGACCAGCCGGTGGGGTCGACTGTGTACTCAAAGTTGGATCTGAAATCCGGATACTATCAACTGCGGATAAGGGAAAGTGACATCCCCAAGACAGCTTTCAGCAGACGGTGTGGGCATTATGAGTTCACCGTCATGTTGTTTGGGCTGACTAATGCGTCATCCGTATTTATGGATTTGATGAACAGAACGTTCAGAGAGTACATGGATCACTTCGTGATAGTTTTTATCGACGATATATTGGTGTACTCGCAGTGCTAGGATGATCATTTCAAGCATCTGCATATGGTGTTGGAAACATTGAGGAGGAATCAACTTTATGTCAAATTCTCCAAATGTGAATTCTGTTTATCCTCGGTAGCATTCTTTGGTCGTATAGTTAGTGGAGAAGGGATTGTGGTAGATCCGGCGAAGATAGTTGCGATACGGGAGTGGCATGTGTTATCTACAGTGGCAAAAGTCTGGAGTTTCCTTGAACTTGTCGGCTACTACAGGCGCTTCGTAGAGAACTTCTCACAGATAGTGTTACCCCTCACGACTTTGACGAGAAAAGATCAAAAGTTTGTGTGGTTGCTGGAGTGCGTGCAAGCTTTCAAAGAACTGAAAAGTCGGTTGACCACGGCGCCTATTCTATGATCGCCGAGTGGGACCGAAAGATTTGAGATTTACAGTGATGCTTCGGGAAGTGGCTTAGGTTGTGTTCTACTGCAGCATGGGAGTGTAATAGCTTATGGCTCGCGTCAGCTGAAGGTGCACGAGAGAAATTATGCTGTCCATGACTTGAAGTTAGTGGCCGTGATATTTGCTCTGAAGCTGTGGAGGCATTACTTGTACGATGTGAAGGTCGATATTCATACCGATCACAAGAGCTTGAAATATTTGTTCCTGGGTGACTACACATTAAAGATACATTATGCAACCTAAATATGCGGGTCAGACGCAGACGAGTGGATGGAGGTGCAGTATGACCTTGCTGATAGGATTCGACAGGCTCTAGATTTGGATAGCAACATGAAGCAGACCATGGATGAGGCTTTGGATGGGTCAAATTCCCAATTTGGTGTTGTTGATGGACTGTTATGGAGGGACAGTCGTCTGTGCGTCCCAAATGTGGGTAAACTGCGGGAGGAATTGATGTACGAGGCTCATCATACCAAGTACTCGATTCACCTAGGGAGCACGAAAATATATTGTGATATAAAAAAGTTGTTCTGGTGGCCAGAACTTAAGAAGGACGTGGCACTTTATGTGGCGAAGTGTCAAACGTGCGCCTTGGTAAAGGCGGAGTGCCAGAAGCCCGGAGGTTTCTTGAAGTCCTTACCTATCCCGGAGTGAAAGTTCGACGATATTTCAATGGATTTTGTGCATGGGTTGTCAAGGTCGCAGAAGGAAAACGACGTCATCTGGGTGATCGTAGATCGATTGACGAAAGGGTCGCACTTCATTCCGAATAGGAAGGATGATTCAGTGGATAAGCTATACTCTATGTAGATAATATTCTTCGACTGCACGGTGTGCCCCGCAGCATCGTGAGTGACCGAGATGGGCGCTCACGTCCAATGACTGGAGGTTGGTGCAACAAATGTTGGGAACCAAGCTGAGTTTCAGCACGACATTTCATCCGCAGACGGATGGTCAGACCAAGAGGGTCAACCAGATGATGGAGGACATGCTTCGCATGTGCGTCTTGGATTTCAGAAAGCGGTGGGAAGATCACATGTACATGGTGGAGTTTGCTTATAACAATAACTACCAAGCGAGTATTCAAATGGCGCTCTTCGAGGACCTTTACGGTAGAAAATGTCGCACGCCATTGTCTTGGTTGGAGACGGGTGAGTCGAAGCTGCACAAACGACAAGAAGCGGAAGGCGCCACTTCGTTGGTACAAATAATACGAGAACAATTGTTGATCGCCCAGGACAAGCAGGCTAAATACTATAATGCCAAGCATAGGAACGTTGAGTTCGTTGTTGGTGACTGGGTACATTTGAAAATTAAGCCGTTCAAGGGTGTTTCATGGGTACGACGCTTGAAGAAGCTGAGTCCAAGGTACCTTGGACCGTTTGAGATTCTATAGCGAATTGGTGAAGCGGCTTATCGACTAATGTTATCAGTGGAACTGAGTGGTCTACACGACATAATCCACATATTGGTGTTGCGGAAGGCAATGCAAGAGCCTTCACAAGTGATTGCGGTCGATCAGGTACCTGTTGATAGTGGTGTTGACGATGAAGGTCAAGCCCGTTCGCATTGAGCACTCTGAAGTCAAGCGACTCGTCGACATAGGACAAAGACATGCGGCAGCAGGATGGTCAATCCCGAGTCCGTACTTTCTATTCCATAATTTGGGACAACATTTAAGGAGGGAGAATTGTAACGCGGCAGCGTCTTAAGATCTGTGGCTGATAAGGGTCGTGGGAGCGATGGTCGTGTCCTACTAGAGTTCGACGACTGTGTGGTCGACGAAATGACATGCGTGTCTGAGACACGGGCGTGTCCAGGGCCGTGCTTGCGTGTGAGGAACACGGCCTCGGCGACCAGGCGGAAAGTGATGTTTTAGGATTGCGAATCGTGTGTTGCCGTATCTAATTGTCCTTCAAATGGGATCACAAGCCGGTCCATATTTGTTCATTTCCTTGTTGTTATAAGGTCGGGAGTAGGGGTGAAACCCTCATTTCTCTTAAGGCTTTCTCTTTCTAAAGTGTTAGAAAGAGGGGAGAGCAAGGAAGAAGGAGAAGGAGAAATTCGGCCGCCGGTGGAGCTTCGGAGCTCTGAATCGCAAACCGAGTCCAGATCCGCGGAGGCGAAGCCGTTGCGGTGCTTTTCATCCGGCTAGTTTTCCATGGGGCCGAAGCGAACCTCTAGGATAACGATTCTCTTCTTGGACATGTGAAGTCCTCTTCCTTTTTGCATAGGAAACCCGCTCTCGCGAGTGTGCGGTGAGTGTGTGGTATTTCCTTCGGGTGGACATGAATAGTCCCCGTAATCTTGCATATAGAGTCCGGAATCGAAGTACGGACATAGGCATGGTGTGTGAAGCCTACCCGGACAAGTTGGTCTGGATCGGTGATATTTTCATTATGCATTGATTGACGGAGAAGACTCCATGTCGTATGTCTTTTGGGTTTTTCCGTGGTAGATTGTTGCAGGAAGTCTTGGGGATTAACTCCAAGTTGCACCCGGAATTTTGGGCAGAAGCGAAGTTCTGCCATATTGGTGGCCTGAGAGCCAGCCTTGTACATAGCCGGGCTATGTACTGTTGTATGATCGATACTTTGGGATTCGGTGAAGCTTGTCCCGCGCCGATGGCTAAATGGTCGTGGCGAGGTGAGCAACGGGCTGGTGGATCCTTACCCACTCCAAGTGGTTCGGTTAAAGCGAACTAAGGTACGTGGGACTTGTCGATGGCTTGGAGAGCGAGTCTGGGCTTCGGCCGAAAGGACTTTAATGCTCACGTTGTTTGCCGTCCTGGGGGCGGCGGTGGACTGCGGAACGGGCTGGGTTCGGACCGGGTTCACCGAGTAAGTGCCCTGAGAGCATGGGGTGTGAGGCCGTGCGGGTCTACACCTGTGGTGAAGTGTGCGGATGTTGTACTTTCACTTTAATGTTTGGTTATGCTAACAAATTGCAGGGAAGGAGCACCGCCACCCCATGTAAGGGGTGGGGTCATTGTAATTTGGTCAGCTTTAGCTGATCGTTGCTTTTGTTTGTCACCGCTGCGGTGGAATGTTGATTGCAGGTGTTGCGGAGCCTAGTGCCAAGTAGCGGGCTGAAGCCCTGGTTGCTGTGCCGGCCCTTGAAGGCCAAAGCGAACGTTTACTTTTTATGCTCATGTATGACCGACATGCGTGCCGATGTATGGAAGACATTTATTATTTAAGTAAACTCTTGTAAGGTCATAAGGCCAAAGTTTTGGTGTATTTATATTATCATTCCTACTTTGGGTTTTAGTGGACATTTATACTTTGGTTTGGGTTCTTATAACTATTTTAAAAGCTTCCGCTAAAATACTCTGAGTTAGGACGCGTGTTCTTTTAGCGGTAATTTGGTATTCATACGTAACGCCACTAACTGTCTGTGGAATATGGCGTGGGGCCCCGGCCGGAACTTCTGTTATATTTCATGTGACGGATGGGGGTATTACACAAGTGCAGACTGTTGATGTTCCGCCAGTGACGGTGACTGTTTTCGCTCCAGATTCTGATGATGACTTTCATGTTCCTATTGCTCGTCTTATAGGTAAAAGGGGTGGCACCAAACACCCCATTGCCAACTACATTTGCTATACTCACCTCTCTTAGGCCCACAAAGCTTTTATCTCATCTCTTTCAACTATTATGATTCTTAAGACATGGCAGGAGACTATTCAGATACATGAGTGGTAACCGGCAATGGAGGAGGAATTATATGCCTTGAAACAAAATGAAACTTGGAGGCTTACTAGCCTTCCTCTTGGGAAGCGAACGGCCGGGTCCCGATGGGTCTTCACAGTGAAACAGAATCAAGATGGGATGGTGGAGCAGTACAAAGATCGCCTGGTGGCTCAAGGGTATACCCAAGCTCAAGGCATTGACTACCAAGAGACCTTTGCTCTTGTTGCTAAGATGAACTCAATTCGAGTGCTTCTCTCCTGTGCTGCGAGTTGTGGATGGGAGCAACAACAGCTCGATGTCAAGAATGCGTTCTTGCATGGTGATCTGGAAGAGGAGGTCTACATGAATATTCCCTCGGGATTTGTTACCGAAGGATCCAATGGGAAGGTCTGTCATCTGCAGAAATCTCTGTACGGCCTGAAACAGTTTCCAAGAGCGTGGTTTGGACGGTTTAACAAGATCATGATTCAGCTAGGATACACTCAAGGTCAAGCTGATCACACCCTCTTTATCAAGAGGAAAGGTGCACGGGTTTCTATTTTTATTGTGTATGTGGATGACATCATCATTACCGGAGATGACTTGGAGGAGATTAGTCACCTGAAAAAACAACTGGGCAAGGAATTTGAAGTCAAATATTTGGGGAAGCTGAAATACTTATTGGGAATTGAAGTTGTGAGGTCTCGACAGGGGATCTTCATCTCTCAAAGGAATATACCCTTGACCTTCTGGAGGAGACTGGGATGCTTGGGTGTGCTCCCGTGGACAATCCAATTGAGGCTACTAGTGGGGAGAAAGTGGATGCATCAAAATACCAATGATTTGTTGGGAGATCATATTTTTGTCTCATATTCGCCCTAATATTACGTACGTTGTGGGCGTCTTAAGTAGATTTATGCACTCTCCTTCTATACGTCATCAGCAAGTTACCTTAAGGGTGTTGTGATACCTTAAGAAGACACCAGGGCGTGGGATTCTGTTCAAAGCTAATCGATCATTGGAGGTTGAAGTGTTTACAGTTGCTGATTGGGCTGGTAGTCAAGATGACAGAAAATCTACCACTGGGTATTGTTCATTTGTGGGAGGCAACCTTGTTTTATGGAAGAGCAAGAAGCAGAATGTTGTAGCACGCTCAAGTGTTGAAGCAGAAAACAGGGCTATGGCGCAGGTGAACAAACATGTTACTATCTACTGTGACAACAAGGTAGCTATCAGCATTGTGCACAATCCAGTACAACATGACAGAACCAAACATATGGAAGTTGACAGACATGTCATCAAAGATGACATTGACAAGGGGAATATCTGTACTCCATTTGTGAACTCATTTGACCAGCTTGCTGATGTTTTCACCAAAAGACTATGCAGTGACAACTTCAAGGACAACACTGACAAGTTGGGAATGATCAATATATATTCTCAACTTGAGGGGAAGAGTTGAATATACGCATTATTTGTCTGCATTTTTTTATTTTTTCGTCATCGCACTTATGTTATCCACGTGATATGTCACGTGTTGTGGCCCTATATATATTGTATGTTTCTGCTCTTTTCTAGGGCATTCAATCGTAAAAATACTTCTTTCCACTCTCCCTTCCCTATTCCTTAGGTCGTCAGTCGTTGCCTCTTTGTTTTCCCGGCAATTATGAGAAGAGCACCTAGGGTTTACTTCCCTCTCCTCCCCGGGCTCGGATTTGGTTCATATTGGTAAGATTCTTCTCTTATTCCCCCTTACTCATATTTCCTTGAATTTTCTTGGAAATTTTGTAATATCTTGTGTTTCATGATTTTTGCGATCTTATAGTCGTCTAATCGTGGGTTGTTCTTGATCTCCCACGTCGTTCATAGAATCGATCAGCGGGATCTCTCAAAATCCCCTCCGATTTGGCGATTTAGGATTTCCCTCACCTAAGCGCCGTCAAGTTCTCGTTTTCATGTGGTAATCTCCTCTCCCCTCACTCTTGGGGGAGATAAATCTCTAAACCCGCTCTTGATTAAGTTATGCGATGAAAAATGTTTGTGTCGGTGTATAAATTCTCATTATGTCAAATATCATTATTGTTTGCCCTTGAACAGGTTCAAAATAGGATTGTTAATTTTTCTTGCACCGCTTACCTGCCACCGTCAGTTTTAGCTTACTTAAGGCAAGTATGGATCCCTCTCTTTTGCAAACATTGAGTTTAAATTAATGTTTCTATTCCTATGATCATATGACTTCACTCTGGAATGTTTGTTTTGTCA
Source organism: Platanthera guangdongensis (assembly GCA_039583875.1). Classification (NCBI taxonomy): domain Eukaryota; kingdom Viridiplantae; phylum Streptophyta; class Magnoliopsida; order Asparagales; family Orchidaceae; genus Platanthera; species Platanthera guangdongensis. The sequence goes on from CM077156.1 coordinate 163,976,426, forward strand.
AATAAATTTAAATCTTGAATGTCTAAATTGACATGTTAGTGGTTTAAAATTTTAACGTGTTTGGAATAGCATGAGTTGATTGATTTTTATTTGTATATTCACCTAAATGAAAGACTTTCTCATCGGATGAATAATTTAAAGAATGGTAGATTGTTGAGTATGAGCAACATTGTCATGATAATAATTATAATGAATTTTGGTTAGCAAATATATGAATGGCGTTTTTATATCATGCTCGTAACGTACATATTTTAAATGGAATATATTTGTGTCTAAAAATGATTTAATCTAGATAAAAACTTGTTATCCCAGAACCGATGCATGTCAAACTTACTCATGTATTTTACTTGAAAACTTTTCTTGTTAATAAAACCTTAACCTCTCGAAACCACAAGGTTCAAAACACATTATTTAGTTTTTGGTGTCATCTGATCTTTGCTTCTTATGCATGTTTGGTTGCAAGGCTTGGGTAAATATTGTTCCATGACTTGATCCCCCCTTTGATGCAAATTCGTTTTTGCTAGAATTGTCAATTCATGAATCTTTTAATTTATTTATATCATAAGCAATCATAAAAATGTAGTGTTTAATAGGTGCAACACATTGTCTTGAATTTTTGCTTGTTTTTGTAATGGGAACAAATAAATAGACATGGCAAACACAAATTTTTTGATAAACCTTGCGTCTGAACTTGAATATGAATCATGTACATCAAATAAAAACACTTAAACCTTTCACTGGTTATGTTTTTTCATGGACAAATATATGTTATTCCGGAATAGGCTAATAATTATAATCGTTTCTGCTTGACCCTTTTACCTCTCTGTTTTTCTAATTTTGTCTCATAATAATTGGTACACAAATATTTTTGATTCTCTTGTTCATACTTTTTTTACTTTGCTCACTTTTTATTTTAATGTTCTGAGCATTTTTCCTTCTTGTTTTGAAATTTACCTTAGCGTCTGTGCCTACGCCGTCTGCTGCTCGAGCCCGATCTGCGTCAAGATCTTGCTTCTGAAAGTTTATCTTCTCACCATGTCAGGTTCTATGCATTTTATTGTTCTTTTCTGTGGGGTATTTATTTTATATAATAATTATGATCAATCATTTTCTATGTTATCATGGACAACTGCTAGGCTATAAATTATATACTAGAAATTTGATATTAGTGTATGTTCATTTCCATCGGGATTGTCATTGCATGAATTATACTGGTATTCTTGTATCATGGGTTTTTACTAAAATACATGTGCATTTATTTCTCAATGCCCTATTTTTAAGCTTTCGCATAAAAACTAATTTATTTTACTCAAAAATAATTATTTTAAAACTAATTATCAATATCTCAACTCCCGCCTAACATACATGAATTTTCTTTTTACCCATGTTTATGGCATCACGATCCGTCTGAAGCGCACCCTGACTTTTGTTTAGATGGGTCGTGACAGAGTGTATGGTAAAGATTTGATGAGTATTTCTACACCCCACTGAAGGTGCCAAGGAATAAACCAAACATTTTAACACCGACGGATCCATCGGTATAAAGTTTATGGAATTTGCCAACACCTTTGAATGGTATTTGTGACCTCTGTTTCACACCAACATTCAGGAATAAAAGAAATTATGCTAATCTTGAATTTCAAGATGTTGTGATCGTGACTTCGACGACGGATGATCTTTCCTTGGGGCAAAACGATCTTCTCTTCGTCAAGTTGGGAGGTCGGCTCCAGACCCTCTTCTTGATAACATCTCCAGCCGGATGAGAAATGTGACTGGGTGGACATCGGCCAACATATAAGGGGTGAACAGACCTCATCCATCAATGCAGAGGCTTGCACTTAGTAGAACGCATTACTAATCCGGCACACCGTCTCATCATACGTTTTGACTTTTATAAGAGTCAAGTTGAAGTACCATTTCCCAACCCGTTCGTAGAGATTGGTTTTGCATACTTTTGCACGCTTGAAGTAGTTTTATGAAAAGAACCACAAATCCCCATATTTTAGGGTATGAGCAAACAATTATTATATATAAGACAAACATTACCTTCGTCCTTTATGGGTAGAACCTTTTCAGGTCATCTCCGCTCCATGTGTTCCCTAGGAGTTCCCCTTCATGATCATGTAGGAGGTACCCTCTGGTCTTGAGTGCTTCTTAGAACTGCTTGATACGGATGTGTTTGTCAAAGTGTATAACCATCCTCGAAGGATCGATGATATAGGGCCTCTGAGGGATGTTATCGCCATGGAAGGGATCGAACCAGCTCATCATAAAGTAAGACTCTCGTGGAAAGTAAATTGTTGAAGGAGATCATCACAAGTAGGTGCTTACAGAATACTAGCTTGAAGACATCACGAGTAAGCATTCTCATGGAAAGTAAGTTGTTGAAGAAGATCATCGCAAGTAGTAGCTCGTGGAATGCTATCTTGAAGACGTCACGAGTAAGCATTCTCATCAAAAGTAAGTTGTTAAAGGAGATCACCGCGAGCATGAAGTCGTGGAATATAAGAGAACATCTTATAAGCATGAAGATCATCACGAGTAGGAGCTCGCGGAATAGTTTATATGCTTTCCTAGGGTGGTGAACTCGTCATGAATCACTCTGCTTGTTGATGGAGATCGCGATGATCGCTACTCAGTCTGACGATCCGAGTCCACAGATGTGTCCGAACGATTTTTTCGAGTTGATTTCAAGTATAGGGGTCCATTCGACAAGCCGCATATTATTGGATCGCGTGCATACTTTCATGTCACTTTGGCGTTGATAGTAACTTCATCTGCGCATGTCGTGTGTTCACTTGCATTGCACTTTAAGTAAGGACATTAGTTGTTCCCTACCTATAGACTTGTGTTGCATCACTTGTTAGTCATACAAAAGTGATGTAGGGTAGGCTATGGAGTGCACCACCTAGACTCTATATGCAACACAACAATCGGTTCACGCGACAAATTATTAGAGCAATGGAGATTAATAACGCCACAAGCAAATAACTGCAACAAGAATTAATTTTAATATTGGGCGAATTTCTTAGTTGGCTTTCCTCCGCTCGGAGGGCCAAAAGCGAAGCGCGCGGCGAAGAGATCCACCTGCAGGTTAATAATCAATCGATACCAAAATACCCCAAACAAGCTTCAAGCAAATACGAGATTATCCAATATTAATATCAAGAAAATAGTACAACCCAATCACAAAATAACTCGAGACTAGGGGCTGATTTCGGGCAATGGAAGTGGAAGGTTCAGGTGGCGTAGATCGGGTGTCGGATGGTGGAACCGGAGGTGGAGATAGCGGTTGGGGCTGTTTGGTGGTGGGTGAAGGGATCGGGAAGGAAAACGGGTGGATCCGGATGAATACACGCGGATCCGGACTCGGGTGGGCGGATCCGGTAATAGAAGGCCGGATCCGGTTTAGGGAGAGTGGATCGGGTGACGGGAGGGTAGATCGGGGTCACTAGAACCCGGATCTGAACGGGCGGTGGATCCGCGGATTTAGGATAGGGGAAGGGGTTTGGCGGGCTGGTAGGAGGCGGAAAGGGGGCTGGGTGGCTGGCCGGAGTGAGGCGGAGGCGGGAGGTGAGTCGACCGCCCAGATCTGGGCGGGAACGGGCCGGCGGCTGGCTGGTTTCAGACGGAGAGCAGGTGGGGGCTGGCGGGTTGGACGGGGAGGAGGAGGAGGGGGTTCGGTCGCCGAACCTGGGCGGAAAACGGGAGAGGCTGGCGGGTTGTAGTAGGGTGGAGGAAGAGAGGGCGAGGAGGAGGAAGACTTACCCCAAGGCGTCGGCACCAAGGGTCCACGGTGTCGTGACCACCGGAAGTAGGGAAGATGAACTCTCCAACTTCAGCAATAAGAAAACCTAAAATCAGCCTCCTAATCCTATTTATAAGAAACAAGCATTAGGGCATCCTATCGAACGGTTATGATTGGTCGGTGGGTGCGCCCTTAAATAAACCAAACACATGTCCAAAAAAAATACATAAATATATAATTTAGATTCGCGGCGACGTGCCGGACGCAACCGCGGTGTCGGATAGGCGATCCGATCACGCCTTCCGGCGGGAATAAATGAACGTGGGTCCCGCTCCATCATGCGCACGATCCGATGGACTCCCATCAAAAAGTATTCACGGGTTTTACCAAAACACCTGTAAGTATGAACATGTATGGAAAGCACTACAATTGAAGAGGAGAAAACTAGGATAGGGTAAGTATCATTTTGATAGTAAAGAAGGAGTTAGCCTGTGGGCTAGCACAAAAAGAGCTAGCCTATGGGCGAGCATAGAAAGAGCTTGTCTATGGGCGAGTGGACAAGGAGATCGCCTATATGATGTCACCGCATGAAGTCGCCTGCATCGACTCGCCTGCATGGACTAGTCTGTGGGTGAGTAACAAGGAAGCTTTCTCTATGAAGTCGCCTGCATGAACTAGCCTATGGGCGAGTAACAAGGAAGCACGCCTCTATGAAGTCCCACTATTTGCCTAACTTGTCAAGAACTCGCAAGTTGTCATCTTTGGCCACCAGCTCGCCATCTTGAGTCATGAATTCTTCTCGCAAAAATTTCTTCCTCCGGTTATGGTCCACGCTCACGGCACCAAAGTGCTGAAGCCAAAAAATGTCTGACACCAAATGTTCAGACCTAGATATAGCGTAAGGTTACTGATCCTACAATCGAACATCACAATTCAGATGACTAAAGCTAGAGATATGTCTACAAGCACACCTCATGTACTCCAGCATGAAGGTCTCACTACGTACCCGGAAGTTAAGAAAAACTTCCCCTCCGCAACTAAAAAGCTAAGCGAGCTACGAAGAAGGCATAGACTTGGCGAGTATCAAACTTGGGGGGATGAGGGTCAACCTCTTCAAAGTGTCATTCCTGATACCTCTGGGGGTCTATTTATAGACAAATACTCGGGGGTATAATTAGTCGCTCATATTCGAGGATGTCAAGTACTCTTCTGGTGAGGTCTGCGAATAAGCATCAGGCTGTCGAGCTGAATGGACTGCGAATAGGCAACTCCTTAAGCATTTCAGATCTCGATGAATTATGGGTTATACATCTTATGTGTTTTTTTGTGTAATCATGTCTAGTTATGGTGTTTGAGTGTTGTAAAACTTGAATTTGATCTTTCATATTTTATGTCTTCTTTGTTATTATCGATTTCCTATGATTTATCAATGTTTTAAATAGAATGAAAGCAGTAGATAGGGAATATCATATTCATATTTGATCATCATATTTTCATAGGTCTATTTGAATTGTTATCTGATGTAGATCGACACCGATAAAGAGAGTTGATTGTAGCCATGAAAGAGTAGGATGACAAAAATCTCCAATACTAGTGTCAAAGTCAAGTGTTAAGGTTTAAAGAATGATAAGGCCATCTTTAGGGGTTTCTAGTGAGTATAAATCTCAGTTGGCTCAATATAAAATCAGTGATCTGGTTGTCCCGCCCAAGAAAATCAGAGTTGCGTGAAACCCTCGCGGTCTAAAGAAATTGAATCACAAGAAGACACATCTTTAGAGTGATTAAGTAAATCTTTATTTATTACTTCATGAAAACACATATTTTACTAAATAAAATGCATATATGTTATCTTCATCGATTTTTTATTTTAATAAGTATCAAATCATTGCATAAAGTTATCTTAGCTTAGGATTTTATCTCCTTTAAAAATATGCATGATAATAGAATGAGAGATGAAGTATAGTACTTACAATGCCTACGAGTAATAGTTATCATATACTTTATACAATAGGTGCAATTGCCTTATCTTAAATGAGAGTACGTGAGCCTCTTATCATCATCAAATCATATATAATATAGGATGAGGGAGTGACGTATCAACGCATCTCATCTTCATCAGTTAGATATCCATGTGACTTAAGGCGCGCAGAGGATGTTCTAAAGACAGAATTCCAGACTCATAGTAAACGCTATAAATTCCTATTCATATCATTTTGCATGGGCAATTCTCCAGCCACCATCCAGTCGACAATGAATAATATCTTTCCTATCCAAAGTAAATTAATCTTATTCTTCGATGATATCATAAAATACAACACCTCCTTGGACTTGCAGCTCGAGCACCTACACAAGGCCTTTCAGCTTCTAACCTTTGGGACATCAACTCTACATTGGCATCAAGATGTCCCCCTTCACATGCTTCCAAGTAGAACATTTGGGACATCACCATCGCAGGGATTTAGATGGGCACGAAGAAGGTTCTTGTTATGACTCATTGGACAACACCAACTTTAGCTCGATCAAATTACGGGTTCCTCGAAAGTACATGTCACTATTGACAATCCATCCATGATTATGGTTGCATCAACTTTCTCAATTACATACAGACAAAGCTCAGTCGGCCTTTACAAAGTTACATTATTTGTTTTGTTCTCTCCATGTTCTGCTTTTCCAAATCATTTGTGTTGCCTCAAGCACAAGAGTCGAAGCAGCGTTAATGCATGATAGGAGGCCAATAAAGACTATTTCAAGAAGGCACGTACTACTCCACGTTGCAATACGTTCGCATACGACACGAAGATCATGGCACTGGTTTTGGAAGTACAATATTAGCAATCATACCTCCTAGGACACCACTTTATTATAAAAGCAAGATCATATAAGCATCCACCACCTTCTCCATCAGAAGATCATTGTACTATGGCCACAATTGTAGATCACAAAATTATCGTGCAATAACTACACCATGAGTTTTAATCCACTCATATAAGGGGCACTCAAGGACCCTTCCCACCTATCATTATCTAAAAGGATCAATGTACTTAGCATCATGTGCCTGCAAACATTCAGTAATTCACTGCCAACTATCTCAAATGTCAAGGAAAAAAAATGACACTCTCCCCAGCATACCTTTGCCAACCTCTTTCAAGTCCTGAAGCAATTTGGAAGGACATCGGCATGGATTTTATAACACGATAAATAAGATCTCATGGCCACTAATGCCTCTTCGTGGTAATTGTCGGGTTGTCTAAAAATAGTCATTTCAATCTGACGAAACATCCATGTGCAGCTATTTCAATCTTCCAAGTCCTTATTCATGAGATAGTTCGAGTTGAATATTCGTTTTTTATTTTTGATATCGAGATTATGTATTCCACGTGATATGTCACGTGTTAGCGTATCTATATATATGAATATGTGTTGCCCAGTTTAGGGCATCACCAAACTAATTACCGATTTCCACTTGGTATCAGAGGGACTAGGTCTTCTGCCGCTCCAGTCCTCTCGTCGATCTCGTGCGCTTCCGCCGTTCCTGTCGATCGTCGATCCCGTCGTTCCCGCACACCCGTTCCCGCACGTCATTCCTGCCGTTCGTCCGCTCATTTTTCTTCCGCACGCCCGCTCCGCTCGCCATCGCCGATCTTCCGTTCGCTTCCCCTTCCAGCGGCCTTCTTCTCTGGCGGCGCTTTTCCTCCAGCGGCCTTCTTCTCCGGCGGCGCTTCTCCTCCAGCGGCCTTCTTCTCCAGCGGCCTTCTTCCGGGGGCCCCCTCCGCCCGGTCTTCCGGGCGGCCCCCCGCGTCTCCGGCTGTTTTGTCCTCCATGAGGCAGCCGGAGACATCTTGCTCACCTCCTCCGGTGTTCCTTCCGGCGCCATGATCTACGGGGGACCCGTTGGAGGCCGTTTTCTCTAATTTGGAGCTCTTCGCTCTCTTCTCCATGGATGATCAATCCACTATCTCCACGGCTCCTCACTCCGGTGTTCCAACCGGTTCATCTGTCAACTCTCCTCGGAGCCATGGTCCGTCTGGCTCGTTGAAGATCACTATTGTTGTCTTGGATGGCACGAATTATCTGTAATGGTCCCGGGCGGCCCAGCATGCTATTCGCAGCCACCAGTTATATGAACTTATTGATGGTACCACCGTTGAGCTACCACGTACCGATCCCACACGGAAAAAATGGGATGCGGAAAATTCTTTGCTTGTCTCGTGGTTACTTCACTCGATGTCCCCTCTGGTGTATCGCAGTTATATGTTGTTGGATTCCGCATATGATATTTGGACTCGGGCATGTGATACCTACTCTCAGGCAGGCAGTTCGATGCAAGTGTATGAGCTCACTCGCCGTGTTCTGGAGCTGAAGCAGGGCACTATGTCTGTTTCTGCCAACTATTCCGAGTTTGAGTGCCTCTATCAGGAACTGGACTTCTTCAATACTTTTACGGCTGCTTGTACTGCTGATGTGCTGGCCCTTCAGAAAGACAGAGATCGTTTCCGTGTCCACGTCTTTCGTATGGGGCTCAACATGGAGTTTGATGCTGTTCGCTTGCATGTTCTCCATCGTGAGCCACTTCCCTCTCTTCGGGAGGCCTTCAGTATGCTTCTCAATGACGAGAATTGTCGTCGTACTCTTGGTGTCGATCCTGCTCCTGATCATTTTGCGCTTGCGGGGGCTTCACGCGGACCCCCTATTTGTAGCCAATGTGGGAAGAAGGGTCATACCAGGGACTCATGTTTTCGCTTACATCCTCACCTTGCCCCAGCTAGTCGGGGTTCTAGTACTCGGGGTCGCGGTGGGTACTGTGGTGGTGGCCGTCAGTCTGGCAATCGTTCTCAGTTTTTTGCGCACTCTACTGAGATTCAAGAGGACACCTCTGGGGGCCTGTCTGCTGTCGAGTTAGATGCTCTCTGGCGCATGCTGCACTCCCACACTGACTCTCCTCCTGTTGGTTCTCATGCTGTTGTTGCTACTTCGGGTCTCTCCAGTGCTCATGTCATGTCCTCCTCTCCCTCCGAGTGGATTATTGACTCGGGGGCGACCGATCACATGACTGGTTCTGCCTCAAGTTTTACCTCCTATACTCCTTTTTCTGGTCATGATAAGGTTATAGCTGCTAATGGCTCTCTCTCTGTCAATGCTGGTAAAGGGATCGTCACTTGTTCTCCCGACCTATCACTGTCCTTTGTTCTGCATGTCCCGTATTTTCCTCGCAATTTACTTTCCATTAGTCACTTAACTACTTCTTTAAACTATTTTGTGACCTTCTTTCCTGATGTTTGTGTCTTTCAAGATCCGGCTACGAGGCAGACATTTAGCAGTGGTAGGAACGTTGGAGGACTGTACTTGTTGGATCAATCTTCTTCTAGTGCCCTTTCATCCACCAGATCTCTGACTCTACATGACATTCAACGCTGGCACAAGCGTCTTGGTCACCCTTCGCCTCTTTATCTTACTAAATTGTTTCCTGTTTTTAACCCTTTAATTCAGTCTTTTTCTTGTGATACATGTGAACGCTCTAAACATGTCCGTCAGAGTACTACTCATTTGTCTGTCCCTAGTTTGTGTCCATTTGATGTTATTCACTCTGATGTTTGGGGCTCATCCCCAGTGTTATCTTTATCTGGTTATAAATGGTTTGTTACTTTTATTGATTGTCACTCCCGCGTTACGTGGGTTTATCTGCTTAAAAAGAAAAGTGATGTCATTTCCTGTTTTCAGACGTTTCATAAGATGGTGAACCAACAATTTGGTGGCACAATTCGGGTGTTGTGTAGTGATAATGGTGGTGAATATGATGATCGGGGTACCTTTGGAGCCTATCTATCTACTAATGGACATCATACATCAAACCACGTGCGTCCACACTTCCAACCAAAATGGGGTGGCCGAACGAAAGAATAAACACTTGCTGGAGGTGGCTCGGTGTTTACTCATTGCTATGCACCTTCCCAAATCCTACTGGGGTGATGCAGTCCTCACAGCTGCTCATCTCATTAACCGTCTTCCGTCTCGTGCCCTTGCCTTTGATACGCCCCTATCGCGTCTTCCCAAACAACACATCGTCCATACCTCTCATCTTGCTCCTTGTATCTTTGGCTCCGTCTGTTTTGTCCATGTTCATACCCCGCATCGTGATAAACTTGATGCGCGTTCCCTACGGTGTGTTTTTGTTGGGTACTCCCCTACCACCAAAGGGTATCGTTGTTATCATCCTCCGACTCGGCATTACTATTGCACTGTGGATATTACATTTCGTGAGGGGGAGTCGTACTTCAGTCCTCGTTAGGGGGAGACGAGAAGTGACGCTGCCGAGAACATCGAATCTTCTCTTCCAATTGTTGCCACTGAATCTCCTCTTCCAATTGTTGCCACTCCTCTCCCTCCCACTTCTGCTCCACCTATATTATACGCGTACTCACGCCGTCCCCGGACTGTTGAGCAAGTGCAGACTGTGAATGTTCCGCCAGTGCCAGTGACTGTCTTAGCTCCAGATTCAGATGATGACCTTCATGTTCCTCTTGCACGCCTTATAGGTAAAAGGGGTGGCACCAAACACCTCATTGCCAACTACATTTATTATACTCATCTATCACAGGCTCATAAAGCTTTTATCTCCTCTCTGTCATCTATTGTGATTCCTAAGACATGGCAGGAGGTTGTTCAGATACCTGAATGGAAACAGGTTATGGAAGAGGAACTGAGTGCCTTGGATAAAAATAAAACATGGCAGCTCACTAGCCTTCCCCCTGGGAAGCGAACGGTCGGATCTCGTTGGGTCTTCACCGTCAAACAGAACCAAGATGAGGTGGTAGAGCGATGCAAAGCACGTTTAGTGGCTCGAGGATATACCCAAGCTCAAGGTATTGACTACTAGGAGACCTTTGCTCCGGTTGTCAAGATGAACTCAATCCGTGTGCTTCTTTCTTGTGTTGTCATTCGTGGATGGGAGCTACTGCAGCTCGATGTAAAGAATGCATTCCTGCATTGTGATCTGGAAGAGGAGGTCTATATGGATATTCCTCCGGGCCTCGATGTCAAAGAGTCCAACCGGAGGGTCTGTCGGCTGCTAAAATCTCTGTATGGCCTGAAACAGTCTCCGAGAGCGTGGTTTGAACGTTTTAACAAGACCATGCTACATCTGGGATATACTCAAAGTCAAGTTGATCATACCCTCTTCATCAAAAGGAAGGGTGCCCTGGTTTCTATCCTTTATTGTGTACGTGGACGACATCATCATTACCGGAGATGACTTGGATGAGATCAAGTACTTAAAAAAATACCGGCAAAGAATTTGAAGTCAAGGATCTGGGAAAGTTGAAATATTTTTTTGGGAATTGAAGTTGCAAGATCCCGGCAGGGGATCTTCATCTCCCAAAGGAAGTATACTCTTGATCTTCTGGAGGAGACTGTGATACTTGGGTGTGCTCCGGTTGACACTCCAATTGAGGCTAATCATAAGATTGATGCAGATATTAGTAGGGAGAAAGCGGATGCCTCAAAATACCAACGACTGATTGGGAGACTCATTTATCTGTTCCATACTCCCCCGGATATCACGTATGCGGTGGGTGTTCTAAGTCGGTATATGCACTACCCTGCGGTACGTCATCAGCAGGCAGCCTTTAGGGTGTTGCGATATCTCAAAAAGACAATTGGGCGTGGGATTCAGTTCAAGGCTAATCAGACGTTGGAGGTTGAGGTATTTACTGATGCAGATTGGGCTGGTAGTCAGGATGACAGAAAGTCAACCATAGGGTACTGCACATTTGTGGGAGGCAATCTGGTTCATGGAAGAGCAAGAAGCAAAACGTGGTTGCTCGCTCAAGCACTGAAGCAGAATACAGAGCAATGGCTCAAAGCGTTTGTGAGGGACTGTGGTTAAGAACCATTCTCCAAGAGCTGGGCCTTCAGGTGAACAGACCTATTACTGTCTACTGTGACAACAAGGCAGCCATCAGCATTGCACACAACCCGGTTCAACATGACAGGACCAAACATGTGGAATTTGATAGGCACTTCATCAAAGACCACCTCGATAAGTGGAATATCTGCACTCCGTTTGTGAGCTCGTTTGATCAGCTTGCCGATGTTTTCACCAAGGGGCTATGTAGTGACAACATCAAGAACAATACTGACAAGTTGGGAATGATAAATATATATTCCCAACTTGAGGGGGAGAGTTGAATATTCGTTTTTTTATTTTTGATATCGAGATTATGTATTCCACGTGATATGTCATGTGTTAGCGTATCTATATATATATGAATATGTCTTGCCCGGTTTAGGGCATCACCAAACTAATTACTGATTTCCACTGTTCGCTTATGTGGGTTTTCGCAATTCGTCAATAGCGACTATGATCCATTATTAGTCACCATGACCAAATATTTATCGGCTCATTCTGGCATGATTTATTCAATCTATAGGGTACCAAACTTCTTCTAAGCACGCCTTACCATCCCCATACCAATGACAAAACAAAAGTGTTCATTCATTGTGAAAATATTTACCCGAGGCTATGCTTTTGAACAACCATGTCAATGGTAACATTGGATCTCATGGGCTGAACTATGATGTAAGGCTTCCTGCAACTACGCAATGGGCTCATCTACATTTCAGACTGTTCCACACTCTATCATACAACACAGATTGGGTGATCGTCATATTGTCATATTGAGACTCTGGAACATACTCTCACAAATTAAGACGAATAGCTTCGGCAATTGAAGTTACACTTGGCCCGCGCACAATAGAGAATGGTTCAGCAACGAACAACTGTCAGCAGGATGTCTCAAATAATCTCGTTGACATAGTACTTGTGAAGCATCAAGCACACCACCAATTATCAGTAACTTGTCGCCAAAATAAAAAACTCTACGCCCGCTACTATGCGCCTTTCTAGGTCGCCAAGCGAATTGGCAAAGTGGCTCAACAATTATAGTTCTCGGCACCAAGCCGCATACATAGAGTATTTTGTGTCTCCCAATTGATGCAAGTTAAGAGGGCCATTTGATCGAACTTATAATTTCATAAGCATTGGCAATGGATCCAACAAATGTTTACATACCGGAGGGGGTGTCCAAGAAGTTCATCCCCATCAATGATTCTGCAATGGTGTAATTGCTTGTTTAATGGAAGGACTTCTCATCGGTGAGGCCATATGGGTATTGACTATCGAGATCAAGCACGTTTTTTTGTGTTCATCCTTAAGGACAAGGTAATTCTTCCACCGTTGGATGTTAATACGCCTATGGCTGAGTCGAAACCGCAGACCCTGTGTGTCTACTCAAGCGGAGAAATTATGGGTGCGACATCAAATCAAGAAGCACTATGATTTGTTTAATCCATTTTCTAAACAACTCTGCCTATTTTCTCTTTTTAAATGAAAATGGTTGTAAGATCCACTGAATAGAGGGGCATTGGTACCATTATTAGATTATGATGAACTTGACCCTAAGAGGATTAGCCTACCCAGTGGCGCCACATCAAAGGAGTTTGCTCCTCCCTATAAATATGGTCTCTTCCTCCCAATATCCCTTGTTTTCCTCATTGAATCGAATTCCAATCATAAGTGTCTTCTCCATATCTCTCCAATCATATGTCCACGTTTTGCCATTCGCACTTCCATTTTCATTGTTCACATGACGCATACATTAATCCACCACACAAGTATAGCGAAGGAGCCACCGCAATTTGATTCACCCAAAAGGTACTAAACACCAAATCTGAGTAGTTCCAGCTCAAATCAAGTAACAAAGTAGAGAGTCAAAGAATAGCAACTTGAAGATTGGCGCCTGCGACTGTGCGGCTTGAAGAATGGCGCATGCGACTGTGCGGCTTGAAGAATAGCAAACATTTAGAGTGGAGATGGGTGTTACAATGTACACCTGAATCAAAAAAATGGAGAATAAGAGGATTTGGTAAATTGCCTTAATTCCCTAATTCTCTTAAGCGGAACTCAAAAAAACGCTCCAACCAATTCGTTGTTCTAAATTGGTTCATTGAATCTGACTAGTTAAGAATGGAATTTTCATAAAGAATAGTAAACACCTAAATGACGATCAAACTGGACAGTCTAATGAATGTTCCAAAACATTGTTAAAAGGGCATCAACTAAACCAGACACTATTGTTATTCTTATTGACTTTAAATTTATTACAAAAGTATAAATTCAATAAAATGCCAGATGTTCCATACCTTCTCAATCGGTTGCCGCGTCTTTTTTGCCAACTCACCAAAAAGGTAGTCTCGAATGCGGAGGAGTTCATTTGCTTCATTGTGTACATCATCAGCCTGGTAGTAGAGTACTTTATGAGAAAATATTAAAAAAATTGTAGAACAAAAGTATACAATCATATAGAATTCAATTAATAACTCATCAAGGATTCAAACCTGTCCGCGGGCAGCTCCAGCTGGCGATTGAAGTGCAATTCTACAAAGAGGCATGGCAACACGGTTACCCTTGAATATATGTAAAAGGGAAAGCGCAATTAGTATTGCAAAAAGGTGTTGTATGGAGATTAATAGGTAAAAAGGAACGATGATATAAAAATAGAGAGAGGGAAAAGTTATAGTATTTACAGTTTGACACCAACTTATAAACAGTCAAACCTTTTCTCCAGCCGCAAGAAGAAAGCCTGCCAAATTATAGGCATAACCTACACAGTTGGTACCAACTGGACTTTTCAAAGCTCTGCATAGTGTCATATATGGCCATACTGGGAGTGAGCTGCAATGCATGTTTTTATAACAATATCAGAGTAGTAATATGACTACTCACATTAGGCAATTAAACTGGATATCAGTGCATAATACTCTCGTCAATGTAGGATCCAGGGAAGATCAACATGGGCAATTCTATACATGTACATATAGCAGATAATCTTTTTCTATAAAAACCTGCGTATCAAACAAAAAATCAATTGGCTATAGGTGGAGAGGCCCATTACATGAGCATATCAATGAGGACTAAATTATTAATAGTTTTGTGACTTTGAACTCTTAAACACCAAGTCACTGCAGGGACATTTTACCACTACTTCAAGCCCACATGTTTAATATAGAAATGCATATTATTAATAGAAATGACTCCAAAAGCTCAAAAATACATCTATGGTATGAAATTACCCAGCAAAAAAACATGATAGAGGAAATGTATACAGTCCAAGATATTGTTTTTTCTTATAATGGTGCTGAAAAAAGAAAATGACGGAGATCGTGAACATCCATTTGAGGATTTACTAAGTCGACGCTTGTTGGTCATCGGACACCGTAATGCGGCCGGCTCGATTTTTGTATTTTTAAGTTTCTTTATATTTTCCAGAGTTATATTTTGAGAGTTACTGTCAATAATCATATCGCTCGATCATAGCCGTGGGAATAACCCTAACTCTACTATTTATGCGTCCCTATTATGATATTATTAGGGAGCGAGAGTTGTGGTTTCCTTTTGAACCACTCGATCGTTGCGGATGCCGACGACTGAACCACCTTGGTGTTGACTCCAAGGAGCTTCCCGCCCACCTCCTTCACTTCCCAACATATACCCTCGACGTCTAGCGACACCATCAGAACACCATCCAGCATTGGGCGTCCACTTCCAAGCCCGCAGCTGCATACTCCGTCCTCCTTGACACCAACAGCAACATCTACTACTTCCTACGGCCTTGCCAACACAATCAACCGTAGGATCCTTCCTCTTTCCTCCTTTTCTGACACACCATCAACCTCCACAGCCATAATCGACTCCAGCGAGTCCTCCGCAGACCTAACCCCCGCCTTCTACTCTTCCATAGACATCCACGCCGCATCACATCCCTCCCTTTACTCCTCCGGGGCCTCCACAATCGCCTCTTTTCTCTTCCAAAAACTCACCCGCCACCTCCACCCTCCACAACTCTTGTTTCCATCCCCGCGACCTCCATCCTCCTTTCTCAGCACCAACCAGGCCGCATATAGTCCTCCCTCTTCATTTCCAACATCCATTCAGTCACCTCCACCATCCAGTACATCCATCCAATAAATCAAATCTTTTAAATTCACAACCACTAGAAATCTCCTACTTCATAGCTCCCCTCCAACAGCGCATTTGATCCTTTACAACGCTCCTATGGCCATCCCAAGCGAGCATACCACTTCCTCCACCATCAGCGCCAATTGCTTGGTGAGGCTTCACAATTCAGTTTCTATTTCCTTATATTACACATATGTACTTTATTAAGTTCTAGATCTGATCATGTTTGGTTAATTTTCTTTCATTGTTTTGCATTTGATATTCATCTTGTGCCTTAATTTTGTGCACTTTTAATAATTTGCAATTGTTATTTGTTTACTTAAATTGCAATATTTGTGATCAATTACGACCCTTGAGCGGAAATATAAAACTAATTGATGGGGATCAAAGTTCTCAGGCGTACCAAGCCGTATCAGAGCCCATTTAGGTTTACATTCATAGAAAGAGGAGTTAGGATAATCGTATGAACGATCTGAGTCCGATGTCGCATTTGGAGCGTCAAGATGACACATTTTCTATTTATTTTTGTTAAAATAGCCCATGTAAAGGACCCATTTATTGTTTTATCTTCTCTCCTCCTTTAGTCCCACATCTTGTATAGGATTTTCTTCTCTCTTCTTCTTCCTATATATTTGTATTCTCTCCTTGTATTTAGATACCGAAATAATACATACAAGCTTTGAGCTCTTCCAACATGATATCAGAGCCAGCAGTTCCGACCTCGCGGTTTCCCCTTTTCTAACCGCCCGGCTTTGCTTCTTAGCCTATCCGCTCTTCCTCTGCGGCCTGATCCTCTACTCACACCGGGTAGCGGCCTGTTTCTACCCGTCTCTTCTCTCAGCGGCTTCCCCCTTGTTAAGTCGCTGCCCTCTCCTCTTCCTCTCTCCCTCCCGTGGATCCACCCCTTCATCTCTTTTATAACCTCTCCTCTTCCCCGTGGGCCCCACTACTCTCTGCGGCTTCTCTTGCCGCTTGCGGTTTGTCTGCTTTTAACCGCCCGGTCTCTCTCTCCTCTAGCCGCTCGAATTCCTACTCGCGGCCTCTCTCCCCTAGCCGCTCGAGTTCCTACTCGCGGCCTCTCTCCTCTTGACCGCTCGAGTTCCTGCTCGCGGCCTCTCTCCTCTAGCCGCTCAAGTTCCTACTCGCGGCCTGTCTCCCCTTTGCTTACCGCGATCTCTATCAACCCGCTGCGGGTTCTCTCTTGCGGGCTGCTCTTATCCGCTTTTTCTCTGCCTCCTTCTACTCGCTTGCGATCTCTCGCGGTTTCCTTCCGCTCTCTGACCGTTGCTGGCTTCACCTAGACCGTGGCGGTCTCTCTCTTTTGTTTCTGCCCTCTGGTCGCGAACTGACTACTCGCTGGTGTCTGGCTTGACCGTGCGGGCTGCTGCCTCTCCGCATTCTGGTCGTGGTCTTCCTCAGTCATTCTCGCGGCGGCCTCCTTGTCTTCTCGCATGCGGTTTATCCTCTACTCGTCGCGGTCTTGCTCTCTTCTCGCAGCGGCCTCCTGCCCTTCTCGCAGCGACCTCAGTTGTCTGCCTCTGTGGTCTGCCCTTATGGGCTCTTCCGGTAACTCCTCTGGCTCGACGGACAGCCAGCCTGCTGACCGCCCGGCTTGTCCGACTGACTGCCCGGCTTGCACTACAGAAGTCTGTGACGAGCTGCGCATCACTACCATCTCTCTTTCTGGAAAGAAGAACTTCGTCCCTTGGGTACATTCAGGTCGACGAGTTCTTCAGGCCAAGGGCCTTCTCTCTCACCTCACTCAGGCTCCTCCCACCCCTCTTACCGATGATTGGCTCCGCAATGATGGCCGAGTTCAGACCTGGATTTTGAACTCTTTAGATGGTGAGCCCTATCAAATGGCTATGTATCATGACACTGCCAAAGATATGTGGACTGAGCTCCACTCCTTATATTCTGGACGGGACAGCCTCCAGCATCTCTACGACATCCTCACTGACCTTTTTGCTCTTGACGCTGGAGGGGCTTCGGATATGACCTCCTTTGTTGCTCGTGCGAAGACTCCTGCTGAAGCATGGATCCAGCATCAGCCGTTCACCAATGATGTTGTTGCTCAGCGCGCTCAGAAGGAAGCCGCCTGTACTGCCATCATCATGGCCCGTCTTCCCCCTCACCTTCAGAGCATTCGTGCTCAGGTCCTGGCTTCCTATACCACACCATCATTTTCTGATGTGTGCTCCATGATTCTCCGAGTATCCCCTCCTCCAGATACTGCGGCTCCTCCGGCCCTTCTTCAGCAGGCACCTCCGCTTCTACCATTCCCTCCTCCTTCTACTCGGGGGGGTCGTTCGGGATCTCGCGGCCGTAGTCGTGGTGGCCGGGGTCGGCCGAAGTGAAAGACTTGATTTCTAGACACCTAGAGGGGGGGTGAATAGGTTCTAATTTTTCCTTCAAAATTTTAGGCAAATAGCAAAGTTTATCTCAGCACAGAAACAATGTAAACCACAGAATAATGAACACAGCACAGCATACACCAGATTTATAGTGGTTCCCCAAGGTATGGGTACATCCACTTTCCCCCTTCGTCTATCTAGCAGTGTACTAGATTCGGCCTAACTTCCTTCTTTCTTCTCAGATCCGCAGATCTTACAGCTCAGAACCAATAATGGTTCCTACAACTCAGACTTATACAAGTCCTACCTCAGATTCTTCCCCAAGAACCCTACCTCAGGCCTCAGCCCTACCTCAGCCTATGTCACTAGGCTTACAACTCAGAGTGAAACCCCACTCCTACAACTCAGGCAAAAGCCCTACCTCAGCCTTTATAATTACAGGCTTACAACTCAGATCTTACGACAGATCCTACCAGAAATTGTTTGATTAAGAGATACAGAAATTTTACCAGATGAATCTCTTCACTGGTGTGAGCTTCTTGATCAGTTCTTGAATAAACTGATCTTCAGATCCAACCTGACATAGTCGTTTCAAAGCTTCTTGATAGAACAAAATAAGGTTGATCTTCACTTGATGTAGAAGTTGATCTTCAGATAGCTTCCTCCTTGAATTCAGAATGAGATCTGAATCTTCCTTGCAGACTGATCTGAATCTGCCTTCGTAAGGGTTTCCCCTTTTCTTGTTGTAGAAAACTCTCTCTGAAGGATTCACTTCTTAGTGTTGTATGTTCTCTTTTCTTGCTATTGTCACCTCTCATGTTGTATCGAACCAGTCCTTTATATAGAGTTTCCTCCTGATTACCGGCTGATCCGGTTTGTAACAGTCTTCTGACAGTTCTGACAAAGGTGTCAGACCGGTTGGTTATGTCAGCTGATTCTTCAAAGACTTTCCAACTCAGCATGAACCATTCAGCAAACTGCTTCACATGTGTCGACACAAATGGACTAAGTGTCGACACAAGTCTTGATGATGTCGACACAACACTCCATGTGTCGACATAGTCATTCTTCTGGTACTCGACACAGCATCTGTTAAATGTGTCGACACAAGCCTTCTGTGTCGACATAATTCTGCTTCCATTGACGACATAACTCCTGGGTGTCGACACAACTTCTGCTTTCAGTGTTGACATAACTCCTGGCTCTGGTGTCGACTCAAGTCTGAGTGTCGACTCAGCTTCTTCTTTAGGTGTCGACACAATTCTTCACAAGTGTCGACACAAGTCTGGGTGTCGACACAGCTTCTTCTGTTGGTGTCGACACAATGTCTGGATGTCGACTCAACTTCTTCTTTAGGTGTCGACATAATTCTTCACAAGTGTCGACATAATACTTCACAAGTGTCGACACTTGTACTTAGAAAATGTTCTTCCAAATCTTAAATCTGCACAATGAAACTCAAACATACATCAAATACAAATTGATGTATATCATTGATTAAGATGAGGCTTCTCCAAATCTGGTACATATTAACAGTGTACGCAACACGAAGTGTTCCTTCTGCGGGAAAGATGGTCATCTCGAGGCCACCTGTTACAAGAAAGTTGGTTATCCTCCTCGCCCTGACGGCTTTTGTTGCTACCGATGCTGGTCCTCCTGATCTTGAAAGTGTTCGTCTTCAGCTCCAGCATCTCCAGGGATTGCTCCACCCACCCTCTGCCTCCCTTGCCTCCGTCTCTAACACAGGTACCGCTTGTCTCTCCACCGGCTTGGGCTGGATTGTGGACTCTGGCGCTACCCATCACATTACTCCACATCGACCTGCCCAGTACCTGAATTCCCCTTGTCCACCGTCTATTACTGTGGCCAATGGAGCCAAGGTTCCCGTCTCCGGCTCGGCAGATCTTCCTCTCACCTCCACCATCTCCCTTCGCTCGGCTCTTCACGTCCCGAGTTCCCCGTTCAATTTACTTTCTGTTGGACGGCTTACTAATGATCTGGATTGTTCTTCACCTCCTCTTCTTTTGTTATACAGGATCGGCGGACGCAGACTACCATTGGTAAAGGCCGGCTGCGGAATGGGCTCTACCTTCTCGACGACTCTCCCACCATCCTCTCATCCGTCTCTTCAACTGATTGGCATCGTCGACTTGGGCATGCTCCTCTACCGGTCCTCCAGCGGGTTCTCCCGGATGTTTCTTTTACCCCCTTTCAGTGTGACTCTTGTATCCTCGGCAAGCAGACTCGTTCCTCTTTTTCTTCACATTGTACTCGGAGCGCTGCTCCTTTTGATTTAGTGCATTCGGATATTTGAGGACCATTTAAAATTCCTAGTATTTCCGGTTTCCGGTATTTTATAATGTTTATTGATGATCACTCTCGCACTACCTGGCTATACTTACTTCGTGATCGCTCCGAGCTTCCCCGTGTCTTTCGGGCCTTTGTCCTCGAAACTCGTACGCATTTCCACACCACCATCAAAGTACTACGCACTGACAATGCTCGTGAGTACACTAGTCACGAATTTACTGTTTTATGTTCTGAGTTCGGGATTCTACATCAAACTTCCTGCGCTTACACGCCGCAACAAAACGGTGTTGTCGAACGCAAGAATCGTCACTTACTCGATGTTGCCCGTTCCCTCATGCTGCAAATGCATGTCCCTAAACCATATTGGAACTTTGCGGTCTCGACCGCCTGTTTTCTCATTAACCGTCTCCCTTCCTCTATTCTCAACTATGCTACTCCGTTTAGCATACTCTTTCCCTCCACTCCGGCCTTTCCTCTCCCACCTCGTGTATTCGGTAGCCTCTGCTATGTCCACCGTTTGGGGCCTTCCTTGGATAAGCTGGATCCCAGAGCGGCCAAGCATATCTTTGTTGGTTATTCCCGCACCCAAAAGGGGTATGTCTGCTATTCGCCTGCTACACGCAAGATCTCTGTTTCTGCTGATGTCACTTTCCGCGAGGATCAACCATTCTTTCCTGCTCCCTTACCTGACCATCTACCACCCACACCTACTCCTCCATCCATCCCACGCCCGGTCATTCCCGCCACTACTCCTCCGACTATCGTTCCCTCTACACCGACTGTCGTTCCCTCCAAACCACCAGTTATCCGCGTCTACACTCGTCGCTCTACCACTTCTGTTGCCCCTCTGTCGTCGGTCTCTACCATGGATACTCCGCGTCCAAATGATCAGGTATCGCCTTCCACTGCTCATCCGCTGGCAAACTACATCTCTCTTCATCGCCTCTCTCCCCGTTTACACACTTTGGCTACTTCTCTCTCTTCGGTTGCTATTCTTAATTTGTGCAGGAGGC
Organism: Platanthera guangdongensis; assembly: GCA_039583875.1. Taxonomy (NCBI): domain Eukaryota; kingdom Viridiplantae; phylum Streptophyta; class Magnoliopsida; order Asparagales; family Orchidaceae; genus Platanthera; species Platanthera guangdongensis. The sequence goes on from CM077156.1 coordinate 163,997,864, forward strand.
GCTTCAACATCCAGGATGGCGAGCGGTCATGGAGGAAGAAATGTCTGCACTCTGGTCCAACCAGACATGGTCTGTTGTTCCCCTTCCCCCGGGCCAGAAACCAGTTGGGTGTAAGTGGGTCTTTGTCATCAAACATGTTGTCGATGGGACAATTGACCGTCTAAAGGCCCGTCTTATGGCTAGAGGTTTCACTCAACAGGAGGGGCTAGATTATGAGGAAACGTTCTCTCCGGTAGCGAAGCTTAATAGTGTTTGCGTCCTCATCTCTGTTGTTGTCCATCGTCGGTGGCCTCTCTTTCAGCTGGATATCAAGAATGCTTTCTTGAATGGGGATCTCCAGGAAACTGTCTACATGCAACAACCACCCGGGTTTGAGACCACGGGGGAGTCTCAGGTCTGTCATCTTAAAAAGGCTCTATATGGTCTCAAACAATCTCCACGGGCATGGTTTGAAAAATTCAGCAAGGTCCTCCGTGAGATTGGCTTCACTCGGAGCTCGGACGACTTCTCGCTCTTCACTCGTCACCAACCAACAGGCACGGTTATTCTGTTAGTATACGTCGACGATATTATCATTACTGGAGATGACTCTCAAGGGATACAGGCAGTCAAAGTCCATCTAAACTCAGTCTTCCAGACAAAGGATTTGGGACCTCTTCGTTATTTTTTGGGCCTTGAGATTGCCAGGAGGCCGGATGGGCTCACTCTCTCTCAACGGAAATATTGTCTTGACCTTCTTCATGATGCGGGTCAGTCCGGCTGCAAGCCAAGTGATACTCCTATGGATGTGAACCACAAACTGTGTGCCCAGGCATCTGACTCCGATCTCCTTCTCCAGAATCCTGAATATTATCGACGTCTTGTTGGAAAACTGATATATCTCACGGTTACCAGACCGGATATTTCCTTTGTTGTTGGTCTTGTCAGCAGATACATGCACTCTCCTCGAAAATCTCATCTTCAAGCAGTGGAACGAATTCTCAGGTATCTGAAAACCGCTCCTGGTCAGGGACTTGTCTACAGGACCTACTCTTCTGCTCCAACATTGGTGGCATATTCAGATGCTGACTACGCTGGCTCTCTCGATGACCGGCGATCTACGAGTGGTTTTTGCACTTACCTTGGAGGACATCTTGTTACTTGGCGAAGTAAGAAACAAGCGGTCGTTGTTCGATCTTCAGCCGAGGCAGAGTACCGGGCAATGGCATCAGTTGTATCAGAATTGACATGGCTTGAGAGTCTTCTTACTGATCTGGGTGTAAAATTACCATCACCGGCTCTTCTCCTTTGTGACAGTCAAACTGCCATACACATCGCAAAGAACCCGATCTTTCACGAAAGAACGAAGCATATTGAGGTCGATTGTCACTTCATCCGGGAAAAGGTTCAAATGAAGAAGCTTGACCTAAAGCATGTCCCAGGATCGGAACAAGTTGCGGATGTCTTCACGAAGGCTCTTTCCAAGACACTCTTCTATCAATTCTTGTCCAAGCTTGGCGCATACGATTTGTACGCTCCAGCTTGCGGGGGAGTGTTAAAATAGCCCATGTAAAGGGCCCATTATTGGGCCCATTTATTGTTTTTTTTTCTCTTCTCCTTTAGTCCCACATCTTGTATAGGATTTTCTTCTCTCTTCTTCTTCCTATATATTTGTATTCTCTCCTTGTATTTAGATACCGAAATAATATATACAAGATTTGAGCTCTTCCAACAATTTTCATATTTTTTTCATACATTATTTTTGTACCTTTTATGGGCTTTTGTGCCATTCAATCATAGTCGTTCGTTGTTTTTCGCTTGGCTTATAAATATGGGATTTGGGGTTCATTTCAAGGCATTGCAAAATTTTGATGAGACTTCTTAAATGTGTGATTCCTCGACGGTGCGACGTCGTGGAACGTAGGTGCAACGACTAGTCCCAACCCTTTCCCTTCACTCCTCTCCGACCCGACGGAAACCACCCCTACAAGAGCCGTCCAACCATCTCCACAACCACTCCTCCACGCCCACACAAATAACTGCATATAACCGCTCGTAACTTTCGTTGAAAACCACCAAAAATCGCCCGTAACCGCTGTAACCACCCACTACTTAGGTGTTATTGACGGATACTCCACCCCCGAAGCCAAACTGTCACTCCACCTTTCAACTTCTGCCTGGCCGGCAGCCTGCCCTTTCCAATTACATAGCCTGCCAGTGTTAGAACCAGGAAACTACTGCTTTACTGCCCATTCCTGTTCAGGAGAAGAAATCCCCCCCACCCACACACACACACACACACAGGTAACGTCTCAATCCAGGACTAATTTTTTGGCCCTGTTTTATCATTACAGCCCTTGACGACAGCAAAACCTGGAGTTTCCTCCCTGCCGGTCAACAATCTAGGCAGTAATCCTTGACTTTTGCTGCTTTTGGGTGCCCATGCTCTCATTCAGAGCATTGTTTGCGGCAATTGGTGCCCCGATTTCAGTTCCAGTCCAAGACAGTCTTTTTCCTACAGGATTACAGCCTCCCTCGGCCCAGATTTCGACTTCCAGCAGCCCACAAGCCCATCCAGTGGCTTTCCCAGGGAAACTGCACCTTTTGGCCGGCCATTCCACTGCAATTTGGCCTTCCAGAAAACCTTCCAGCAACCCCTTTCAACAATCCAGAGGTTCTTGCTCCAAGTGGCTACCAAAACTGCTCCTTTGCCGCAGATTCCAACTTGCAGAAACCTGCCCGCAGCTCTAACTGCAGTCCAGTAAGTCCTGCTTCAATTGGCTGCCTAAATTGTTGCGATCCAACCCTCCAAATTCACCTCAGGCAGACCCTTTGAAATTTCTCTACTCAGCACCTGATGTATACTAAAATCACGATGTTGATTTTAAGTAGTACATTTTGAGATCAATTTAAATTAAGTGGCGCTAACAAGATGTTTACGTGTTATATCACACGACAACTAACCGGGTTCGTAAACGTGCATAAGGCTTTGTTTGGTTGGGCGGGAGGAGACGACACTGCCGATCGAAAAGCTGGGAGGAGGGCGCCGTTTGAAAAGCTCCTTTTTTGCCATTTTTTAGGGCGCGGCGGGGGGAAACGGATCAAACGCCGCCGGAGGGCGTTTGCTTACCCGACGTCCGGCGGAGTTTGCCCCAAACGGCCTGCAAAAACGCCGCGCCAAACGAAACCCGAGTCAACTACCATTTGTACGAAATCAACTTTAGATAAATCCATCTAAAAGTGTCTCAATGTGAGAAAGTAACAATGGAGATAACAAATTAATGACAAACAGAACTTAGGTTAATTTTGGGAAGGTAAGCTCGTAATTTTATATTAAAAAAACACATGCATCCATGAAAATTGAATGATAGTAATTGAGACACGAGATAAGGTGAGAATCATACCAATAGCATGTGAGAAACAACAAAATCCATCTATGTAGTTGTGGTGAATAGGGGCAGCGGCCACTTGGCCTAAATCAGGAACAGAGGAAAAAGGCTTGGTAGAGAGTCTCAGCCACAAATAGACACAGTTGTGTATACAAATCGGTGGGAAATGGGATGGAGGCCAGGGGTTGATCAGCGGCCGAAAAACAAACGGAGAGGGCATTGGCGGCAGTTGCATAGCAGGAACGAGCTCCCAGCGATTGTAGGCGACAATAACATAGAAAGAAACGGTCCAGGCCTCGATGACAGTCCGACGGCAGGAGGAGGTGGGGGTGTCAGGGTCGTATAAGGCTATTGGAGGCGTCGACGGGGTAAGGTGGACGGTTGACAAGCGTCGGGGTCGGTCTGGGTGAGGGCGCTGCGGGCTTAGTTATTAAAGGTGCAAGACGCACCAAGGTGCAAAGGGGTCTTGGAGCCTAGGCGCAAGGCTCAAGGCGCAGACGCGCGCCCGAAGAAGGCAAGGCACAGTCATATTTATTTTAAATAATCAATATCAAACATGAGTTTATCTTCTTGAATAGATTCTTCATATATTTTACTCATTAATCATTCATTTTTATCATTTATATTTTTTAAAAAATAAAATCAATATGATCGCTTGGATCATATTTAAGTCTCAACGATCGATTTTTTTTCAATAACACTAAATCATATAAAAATTATTGAGTTCTTGCATTATTTTTTTATTATTTTGAAAAAATAAATTATAATAAAAATCACACACAGACGCTCCTTTAATGTCCAAAGGCGCAAAAAAAGCGCACGAAGGCGCAAACCTTCGAGCCTGGTGAGCCCGGAGCCTTAAGCGCGCCCGAGGCGCGCCTCTAACAACATAGGCCACGGGAAATACCGAGCAGAGGAGAAAAGCCTCTGCTCGAAACTAACCAGCCTGCTCATTTCCAAGGAGCAGCTGCATATGGAAGGAATTAGGGCTTTAAGGTTATTAATTGATAGAGGTTACAAATGACCATAATATAATTAAAATTAAGTGTGGGTTATGAAAGTGGCTTGTTGTTTTGGCTTTTAGAAAGGATTGAGGACGCTTTAATGTACTGAATGGAAATAAAGGATGGATTTCAAGAGTTTTTAAATTCTCATAAATATTAATTCTGAAATTACAAATAATAGTTAAAATTATTAATTTCAGAATTAATAATATTGAATAATCTTATTTTATTGCTTGCTCAAAGTAACACTTATCCTAATTTGACGGACTTTTCATTTAGAGTTTTATTCGTCGGTCACACCAATAAGTTGTTCGATCGTTGTGTAAGAGGGGTACTGAACACATATATATTAGTAACATGCACGAAAATAAAAGAGAAACTTGTGTGAAGACATGCGCTACAAAATATTAATAAAAAAGCAGTAAATAAAATAACGATGCAGGTCATGTTGAATCAATTCTCCCGTGGTTAAAGAAACTCGACCCCGTCGAGACTGTAATGGATCCTAGCACTGAAACATCCAAACAACGATCAAAGAAATGGTTTGCCTCTGCCCAACTCTGGTAGATATTCAAACAAAGGAAGGTCGCATCGCAACAGCACTTGATCTGCAGGCGAACCCTCTTTCCTAAAAGGTACATGAAACTAATCTCTATTGAAAAATTATAACCCCAAGTAATGAAATCAATTGAGGAATTATATTTTTCCAAAGATCCTCGAAAAATGTTAGTCAAAATTTGATGCAGGACATATAATTATTTAATAAAAATATGAGCTTTAAGGATGTGAGTTCCACAAAGTGGAGAAGAGAATGGGTCAAAAAAGCAAAGTAAGCAAGATCAACTTGTGGATTCATTAAATCGTATTGCATCTTGCGCACTCCAGCAAGACACGTACATACGCCTACTAAACAAAGATCAACTATCGATATGACATTACCCGCTGAAATCTGACCAGCGCTACAAAATTTTAAATAGATCTCAAATCAATCATTTAAATTTTCTATAAAAATCCATTAAAACACGTCCCTATTGGGAGCAAAAATTCTAGAGATCGTCTCAGTTCAAATAATACAACCAGTGTTGTCGATGTTGGCCGACAGACATAAAGGTTTTAAGCAAAAATGTCAATTTTCAAAATATCGCCCAAAATATCAGTTTTACCCGATATATCGGGTGATATTTTGAGGATGATATATTGGCGAGAGTAATAAAAATAGTTTTTTTTTCTTTAAGCAACCGAGCAACAATATTTTGTTTTGTGCATCTCTCTATGCCTAGATTCGACAACTTTCTTGTCTCGCTCTCATTTGTGTTATTTGTATCGCTTACTTCTTTCTCGTGTAATTTATAAACATACATTATGTGTGTATATATACTTATTGTGTAATTTATAAATAAACATTATGTGTACAATTATACATATTTACAATATATATATATATGAATAAACTTATTTAAATATTAGAACCTGACATTGTAAAATATCCTCGATATATCCCCTCACTCCGATATCCGACATTTCAAACGCAAAGAGACATTAATTTGATATCTGCAACCATGAATACAAATAAGCCTAAAAGATCAGAAATCAAATGAAGTGACTTATCATGCTCACCTACAACCATAAGATAATGAGGCGAACAAAAGGGGTGATCATTGACAACAAAACTAATACAAGGTGGCGCTTCTAGGGCATCAAAGATGAATGATTCATAGGAGTCAAGTGCTTCTTTTTGGAACTGGGGTCCAGGCAGAAGTGTAACATTGAATAAAAGCGGTGCGGTAGAATCTAAGGGAGGCGAGGCAAATGATGGTGAGTTCCTCCCAGGTGCCCTAGGAACAAAACCATTCTTCCGAGAAAGAAGAACAATCTTGCACCTATGGTGATCAAAAGAATTAGAGTTCCTTACACCATGTATGACAGGTATGGTGTACTGTCATGATCGTCCTAATCCCCCGACAGTCCGACATGTCCCCCGATGTCCAATGTCCCCCGACATGTCAATGACATGTCCGACATGTCCCCCGATGTCCGACATGTCCATTGTTTTCCGACATGTCCGACATGTCCATGTCCGACATGTCCGACATGTCCCCCGACATGTCCATGTCCCCCGACATGTCCGACATGTCACCCGACAAGTCATTTTTTAGGACAAAACGATATGTATTTCAAAAATAGATAGATTATGTCCTTCTGTAAAATAAAAGCTGACATGTCCGTTTTTTTTCGATATATCGGCCAACACGACTTTTAAATATATCACCCGTTATTTTATATTATGTTATATTAGCAGACTAACAACATATATTTAAATCTCCTATATATATTATATTATATATGTTTAAATCGATTAAACTTATTGTTTCGATTTTTTTAACATTTATTTTTACAACCAATTTTGTAAAATTGTTTCACAAATTTTAAATTTCATATTACAAAAAATATGAAAAAAATTTAATACATTTATTAGTTGATTGTTTGTATGTTTTTAATATAAATTTATAAGTTTGAAAAAAATATAATCAATCAGGGATTTTTAACTTTTAAATATTCTTTATTTGCAATAAACATATTGTTATTAAAATAAAATTATTGTATACTATTAAATATATTTTACAATGTATCATTTTGTATTTGTTAATAATATTTTATCTTAAATACTATTCGATTTTATTTTGTAATATAAATAGTTCAATTTTTATTTATTTGTTATATTATTATTTTTATTTTTATAATATTTAATTATACTTAGAATACATAAAAAATATATATATTTATAAGACATGGAAATCTGATATTTTAAAATATTTTTGACATGTCTCCGACAACCGATATTTAAAAACTCAATCTGATGTCGTCGACATCTGATTTTAAAAACATTGGAGACATCACATAAAACAGAATCCCGATATGTGTTCCCTATGGAGAACTCTACAAGACAACAATATGTAACGGGCATAGTCAAGAGACTATTAACCCCAGATAAGTTGTAGGGTTGCACTAAGGAATGAGTCTCGAGTCCTAACATGGCTACTATTCGTTGAGAAACAAAGTTCATGTTATTGTTATCAATAATGATGATGGAACAAATTTGTCCCTGAATGCGCGAGGTAACGCGAAAAATTTCATTTCTCCAAAAAGCAATCTCAGTGGTCTCACAAGGAGAACCCAACTATAACGAATGACACAAACTAAATAATCAGTATGTTCTCCTTCGACCTCGATCACGACATCAGACTCGAGCTCAGGCTCATTCTTAAGTCATTAAGGAGTAATCCATATTGAGGCTCATGCATATCGGTAGAATCAATAATAGTGACGAAGTGGTGTCGCAGGCACTCAAACAATTTGTACCCAAACTCCATACACTTGAAACATCAGAATGCTCCAGTGTTTGGCTTGGACCCAATGGGATCTTACCCCAGGAGGGGTCAGTTGGAGGATTTGGGGTCCCAGTAGTGATATGAGGACGAGGGGGATCTGAGACCTTAGAGAGGGTGCAATGGTAGTGGTGCTCGGAGTAGGTTTATCAGTAGACTTGGGCACGGATGTCCTTTTCAATAATAAGGCCTCTGCTCGACGGGCTCTGCTAGAAACCAAGGTTGTCAGGATCCAGATCCTAGGTGGGATCGTTTTGAGATTGGATCGGATCGGATCGTAGGATCGGATCGAGTATCGCAAAATCCAACAACATTCATAAATTAAGACTAAAAAAATGAACTTTGTATCATTAAATTACATGCTCAATTAACAAAAAAAATTAATAAATTGAATAGTATATGAATAATTATATTAATTTTTTTTGAATAACTAAATCAAAAAAATAATATCATCCTAAGTTTAATTTCAGTTTCAGGTAAGACAATGTTTACTAACAATAAAAACAAATCTGGAATGGAAGCGACCAAAGTAGCCACTCTTGGCCTCCGTTTGCAGTCGGCAATCGACACTTGGGATATGGTAAAACAGCATGATATGATTCTGTGATAGGGTATGAGGGTAAAATTGGGATAAAGTTAAACAATGATTATGGGTGTTGGTCCTGTTGAATGGGGTCGGGATAGGGTTGTACATGTTTCTAGCTACCTTTGGTCATACCGGTAGAATCGGGTCAGGATCAAAGATCTGAAGATCTGGATCGCGATCTCAGTCATAGATGTGCCGATTTAGATCTAGGTAAGATCCGGATCGATTTACAAAATCTGGATCATAGGATCGTAAGATCCTACGATCCGGATCGCGATCCTGATAACCATGCTAAACACTTCACTCAAATCTTTAAAGTCATGCAACTCAAACAGGTCCCTAATGGCATAATGAAGGCCATTCAGATATCGCGACACTGTCCTGTCGTCTTCCTCACAAAACATTAGCCTAGACTGCAACGCTAACAACTCATAGGTGTACTCGTCTACGAAAACTCTATCCTAGTGAAGGTTGTGGAACCTTGGATATAAATTTTGCAAATAGTCTAGGGGACATAACGCTTCTGTAATTGAGTTTTAAAGTCTACCCATGTGGTAATACAGAGTAGGCCTAATGTGAAACGTGAGAACTCTAACTAAACCCACCAGACTATTGTTGGTTCTTTAAGCCTAAGGGCAACATATTTGACATGTCGATTCATAGACATTTGTTTCTATGTCATGAATCTTTCCATGCGCTCACACCAATCCAAACAACTCTCGGGCTCTGTGTGGCCCTCAAAATCACATACATCCAACTTAACTTCATCATCCCAACAGGGTTGGTTATGGAATTCAGGATCAGAATATCCAAGTTCTGCAGGTATAGGGTTGTGATACTCGTGTTTAGGGATTTTGTGAAGGGCTCCCCTAAGTGTATAGTGGATTTTATGTTGTTGACAGACGTGTGTAATCTGTTCATAACGTGTCCCACATCACCAATATTGGTGGTGAGAGTCTCTACCGCCATCATCAAATCACTCATTCATTGGTCAAATCTCCTACATTAGTTTCTAAGCAGTTTACTAAATTTTCGTTTTTTTAATATAGAAAATTTTTTAAAAAAAATGTTATTTAATATAGAAAAGACTTTAATTTTTTAAAATAAAAACTCTAAACCTTTAGTAAAAGTTCTCTTGTTGTTTAAAGAGGAATTTTGATGAAACAAAGAAAACACATAAAGCAAAAAAAAATCGAAGGAAGATTTTGTTAAAATAGAAAACATTTTTTAAATGCAATGTTTTTAAAAAAATCAAATCGTGATTCACGATAGGAGCAAATCAACATATCTTAGATACCAAACTTATGTATACAAAAATCTCGATGTTGATTTTATAGTAAATTTTGAGATCAATTTAAACAAAGTGTCTCTAGCAAGATGTTTACATGTTATATCACGCGACAACTAACCTACGGTTCATAAACATGCATAAGTGGACTACCATTTGTCCTTAATCAACATTAGATAAATTCATCCACAAGCGTCCCAATGTGAGAAAGCAACAGTAGAGCTAACAAATTAACAACAAGCAAAACTTAGGTTAACTTTGGGCAGGCAAGCTCTGAGTTTTATTTTAAAAACACAAACATCCATGAAAGTTGATTAATAGTAATCGAGACACGAGATGAGGTGAGAATCATACCACCATCGTGTGAGAAATGACGAAATCGATCTATACAGCGGTGGTGAATAGGACAGCAACCACTTGGCCTAAATCTGGAATCGAGGATAGAGGCATGGTGGAGAATCTTGGGCACGAATAAACACAGTTGTTTGTAGGAGTCGTCGTGAAATTGGATGTCGGTGGCCAAGGGTTGAACCGCGGACGAAACACAAACAGAAAGGGCTTTGGTGGCAGTTGCAGAGCAGAAACGAGCTCCCAACGACTGTAGGCGACAGCAACAGGGAAAGAAACGATCTAGACCTTAACGACAGTCCGGCAGTAGACGGAAGTGAGGACTCCAGGGTTGGAGAAGGCCACTAGAGGCGTCGACAGGGCAAGGAGGATGGTCGACTGGCATCGGGCTCGGTCTGGGCGAGGGCGCCAGGGGTACTACTGGGCAGAGGAGAAAAGACTTTGCTCGATTATAACCAATCTGCTCATTTCCAAGGAGTGGTTGCTTATAAAAGGAATTAGGGATTTAAGGTTATTTATTGATAGAAGTAACAAATGAGCATAATAAAATTAAAATAAAGGAGGGTTATGAAAGTGGTCTGCTGATTTGGCTTTTATAAAGGATTGAGGAGGCCTTAATGTATTGAATGGCCATAAAGGATAGCATCCAAGAGTTTTTATGTTCCCAAATAAATATTAATTCTGAAATTACAAATAAAAATTAAAATTGGTAATTTCAAAATAATACTGTAATTTATTTACCAAACATTTAGTCCAAGCAATAGAACTTGAGCATTGTTTAAAAGTTTGATCTCAATCATGTAAATTTGAATTGCCTAAATTAATTTCATAATTTTGTTGCAATAAATTGTCAGATAAATGCATGTGCTTTGAAAATACCTTACAACCAACATTTGCATTCACTCATCAGAGTTCAATTGGGGCACACACACTTCTTCGCACCCATCCCGTGTCATTAATATTATTTAATTAATTGTGTGTGAGAAGTAATTGCACGATTGAGTTGCTACATTTACATCGCAATAGGGTTTATGTCATAAGCATCCCGTTCATTGGATTTCGTGTTTGATAGAATGCTTGTACTCACATCTTTATTTTATGGTTGGTCAAGGATTCATTGCATTTGTTTGTGATTGTTTGCATTGTAAATAGGGTTAGGGCATCGCGTGTCTAGCCACCTATATATTCGTCCCGCGTCAGTTGGTATCAAAGCCCCAAGTTCAGGTTCTATTTTGATATGCAATAGTAGAGTCTATAGGTTTATTTATGGTTAGGTATCGTCACTATCTCTCTCCATTATTTGAGGAACCGGAGTTTGTATATACTTGATCCAATGCAGCTTCTTCTACATAGTCTGCATATTAATATGATGATAATCCTTGTCCACAAGACATTGCATATAGAGATAGTGTTGATCCTTTGACAAGACTTGCCCTAAAATAGCATCGGAACTTAGAAATCAGAAAATCAGGAAGCCCTATAAATTTACAGTCGCAGAAACTAGAAAATAGCTTAAAGAGAAGAGATGAACCAGAGATGAAGCACTTGTGCAGTGGAGTGCAGCCACAGAAACCAAAAAGAAGTCGTAGAAATGAGGGAGAAGAACGAAACATACAATACTTTTGCTGAAACAAGAGATTCAGGGTGAAGAAATTGCATATACCAGCAAGAGCCACAGAAACTAGGGAGAATATGAATAGAAGCCTTAGAAACAAAGGGAGAAGTGTCATAAAAGAGCATCAGAGACTCATGGAGAACAGCTGCAGATGGACTAGGGCACGAGAACAATGAGATAGATTCAGAGAGTTACTAAAAGAACGTGTCAAAATGATGGAGGAGTTAAAAATACTAATTAAAATAATGAAACAAACATTATATCAGTCGTTTTCTACGTGGAAATATCGAAAATGGAATGATATAACGCTTGTTTTTTTCTTCAAAACGAAACGAGAACTTAAAAAATCAGGAACATGTCATTTGGGGTTCAAATCCTTTATGTCGACCAACATGTCCAATATGTCGCCCGATATCTACAACATATATATATATATATACACACGAGTGACAGTGCACGGGGGACCCCCTGTGCACCGCGTGACAGTACCGACTCCCCCCCATCCCGGCGGGCTTTGACCGCCCCCAGTGATTGTTTATTATTTTTTAAAATTATAAAATTTCTTTAAATTTTATTTATTTATTTTCAAAATATATTTAAATTTTAAAATATCTTTTAATTTTGTTTTTGAAATTTTTTAAAAGGAAAAAATTGTAATTTTATTTATTAAATTAATAAAAAATCATTTAATTCCTTTAAAAAGGGAAAATCCCCTTGATATCCCCTTCCGCCACTCGCAATTTCCACGGGCTTTCCATGCCGCCGCCGGCAGTCTGACCGCCACCCACCGGCGGTGGCCGTGCCCGTTCGCCGTCAGACAACCCCCGGCAGGTTCGTCGGACCCCGGCGAACCCGCAGGTGGGTGGCGGTCCGGCGGTGGCCCTGCCCGTTCGCCGTCGGACAACCCCGGCGGGTTCATCGGACCCCGGCAAACCCGCCGGTGGGTGGCGGTCAGACTGTCGGCGGCTCCGCTAGCGGCGGCATGGGAGGCCGAGAGAGCTGTTTCGGCAGCAGCTGGGTGATCGGGAAAATCGGAAGGAGGGAGGTCTTTTTTCTGAGATTTGGCTATTTGCAGGACGATCAAGCTTGATCCAACGGCTGATATTGTAGGTTTGGTTATTTAGTGACTTCAATATGGGCTCAAAAGTTTTTCCATATATAAATAAAAGATGTATACATAACATCATCATCCAATTATCCCTGAACATCTCTACTCTCCGATAAGTTCACAAGGCATTATGGGGTATGAATATTTTGATCATAGAGTTTTATAGATTGAATGAATAATTACAGATAGTTGAGGAATTGATTATACATGAAATAGGTGTGAAATAATATCTTAGTAAACTCCACTTATACGTCTAGGTAATTAGTTCTTTAGTACAATGTTCAGCCCAAGGAATTATTTATACATGAACTAGGTGTAAAGTAATATCTTAGTAAATACCTCTTACGCATCTAAGATAATTCATTCTTCTTTAGTATAATGTTCAAGCCAAGTCAAGAAATTTGCATGCATTAGTATTAATATCTAATTTTTATTCAAAAGCATTCCCCTAAGGTTCCACCTACTTTTATTACAGTACATATATTTTGTTGTGGAGATGAGAATGCTTAGATGGATGTGTGGACACACGAGACTCGATAAAATAAGGAATGAATGTATTAGGGATAAGAAAAGAGTGGCACCAATTGCAGAGAAGATGCGAGAAACTCGACTAAGATAGTTTGGACACATACAAAGGAGACCATTAGAGGCACCAGGTAGGTGTTTTGAGAGTTTAGTCGCCAGGCATGTTAAATGGAAGAGAGGTACACCAATAAAGACTTGGAATGAAACTATAAGGAAAGATATGATGGACTTAGCCATTGGTGAGATTATGACTAAAGATAGGGCACAATGGCAACAAAGGATCCATATAGGCAACCCCACTATAGTGGGATAAAGGCTTGAGTGTTGTTGTTGTACATATATTTTGTTTTGGAATAGTAATATTACCAGTTTTAAATGATTTTCATAGAGTACAACGAGTCACAATAAAAACAATCCTTCCTTTATGATAATACATAAGTTTAAACAAAAATAAAGTAAGCTCAAATTTGTTGTAGTGTTCATTCGGCTTTCACTCAAATTTGCAACAATCATGTGTCCATTAGCTTTAAAACTATCAGAATATGCAGGAGAATGCGCTGTGTCCTCTCCTTGAGATTCATAGTACAAGTAGTTTTGATGTGGATTATTTATCAATAAAAGTGCCCATATGGAAAGAACAGCAGGCAAATTTTGTTTAGAAATTAGAATAACTTACATCTCCTCCGGGACCATTGATGTATAGATGTAATTTTTTTGAGTCATCCATGCTGTCAAGGTACAGCATAGTTGCCAACACCTGATTGCTAAATTCTTCATCTATATGCTGCCCAATAAAAATTACTCGTTCTCGATACTGCAAATAAATAGATTAAATTAATAGTATCCACAAAATAGCTTATGCGACCTAAAACATACAAACCCTTGATAGTTAATGAACTTACAAGAGCATTCCAAAGATCAACCCACTGCCAAGTTCCTTCACCTGGTGTTCTGAAAGGCACTCTTGGTGTACCAATAGGCATCATAGAAATACATGGGCGAGAATAATTCTGGTTTAGATTTCTGAAGGAAAACAAGGAATTTGCGTAAGCAGCACTTCATTCGTTTTGATAATAACTAAGGCTCTACTTGGTTCGGCGTTTCGCTGCTCCATTTGGGGCAAACGCCGCCGGAAGGCGGGTAAACAAATGAACCTCCGGCGGCGTTTGCTTTGTTTCCACCCGCCCGCCTTGAGAAACACCCAAAAAAGCTCCATTTGGAGCGGCCACCTCCCCCCTCCGTTTTGAACACTCCGTTTCCACCCGCCGGATCGACCCGCCACCGCCGAACCAAATGAAGCCTAAGGAAAAACAATAAACAAGTAAAATACTAATTGATTTAGACTCAACATAATGATATGCATGGTAAACACTAAAAGAAACAATAAGAGCAAAAAGAGTATTAAAATAATATTCATTGTGGTAGAAGGAACAATTAAACTTCTGTAATCTTGCCAAATCAATACGTTTTAAGAAGCACAGGAGGGTAGCTTCAAAATAAAGAGAATGAGAATATCAAGTATTAGTTGATATATATATATATATATTAGCATCTTCGCACGGGCTACGCCCCGTGCTCGATGCACTCCTCGGGCTGCGCTTGCAAGAAATAGGTTGTGTGTAGGCTGCACTTGTGCTCGATAATCTCTTGCGGGTTGTTGTCGCACGTAAGCGGGCTGTACCCGCAAGAAACCGGATGTAGCCCGTGCTAGGTTGCACGGGCTACGCCTATGCTCGATTGCTCTCCTGTGGGCATCGCCATAGCACGGGGAAGATCACCCGTAAGCATGTGCCCGCAACAGCACATTGGCCACGACAGCACCTCCCACGGTTGCTTAGAGAGCTTAATGTACGTGTCTAAGCCCCCATGTCGATCTTGAGCATATTTGTATGTCCGGTCGTCTTGTGTGTTTTATCTTCTAACTGTTTATTAAAGTGTGTTAAGAATTATAATGGAAGTTTTAATCTGTATCTCTAATTGAGTTGCATTGTGTTGCTTTTGCATACATTATACTCAGTTGTATATAAGGGAGAGAGTAATCAATACCACAGACGCATAATCAGAGATCATCGTGGATGGGCATTAGATGGCCAAGAAAGGCTGTAGAGGGCAGTGTCGGCGACGGGCTTTGTGGAGGCAGCAACAGATTGCAACAGGATGTGGATTTTGGATGGAGGGTTGAGATTGATCACCATATAACTTAATTTTATTTATTAAATAAATTTTATAATTAATACATAAGCAATAAGTGTGATCTAACATATTCATTCGATCACTAAATATTTAGGTAAACACAGAATTGATACATGATTAAAGACATTCTCAATATGAGTAATCCAAAGTTAATACATGATTATTGGAAAAGCTGATGCGGCACCCAGAGTCACACCAGGCCCGCCACCCTGCACGGCGTCACACCGTCAGAGGGCCCAACATGGCGTCGCACCATGTGGGCTTTATCAGCGCCGCGGCCCATGCACCCAAACCCGTCTCGGGGTCCCACCACAGGAATACCGAAGGTTTTTGAGGTCGGGTCAGTTCGATCCGGCGACCCCCTTGATAAGAAGCTCTCAGGCGAGCTTTCATCACCAACTGATCCGCGGATCTGGTGTGACTCTGGGTGCCGCATCATAAAAGTGCACTTTGCCACATCATAAAAGTGCACTTTTATGATGCAGCACCTGGTGTCACACCAGGCCTGTCACCCTGCCCGGCGTCACACCGTCAGGGGGCCCAACATGGTGTCGCACCATGTGGGCTTTATCAGGCCCACGGGCCGTACACCCAAACCCGTCTCGGGGTCCCACAGGAATACCGAAGGTTTTTGAGATCGGGTCAGTTCGATCCGATGACCCCCTTGATAAGAAGCTCTCAGGCGAGCTTTCATCACCAACTGATCTGCACTTTTATGATGCGGAACCCAGAGTCACACCAGGCCCGCCACCCTGCACGGCGTCACACCGCCAGGGGGCCCAACATGGCGTCGCACCATGTGGCCTTTATCAGGGCCGCGGCCCATGCACCCAAACCCGTCTCGGGGTCCCACCACAGGAATACCGAAGGGGATCAGTTGGTGATGAAAGCTCGCCTGAGAGCTTCTTATCAAGGGGGTCGCCGGATCGAACTGACCCGACCTCAAAAACCTCTGGTATTCCTGTGGTGGGACCCCGAGACGGGTTTGGGTGCATGGGACGCGGCCCTGATAAAGCCCACATGGTGCGACGCCATGTTGGCCCCCTGGCGGTGTGACGCCGTGCAGGGTGGCGGGCCTGGTGTGACTCTGGGTGCCGCATCAAAAGCCCATGTAAACAGACCCATTTTTGGGTTTCTTCTTCTCTTTTTTAGTCTCACATCTTGTATAGGATTCTCTTCTCTCTTTCTCCCTCCTATAAATGTGTATTCATACATTGTATTTCATTATTGAGATAGTATATACAAGGTTGAGTTTTTCTCTACATGGTATCAGAGGGAACGGTCCGGCCTGTCGTTTTTTGAAACCGCCTGATCTTCCGGCTTACCGGGCGGCTTCCTCTCCCGCTTAGCAGCGGTCTAGTGCGGCCTGCCTCTTTCTAGTCGTGCGGCTTCCGTAACCGCGGCTTCCCGCGCGAACAAGGTCTTTCTAACCGCTCCTTCTGCTTTGTCACTCTCGTGGCTTCCACCTCTCCCATTTCTCACAGGTGGGGACCTCCCCTCCTGTTTCCTCTGCTCGTGCAGCCTCCCTTTCTATCTGCGCGGTCTCCCTCTCGCTTCTCACCACAGCTCTAACCGCCTTCCGCCTTCTCGCTAGTCGCGACTTGTCTATAGTCGTCGCGACCTGTCTAAAGTCGCCACGACTTGACTTTGTCGTCGTGGTCTCCCTTCTCTTACTCGCTGCGGTCTTATTGTCTACCCGCCGCGATTTTCCTCTCGCTGCTCTGCTCTCTGCTCGCCGCAGCTTGCCGTAGTCACCGCGGCTTCTCTTCTTGTCGCGCTTTGCCTCTCTTGTCGTTGTGGTTTCTTCTCTTCTCGACAAGCTCCGCATCTAGGTCGTGGCATCTCTCCTTGTCGCTGGTGTTCTCACCTTGACCGTGCGGATTCCTGCCTAGTTGCTGCGACCTGTCTTGTCGCTAGCGGTTTCTCCACTTCTCGGCAAGCTCCGCATCTAGGTCGTGGCATCTATCTATGTTGTTGGTGTTCTCACCTTGACCATGTGGATTCCTGCCTAGTCGCTGCGACCTGTCTTATCGTTAGTGGTTTCTCCCTTCCACTGCGGACTCTGCATACTGGTCGTGGCATTCTCCTTGTCGCTGGTGTTATCACCGTGACCGTGCGGCTTCTACCAGCTATCTGCTCCGCATTCTGGTCGCGGCGGCCTCTTTGCCTTGTCGCTGGTGGACTGCCACCCAGAACGTGTGGTCTACTGTCTGGTCGCTGTCTCCTTTCCTGTCCGCTGGCCTAGCCTCCTGCTCGCCTAGTCATGGCGACCTCTCCAGAATCAACTGGACAGATGGCGTCTTACTCTGCAGACCGCCCGGCCTCTGCCCCTGAACTCCGTGATGAGTTGCGGATTACTACCATTTCGCTAGCCGGGAAGAAGAACTTCGTGGAGTGGGTACATTCTGTTCGCTGAGTACTACAGTCCAAAGGTTTTCTCCATCACTTGACCTAAGCGCCTCCTGCTGCTCCTACTAATGATTGGGTGCGCAACGATGGTCGGGTTCAGACATGGCTCCTCTACTCCCTTGATACTGAACCCTACCGCATGGCCATGTATCACGAAACGGCCAAGGCAATGTGGGATGAGCTCCAGTCGCTATATTCCGGAAAAGACAGTCTCCAGCGTCTCTATGACATTATTACTGATCTACAGTCTCTTGATGTTGGCGGGGCCACCGATCTCACCTCATTTGTTGTTCGGGTCAAGACTCTTGTTGAAGCATGGATCCAACATCAACCTCCTACGTTGGACCTTGCTACACAACGAGCTCAGAAAGAAGTCGTCGGGGTGGTCATGATGATGGCTCGTGTTCCACCTCATCTTCACAGCGTTCGGGCCCAGATCCTCTCCTCGGTTGCTACCCCCTCACTATAAGATGTGTGTTCTATGCTGCTCAAGGTCTCACCGTCTCATGATAGTTCCGCTCCTCCGTCCCCGGCTCTCCTGCAGCAGACTTCTGCTCACCTACTGCCTTCCCCCCTCCTCCTCGGGGGGGGGGGGGGGGGGGGGGGGGGGGGGTGGGGGGGGGTGCGTTCTGCCTCTCGGGGCCGCAGACGGGGAGGTCGGTCTCGCCCAAACTGTTCCTTCTGCGGAAAGGACGGTCACCTTGAGGCCACATGTTATCGCAAGCATGAGCTTCCTCCTTGTCCACATGCCATTGTTACTGCTACCGACTCCACCGCTCGTACTGACCTTGAAGAGGTCCGCCTTCAGCTCCAACAACTTCATGGTCTGCTCAGTCGCCCACCTGCCTTCGTTGCCTCTGCTACCTCCATCTCTCATCGCTTGTCTCTCCACTAGTCCGCGTTGGATAGTGGACCCAAGTGTCACCCATCACATCACCTCCCTGCGGCCACATCAATACCTAGATTCTCCTCATCCTAAGTGTATCACAGTGGCCAATGGGGCACTGTTCCTGTCTCTGGCTCGGCTGACATCCCTCTCATTTCTTCTCTCTCTCTACGCTCGGATCTTCATGTTCTAGGCTCCCCGTTTAATTTGCTTTATGTTGGTCGTCTGACTAATGATTTGAATTGTTCTATAACATTCACCTCTTCTTTTCTGATACAGGATCACAGGACGCGGACTATCATTGATAAGGGGCGACTGCAGAACGGGCTCTACCTCCTTGATGACTCTCCAGCTATCCTCTCTTCAGTCTCCTCTGTCGATTGGCATCGGCGCCTTGGTCATGCCCCTTTACCAGTCCTTCAGAAAGCTCTCCCAGATGTATCTTTACCTTTTTTTTCAATGTGAATCATGTGTGTTAGGCAAGCAGTCACGTTCCTCTTTTTCATCTCATTGTACTCGGAGCACTGCTCCTTTTATTTTAGTACACTCCGATATTTGGGATCCGTACAAAGTTACTAGCATTTTTGTTTATCGTTATTTTCTAACGTTTATTGATGATTATTCGCAAATGACGTGGTTGTACCTACTTCGTGATCGCTCTGAGCTTCCTTTGGTCTTTCGGGCATAGCTTCTTGAGACTCAAACGCAATTCTCCACAACCATCAAAACTATCCGCACAGATAACGCTCGTGAATACACTAGTAACGAATCTGCGACTCTTTGCTTTGATTTTGGGGTTATTCACCAAACTTCATGGACCTATACCCCCCCCCAACAAACGGAGTCGCTGAGCGGAAGAATCGACATTTTCTCGATGTGGCTCGCTCCATCATGCTCCAAATGCACGTTCTCAAGCCTTATTGGAACTTCGCTCTTTTGACGGCTTGCTATCTGATTAACCGTCTTCCTTCCCTCATCCTCCGCAATGCCACTCCTTTCAGTCTCATGTTCCTGTCTACTCAGGCATTCTTGGGTGCACTTGCTACGTTCACACCCTTGGTCCATCCTTGGATAAATTGGACCCCTGGGAAACCAAACACATCTTCGTTGGCTACTCTCGGATACAGAAAGGCTACGTCTGCTACTCACCAGCTACCCGAAAGGTGACAGTTTCTGCTGATGTTACCTTTCGGGAGGATCTTCCTTTCTTTTGTGCTTCAGATCCTACACCTTCTCTACCAACTGTTTTACGTCATGTCATTCCCGTTACCACTCCACCACCAAGACCTCCAGCCCAAGCCCCTCCTGTTGTTAAGCCTCTTGTTATTCGTGTCTACACTCGTCGTCATCCTGCCGCCAGTGCCCCACTGCAGACTGCCTTGCCCTCTGATGCTCCGAGTCCCGCTGATCCGATACCAGAATCTACAGCTCATCCAATGGCAAATTATGTATCCTTACATCGTCTATCTCCACACCTTCAGACCTTTGCTACTTCATTATCGTCGATTTCTGTACCTAACTCTGTGCAGGAGGCTCTACAACATCCTGGCTGGCGGGCGGTCATGGAAGAAGAAATGACGGCTCTCTGGGCTAACCAGACTTCGAACTTGGTACCATTACCTACCGGTCAGACTCCTGTTGGGTGTAAATGGGTCTTTGTGATCAAGCATGCCCCTGATGGGATGATTGACCGTCTGAAGGCCCGCCTGGTGGCTCGTGGCTTCATCCAACAGCAAGACCTCGATTATGAGGAAACATTCTCCCATGTGGCCAAGCTGAACACCGTTCGTGTTCTTCTCTCGGTGGTTGTGCATCGGCAATGGTCATTACACCAACTGGACATCAAAAATGTCTTTCTCAATGGCGATCTCCAGGAAACGATTTTCATGCAGCAACCTGTTATGCCCCCGGACGATCTGCGGTTCCGAGGATTCAAGTACGCTAGAAGACCTAAAGGAGCACCGGACAAAGACCAGGCTGAACCGGATCAGCCCGCAATTAATCAATAACAAGGAGGAGGGCTGAACCACACCGGTTCAGCCCTCAATGGGGGCCGGCCGGCCCTAGGGATGAGGGGCTCCATAAATACCCTTTTCCCCCTCTTTTTGAAGGAAGCAATTTCATAATCAGGTATTTCCTTCTTCTCCAAAACCCTAGCCGTCTTTTTCATTCCTAGTTTCCTCTTCGCTTTAGAACCCTAGCAGTAGCATAACATTTGGTATCAGAGCATCCTTCCTGCGACCATGGTGACGCGTACGGAGGCAGAGACGGCGCGCTTGGCCGCCATCGAGAAGAACTACGTTGCGTTGACAGATTCTGTGGCGGCAATCGAAGCAAGCATGAAGAACTCGCAACAACATTTGGAGGAACGCCTCGATGAGAAGATGGAGGAGTTGAAATCCCTCCTCTTGCAAAATCTGAAAGGGAAGGCCGTAAACGGCGCGGGATCCGACACGGAAGCGACAAATATCCCTAACGGAGGGAGCACGGGGTGCGGGAGTCAAGGAGGCGGGCCGACGGGCGCGTCTGGCTCCGGATCCGGCGCGGGAAACCCGCCGGAGGCCGCACGCGGGCCTACGGTCCCATCCCGGGCCAGCGGGATGCCGGCCGGACACCCAGAGGGCGGCGGACTGGGTAGCGGGGGGTTCGGCGGAGGGTCTGCTCCCTCCTGGATGTCGGAACCGCTCCGGAATGGTTCCAGTCGGGCGGCGGAAGTCGCAGGAGGTCCCTGGGGGCCCGGCGGAGGATCGGCTTCAACTTGGGGGCTCGAACAGCCGCTGCCGGCTCACGGCGGACTGCTGCGGCAAGGAGGGGGTCTCGGACAGCACCCAGGACAAACATGGAGGCCACAACATCAAGGATTTGGGGTGTTTCGCCCAACCGGGGCAAATGCGGTCCCTCTCGGGGGCGCAACGGGGATATTTCCGCCCCAACCAGCGAACGCTCCTAACGGGGGATATGGTCCGGCCAATATGGGACCGGGAAGGAATCCGGGGTGGAATCATGGAGGAATTCAAGGAGATTTTGGGCAACCCGGGGTGATGGGACAAGACGGTGGCGGTTTGGGAGGGGCTTATCAGAGACCATACATGCAACCCAAGCGGACACGGATGAATTTTCCTAAGTTCCGGGGAGGGGACGCTCTGGAGTGGATACAAAAGGCGGAGCTGTTTTTCAAATATCAGGAGATTCCCGAGGCTCAGTGGGTACAACTGGCGGCCTTCCATCTGGAGGAGGACGCATATCAGTGGACGCAATGGTTTTTGCGGGGACGCACTTTTGCCCCGTGGCCGGAGTTCATAGAGGCCTTTTCGGCTCGTTTTGGTCCTCTGGAGTACGAGGATGTGGAGGCCACCCTTCAAAAACTGCGGCAGCGGGGGACCGTCACGGAGTATCGGACGGAGTTCGAAAGATTAGCGAACCGTGTCGCATGGGGAGAGCAGACCTTGTTGAGCTGTTTCATCTCAGGGTTGAAGGACCACTTGCGAGACGAGGTCCACGCATACTTGCCGCGCAGTCTGAGTCATGTCATTAGCATCGCCCGAATACAGGAGGAGCGTTACAACAGGCAGCGGAACCGGACGACGACCAAGCCACCCGCGGCTCCCGCGGCGGTACGACGAGAGCAGCCACCTCCCATACGGCCGACAGTGACCAGGTTGACATGGCCAGAGATGCAGGCCAGGAGGGAGAAGGGACTGTGCTTTAACTGCGATGAGAAGTACACCAAGGGACACGCCTGCCAGAAGGTCCAGGTGTTTATGCTGCGTGAGGAGGATGACGAGGAGGACCATCTGGAGGAAGCCGGCGTGGAGGATCTGGATTTGGCAGAGTTCGGGGTCTCCTTGCAGGCCATGGAGGGATGTGCGGCCCCGGTGACGCTCCGTTTCACAGGCTTGGTGGGCAAGGAGCGAGTGACAATTCTGGTGGATAGTTGGAGTACCCACAATTTCATCAACCCAGCAGTCGCTTCGAAAGTGGGACAGGCGATTGACAGGGAGGCGGCCTTCCAGGTTATGGTAGCAGATGGAAGCAAGCTGAGGTGCGAGGGGGTGATGAAGGGGGTGGAGATTCGCGTGCAGGGCTATTTGTGCCACACGGATATGTACCTACTTCCGATTCGGGGTTCGGACATGGTGTTGGGGGTCCAGTGGTTACGGCAGTTACAGAGGGTGACCACCGATTGGGTTCGTTTGACGATGGAATTCACCCAGCAGGGGAAGGATTACTGCCTGCAGGGCATTCGGACTTCACCACTGAAGGAGATTTCTGTGAGGAGCTTGCAGCGGTTGGAGGAGCAGGGATCCCCGATGGCCATGGTAGTAGGGGTGGAGGCCTTGGCCCACGACCCACCAGACATCCCAGAGGAGATACAGGTACTTCTGTCCCAGTTCAGAGATGTGTTCCAGGAGCCCCGGGGCCTTCCTCCGCCCAGGTTCAGGGATCACGGCATACAGATGAAAGAAGGGGCTGCTCCCCCAAACGTCAGACCCTACCGGTACCCGTACATTCAGAAGGCCGAGATCGAGAAGAGTGTGAAAGAGATGCTGGCAACCGGCATCATACGGCCAAGCACCAGCGCCTTTTCCTCCCCTATCATCTTGGTGAAAAAGAAAGACGGGTCATGGCGTTTCTGCGTAGATTACCGCAACTTGAATGATTCTACGATCAAGGATAAGTTTCCGATCCCGATGATAGAAGAGCTCCTGAACGAGCTTCATGGGGCGAGTTTGTTTACCAAGCTGGACCTTCGGTCCGGCTACCACCAGATTCGGATGAGGACGGAAGACATCCACAAGACCGCGTTTCGCACACACGATGGGCATTACGAGTTCTTGGTGATGCCCTTTGGGCTCTCCAATGCCCCATCGACCTTCCAGGCCGTGATGAATGAGACCTTTCGGCCTCTCCTACGGCGATCGGTACTCATTTTCTTCGATGATATTCTGATATACAGTCGGTCGTGGGAGGAGCATGTTGAGCATGTGGCACAAGTTCTTACCATTCTGCGGCAGCATCAGTTCTATGCCAAGCTATCGAAGTGCTCGTTTGGGCAGCCCGAGGTGGAGTACCTGGGCCATTTGGTTTCGGCTCAGGGGGTCAGGGCGGACCCAAAGAAGATAGAGAGCATGGTGGAGTGGCCGCGACCGGTTAACGTGCAGGCACTACGAGGCTTCCTGGGCCTCACTGGATACTATAGGCGGTTCGTGAAGGACTATGGTAAGCTGGCCCGTCCGCTTACCCAGCTCCTCCACAAGGAGTCCTTTACCTGGCATGAAGATGCGGAGCGGGCCTTCGCCGCTCTCAAGGAGGCTATGACGACCACGCCGGTGCTCGCACTACCGGATTTCACCAAGGAGTTCGTAGTGGAGGCAGACGCCTCAGGAGTGGGAATTGGGGCGGTTTTGATACAGGAGGGGCGGCCGTTGGCCTACTTCAGCAAGGCCTTGGCACCGCGGACCTTGGGCCTCTCCACGTACGAGAAGGAGATGCTAGCGATTCTACACGTCGTGACTCTGTGGCGCCCCTACCTGCTGGGCCACCATTTTAAAGTTCGCACCGATCACCAGAGCCTGAAACACTTCTTGGATCAGAGGTTGGCATCTCCTCTCCAGCAGAAGTGGTTGACCAAGCTGCTGGGGTATGACTATGAGATCGTGTACAAGCAGGGCAAGGAGAATTTGGTGGCTGATACCCTATCCCGCCTGCCGGAGAGCACTATCTTCCACCTGTCGGTACCGTTGATCGAGTCCTTGGATGACATTCAGAGGGAGATAGTCGCGGACCCAGAGCTCCAACCTATTGTGGAGGCCTTGTCTCAGGGCCAGCCCACCCCTCCAGGATACCAGCTGATTGGAGGACATTTGTATTACCACGGGAGGGTGGTCATTCCCGCTTCGTCTACTTGGAAGGAGGTCATGTTACAGGAGTTCCACTCGTCCCCGACCGGAGGCCATGCCGGGGTGCTTCGCACATTACAGCGGCTTCGGGCCAATGTCTTTTGGAGGGGGTTACGCAGGGACGCGCAGCGTTTTGTGCAGCAGTGCGATATGTGCCAGCGGCAGAAGTACGAGACGACCTCACCAGCAGGGCTGCTCACGCCCTTGGAGATTCCTCAGCAGATATGGGAGACGGTCTCGATGGATTTTATTGAGGGCTTGCCCCGATCTCAGGGCAAGACCGTGATCTTGGTCATAGTGGACAAGCTGTCCAAATACGGTCATTTCCTCGCTCTCAGCCACCCTTATACCGCAGAGACAGTTGCTGAACTTTTTGCCCGGGAGGTAGTGCGCCTACATGGTCTTCCGAGCTCGATCATCTCTGATCGCGATCCGACCTTCATCAGCAGGTTCTGGCAGGAACTTTTCCGGCTGCAGGGCACCAGGTTACGCATGAGCACGGCAAACCACCCGCAGACAGATGGCCAGACAGAGGTTCTCAACAGAGGGGTCGAGACGTACCTTCGCTGCTTCGTCATGGATGAGCCCCGCTCGTGGACTCGATGGTTACACTGGGCGGAGTACTGCTACAATACCTCGTATCACACGGCCAGCAGGATCACTCCGTTCGAGGTTGTCTACGGGCGATCACCACCCACTCTGCGGTCATATGAACCGGGCAGCACAGCTCTTCCGGCAGTGGGTCGAGCTTTACGAGACCGGGACCAGACCTTGGCTCTCTTGCGGGACAATCTCCGGGTTGCACAGGACCGGATGAAGTTACAGGCGGATAAGCACCGGACGGAGCGGACTTTTCAGGTTGGGGACGAGGTCTTTCTTCGTCTCCAGCCCTACCGACAACTTTCAGTTGCTCGCCGCTCCAATCAGAAGCTAGCCCCTCGGTTCTATGGCCCGTTTCGCATCACTCGTCGAGTGGGGCCGGTCGCATACACACTTGCCCTCCCTGAGGGATCCCGCATTCATCCCACCTTTCATGTGTCACTACTGAAGAAGAAGCTGGGGGCGGCAGCCACGGTGCTTCCCTCTCTACCCGAGGCTACTACGACGGGTGAGCTACGCCCCAGCCCGAGTATATCTTGCTGTCCAGATGGAAGAAACATGGCACGGAGTACCGTTCAGAGATTCTGGTCAAATGGAGGGATCTGTCAGAAGCCCACAACATGTGGGTGGACTTCTTGGAGTTCCGGGAGTTATTTCCCGACTTCCAGCTTGAAGCTGCCTCTTGATGGGGAGGGGAATGTTATGCCCCCGGACGATCTGCGGTTCCGAGTATTCAAGTACGCTAGAAGACCTAAAGGAGCACCGGACAAAGACCAGGCTGAACCGGATCAGGCTGAACCATCCGGTTCAGCCCACAATTAATCAATAACAAGGAGGAGGGCTGAACCACACCGGTTCAGCCCTCAATGGGGGCCGGCCGGCCCTAGGGATGAAGGGCTTCATAAATACCCTTTTCCCCCTCTTTTTGAAGGAAGCAATTTCATAATCAGGTATTTCCTTCTTCTCAAAAACCCTAGCCGTCTTTTTCATTCCTAGTTTCCTCTTCGCTTTAGAACCCTAGCAGTAGCATAACACAACCGCCCGGGTTTGAGACCACGGGGGAGTCCCGAGTTTGTCATCTTAAGAAGTCCGTCTATGGCCTCAAACAATCACCTCGGGCATGATTTGACAAGTTCAGTAAGGTCGTCCGGCAAGTCGGCTTTACTCGTAGTTCAGTTGACTTCTCACTGTTCACTCGTCATCAGGCAACGGGAACTGTTCTTCTGTTAGTGTATGTTCATGATATTTTAATCACTGGAGATGATTCAAAGGGCATCCAAGCAGTCAAACAGCACCTCAGCTCTGTCTTTCAAACAAAGGATCTGGGACATCTTTGTTACTTCTTTGGTCTTGAGGTCGCAAGACGACCGGATGGACTCGTCATCTCCCAAAGTAAGTACTGTCTGGATCTCCTTCAAGATGCTGGCTACTCGGGATGCAAGTCTACTACTACTCCAATGGATGCAAATCATAAATTGTGTGCACATTCTTCTGATACAAACTTCCCTCTTCAAAATTCAGAATATTATCGACGACTGGTTGGAAAATTAATCAATCTAACGGTCACAAGACCGGATATTTCCTTCGTTGTTGGGGTGGTCAGCAGGTTTATGCATGCTCCGCATACATCTCACTTTCAAGCTGTTGAGCGCATCCTTCGATACCTGAAAATAGCCTCGGGTTAGGGATTGGTATACAAAACCTCATCCTCTACTCCAACATTGGTTGTGTACTCTGATGCTGACTATGTCGGTTCCTTGGATGATCGTCGGTCAACCGGTGATTTTTGTACCTATTTTGGAGGTCATCTCGTCACCTGGCGAAGTAAGAAACAAGCAGTGGTTGCTCGATCATCAGCTGAAGCAGAATACTGATCGATGGCATCTGTTATCTCTGAGCTTACCTGGCTTGAGAGTCTCTTGGCCGATCTAGGGTAAAACTTCCCTCACCTGCCATCCTGTTATGCGATAGCCAAGCGGCTATACATATTGCGAAGAATCCAGTCTTTCATGAAAGAACGAAACATATTGAAGTAGACTGCCACTTTATCCGGGAGAAAGTCCAAATGAAGTAGATAGAATTGAAGCATGTTCCTGGTACTGAACAAGTGGCGGATATCCTCACAAAGGCTCTACCTAGCACTCTATTCTACCAGTGCCTATCCAAGCTTGGTGCATACGACTTGTACGCTCCAGCTTGCGGGGGAGTGTTGGAAAAGCCCATGTAAATAAGCCCATTTTTGGGTTTCTTCTTTTCTCTCCTTTAGTCCCACATCTTGTATAGGATTCTCTCCTCTCTTTCTCCCTCCTATGAATGTGTATTCATACATTGTATTTCATTATTGAGATAGTATATACAAGGTTGAATTTTTCTCTACAATGATAATAGAACTATTAGGAAGATTTAGAAAAAAAAGAAACTTAGTTCACACCATGAAGATTTTAGAAAAAATTGCTTCTCATTGAATAAAGGAAATGAAATATATTAGTATCTGATGTAGAGTAGGCTACGGGAGTGCACAAAACCTAGACTTTTAGGGGTTGGATGAAAATGTGACACGCTAACCCAAAACTAAATGCAATGAGGCCGTCGGTGACGACGACAAATAATTTAGAGCAATAAAATTATAGCCCACGCTGTTAATTTAAAGGTTAGAAACAAGCATTCAACTTGGCAATTGTTTAATGGCTTTCCTCAGCTCGGAGGGCCAAAGCTAGGCGAGCGACGAATAGATCCCTCCTGCAAATTATAAGTGTATTGCAAACAAATTTCTATAGATACGAATCCACACAAATATGATAGCAAATTCAATAATAATGTCAAATCAAATAAACCAAAACAACAATGGACTCACCAAAGTAGAGGGCTGACCGCGACCCTGAAGATTCCGGAGCTGGATGCGTGAGATGGCGATCGAATGCGGAGCCGGCGGCGTGGAAATGATGGAGGTGGCTGTCCTCGGTGGTGGATGGTGGAATTGGACCGAAAATAGATAGATTTGACCACGTAGGAGTAGATCTAGGTGAAGGGTGAATGGATCTGATGTTTGGTGGTGGATCCGGGCTAAGGGATGAAGTATGGGGGGAGGGGATAACGGATCGGGGATTGAAATTCTCAGATCTGGACTGATCAAGAGAATTAAGGCTGCGGGAAGTGGATCCACGGAAGAAGGGGGTGGCGGTTTTGGGAATTGGTGGGGTTTGATGAGGGGGCGGTTGTAGGGTTAAAAGGGGGGAGATTGATGGCTCGGCGGCGGTTGGAAGAGGTGCAACAGGCCGGCGGTCAGGGGTGGGGAAAATTGGAACGGGGGCTGCTTGGGGAAATCGGCGGCTACATGCTTTGGAGAATAGCAGGTCGGCGGTCTGGGGTGGGGAAAATTGAAACGGGGGGCTGCTTGGGGAGTCTGGCGGTTATAGGTTTTATAGAACAGCAGGCCGCGTGGAAAACGCTAGGATTAGGGCAAACCTCGGGGAGGAAGAAAACCACCTACAAATCGTCACCTAGGACTCCATGTAGTCGGCACCGTGGCGGGCTCGCGGGATTCCAGGAATACACTCTCCAAAATCTGCAATACCTCTAAAACAGCCCACTAAAAGCCCTATTTATAATTAAACAAAGCTAGGACATTCCACCCTCAACAGGTATGATTGGCTGGAGGTGGAGCCACTCAAAATACACTAAAATAAAGCAAAAAACATAAAGTAACATATGATTTTGACTTGCGATAGGGATCCGGACACATCCGTGGAGTCAGATCGGCAAGCCGATCAAGCCTTCCTGCGTGAATACACGAACGTGGGTCCCGCCTTGTGGCGAACCCCTCCTGGTGCACGATCTGATGGATACCCATCAGTATCTATGTGAATCAAAAATACAACAGTTTGATTAAAGTTGGGCTTGAATCCATCGAGCAATAATTAAATAAAATTCAAAATTTCACTAAAAAGGTAATAAAGGATATGGTTAGAAATGCTCAAACTTTTTTACAGGACAATAGAAAAACACAGAAAATTTTATTATAGAAATGCTCAAGTATTAAAGAAGTAATAAGAAGGAGGGGAATATTCAAATAAACAAAAAAAATGATACACAAATGAAACAAGTTTTATGAACCTTTTAAATCAGAGTACTTAAAAAGTAAACAAAATAATAGAAGTTCAAGAACAAAAGTCTAAAAGCAATGAAAGATAGAAAAGAGTAGATGCAACAAATTCAGCAAGAAGAATCTAGGAAAAAACATGAATCAAAATGAAGAAACGGAAAAAGCACGAACAGAAAGAATGCAAAGATGTCGTATAATGGCTTTGAGATAGTGGCTCGAGAAGCCGGTTACAGATGGTACTCTAGAAGAGAAGATGCCAAGCATAGAGAGAAGAAAGAGTAGCCACGGTGATGAAGACGCATGCAACAGAGTTTGGCAGACGTTGGTGCAATGAAGTAGCAGGGAGCATGAATAAAGGGAGCAGTCCATTTTAACTATAAAGAGAAAAAAATTTGATTTGAAATATCAAAATTAAATTCAAAAATTGTGGCTTAGAATGAGCAGGAGAAAATTTTTTACTTCCACCATCACATGCAATGGACGGTTGGCACAATAAAGATTTCATTATTTTTTTCAACTAACATGGCGTGAAGTCAGATTTCTAATGGAAAGACGTAATTTTTTTTGAGGCACTTTTGGATGGAGATTTCTGATGGCTGTGATTGAATAGATGAACCTATATGAAGCCAAAAAGAACTTTATTTTATTACGAGCATCTTCGCACGGGCTACGCCCGTGCTCGATGCTCTCAGGCGGCCTTCGGCCGCATCTAGGCGGGCTTCGCCCGCCTCCGCACGGGCTTCGCCTGTGCTCGATGCGTCGTTGCGCGTTGTGCCCGCATCAAAGCGGGATGCACCCACATCAAGACGGGCAGTGCCAACAATATATACGCATGAGTACTGAAAATGACCAGTAAAAAATATACATCAATATACAATTTTTATTTTATATAAAAAAAAGTACGTTTTGTCGAAAAAACATTAATTTCATGCAATCTCTCTCTCTTTTTTCTCTCCATTTTCATCTCTCTCCCTCTCTCTGCCCCCATTCTCCTCTCCCTTCCGCCAACTCTCTCCCTTTCTCTCTCCCTCTCTCTCTCCTCCCCTCTCTCTCTTTCTCTCTCTTTCTCTCTCTCCCTCCTCTCTCTCTCCCCCAACTCTCTCCCCCCATCTCATGCTCTCTCTCATGATCCAATGGCTCTTGTTTAATCTATGGTATGCCAACAAACTCAGAGTAGAACGCATGTCGTCCATCCGTTCTTTAACAAATAAATGCTGACACCTCATATATGCCTTAATATATTCCAAGTTCTCTATCATAACATCTGGGTCGGTGCCGCAATCCGCAAGAGGAATGTCAATGTCCATGGGATCCTCCTCTTGTAGGATGGGTGGTTGCCCCCTCGAAGAGTCCTTATCTACTTTTATGTTTACCTCCACTACCTTCTTAGTAATATGACGCTTCTTCACTTATATAACCATATCGTCATCTCCTGCCCTTACTCCTGCAGCCCGACATAATTCTGTGATGAGTGTGGGGAACCCTAACTGTTTTGGCTGTTCTTCCTTTATCTTTTGCCTTAACTGATTTTCTATAACATGTCCCGGATCAAACCTAATTCCTTTGAGAATACAATAGATGATGGCCACCTTGTTAAGAGTCACACTGTTGGGACGTCGAGTTGTCATGATGGATGCATTGATGAATAAAAGTCATACTTTTGCTTCTCTCTTGAGGCATGTGTCTTCCAGGATGTATGTGCTGTGTTGGTCCATTCCGGTTCCGGCTTACAACATACGACTTCTGCCATCTCTTGAGGTGTTAGGTGGGAAAGGGCAGTTGTATAGTCCCCTTGATCATGATCTTCCATTTCAAATATATCAGAAATTCTTGCTACCGAGTATTCCACTTTTTTACCCCTAACAATCACTGTTTCCCCATCTGCACCCTTTGCGTTCGCGTAAAATTCATACACCAAATTGAGGATGGCCTCAGTTTTGGGATGGCATAACTGCTCCCAACGAAGTGCTTTGATTTGTTTTACATATATGAGGCTCCAGGCTCGCTTTTCCATTTTAAATCCTTGGTCAAAGATGCAGAGAATATATCTCAAATTCTTATAGTGCAGTCTAGCCTGCTCATTCAAAAACTTGGCATTTGGTTTGCTATGCCCTTCCCCTTTCCTTTTTCTTTTCCCTTCGATCACATGCTCTAACCCAAGCAAACTGAATTTTTACAAATAACTACAAATAATTTGACATACAAATGGCTTATCTTGGTAGATATAGGGTTAAAAGGTAGAGAAAATTTTTTGTGCGGGTAACACATGGGAGATCGGTGAGGGACCTTTTTTTAGTTCAAAAATACAACTGGATTTTCATTCATTGTAAAAAATGGACTGTATTTTAGTTCAAAAAAACAACTGGATTTTCATTAATTGCAACACCACCATTTTACAGTTGTATTTTTACCCAAAAAAATAGTCATATGGGTACTTAAAATGAGCGTAAAATACATAGATCAAAATTTCATGACTTATTTTGTGAAAAAATAAAAATCATAGTAGGATTTTAACTTTCCCCCACGGTCCTCTCCGTGGGTGTACCGTACAGAAAAGTTTTCGTAAAAGGTATACCTTAAAAGCTCTCAACTCCTTAGGTGATGCTGCTGCCTCGACTCGCAGACGGTTGATGGCGTCGTAGCTTGCTGCGAAATGGCAGGATGAGGATTACTGTTGCGAGATCGCCGCTAGCGAAATTGTGAAATGGCGCACTGACAGGATGCGATATCGAGATGTGGAGTTGCTGGCTGGATGTGAAATCTGGAGCCGCCTAAATGAGCACTGGGGATGCGGGTTCGCTATCGCCGCCTGCTGCGAAATCGTCGTGACACGGAGTTGCCGCTGCTCGCTTCGGAATGGCCTGGATATGGAGAATCTGCGCCGCCGCTGCCTCCTTCGAAACCGCCAGAGATTTTGCGCCAATCTCCTCGATCCAGGTTTTTCCCTAACCCGATTTTGGGAAGGATCAGGAAAGTCGTGGCTCCGTGAACGACGTGTGTGCAGAAGAGCGCCTACGCTGGCGCTTGCAGAGCAGGAGAAAGAAGCGGCGGCTATGCGATCTGCTGGCGCTTGCAGAGGAAATAGGCGGACGGGCGGCTGGGGTATTTTGGGGAAATCACTGCGTGACGGAGAGAAGCAGATGGCGCTTATTAATAGTAGATATATAATATATATCATTACCTATATGCACCCCCTCTTTCTTTTGAAATTACAAAAACCTCCCCAGTAAGAGTACATTTCATAACATTCATGCACAAAAAGATCACCCCCCCCCCCACCATAAAAATTTACTCCAATGGGTATTTATGTGCAATGATGTTATGAAATGTAAACTTACAGGGTAGGATTTTGTAATTTCAAATGAAAGAGGGGTGCAACCTATAATTATGCTAATGTTTTTTTGGTGAGGGGCGGTGGTGTGGGGGGGGGGGTGTTCTGGAAATTATTTGTGTGTGTTATGGTTTTGATACGTTCGAAGGAGGAATCCAGCAAGGAGGGGGTCGGCGGTGGTGAACGAGAAGAAAAGAGAGGAAACTTAGGGAGCAACCTTAAGGGTCCGTTCGGCGCGCAGGTACAGACTTTCTGGAATTGTCTTTGCTTTCCAGAAAGCCAATTCTCCTGTTTGGCGCGCCAGAATTAGATGGGCATTGGTTTTCACTTGAAAACCATGAGTTTTCCTCTCTACCTAAAAATCCAGTCCCCACCTCCCGCTGCAGGTTTTCCAGATTTTCACCGCTCCCGTGCCCTGACCCCAACCCCGCTCCCGCTCTCGTGTCCCGACCCCGATCCCGCTCACGTGCCCCGACCCTGACGCTCTGACGCCGACTACGCGATCATAATGCTCCGACTTCGACGCTCTGATGCCGCTGGAATATATGTACGCTCTGACGCCGACTCCTCCTCCGACACTCCGACGCCAACTCCTTCAGAATTTTCGCCTCTAAGTATCATATTCCTTCTCCACTTCTTCTTCTTCCTATTTATCTTCTTCCTCTTCCTCTTGAGATATTTTTTGCATAGTGGCGGTCATACAGATCTTGTTCTTCCTCTTTCTCTTGAGATTGTGGCAGTCATATAGATCTAAATTGGATAGTGATGTGTGTTTAGTGTGTGTACTTGTCAGTTGATTACTCTTCATCCTTCTATCTTGTGTGTTGTTGTCATCAAAAAAAAACTTATAAATTGAGAGTTTTATCCAAATGTTATATCTGTGTTCAAATTGTTCAATTTTAAAAATTATTACAATTCCAGAAAACCAATTCATTTGCGCAGCTGAACAGCATTTAGGTATCAATGTCAATTCTATTCACTGAATACCACCATCCTAAAGCCGAACAATAGAATTGGTTTTCTGCAAAAAATCAATTCCTGCAGATATTGGTTTTCTGAACAAAGCCAATTCCAGAAAGTCAAAACTTGCGCGCCGAACGGACCCTAATATCTTTCATACATCTAAGATAACATCACACATAAACTCCTCCCCCTTATATAGATGAGCGAGGGCAACCCAACAAGAAAATACAAATTAATTTACTTAATTGATTAATATTCATTAATTAATTCATACAAATTAATTACAAGAGAATTAATCACGGCGGCTTCCACGTGCACGCTGCATAAATTCTGGCGATGGAGGTTTGCTTGAGTGAATGTGCGCACGTAACACTATATCGCCCTTGAAAATCGGTCATGCCCCCAAGGTCGAGTGTTGGAATTTTATCGGGGTCTTTGAGGATATCGTTAGTGGGTATGGTCGAAAGGAAGCGATGTCAGGTGGAGGCGAAATAAGGATGATGTTGGCCATAGGAAACTAAAATTGAGGTGGGTGGATGTGTACATAAATATTGGGCAATGACAAAAATAATGGTCAGCCATCCGGGGTCAGGGAATGAAACTAAAAGGTGGGGATAAGAAAATATGGGGACCAAAATAATTTTTGGCAGCTAGTGAGAAAGTAATTATAATGGTCTTAGGGGGAGGGAAGGGAGGATGGGTGTGGGGACAAGCAATTAATAATTCAGATGGGGCCCTAAGGAAGGGAGTCGGCAAAAGTTTTTAAAGAAAAAAAATAGGTGCAGTTGTTGAGGCTGGTGGTAAAAAATGTGGAGAGATCGGTTGGGGCCAGCTGGCAGAAAAAAAGTAAGAAGTGTGGCACATGCAGATGGGTGTACTGGTGGGAAAAAAAGTAGAGGGCAATAGGGCTGGCAACCTGGCAGCTAGGAAAAGTAAAGGGAGTACGGCTGAGAAATGTAAATAAAAGGTGTGATGAGAGAAGTTGAAAATACTTATTGTGATAGCTAGCGGTGAGAGGAAGTGGGAAAAAATAGCTCCTGTCGGGTGGGGTGCAAGAGGTGCGGAAATAGATTGTTAGAAAAGCCCATTTAAGGGCCCATGTTGTTTCTTATTTTTCTTCTTATATTAGTCCCACATCATGTATTAGGATTTCTCCCTTCCTTCTTCTCCTATATAAGTGTGTGTATACTTGTAACTATTACCAAGTGGACATATATACAAGGTTGGCTTTCTCCATTTCTACATGGTATCAAAGCGAGGTTCCGTCTCCTGCGGACTCCGATTTCTGTCCGCCCAGCGGCCTGCGGTCTCCTGCGGACTCACAGTCCTATCCGCCCAGCGGCCTGCGGTTTCCGCGGCCTGAGTGTGTGTGTCCGCGCCTCCTAGTCGCATAGCCCCTGCGGCCTGCCTTTGTCCAAACCGCTCCCTCTCCTCCCGTGGAACCACTCCTCTTCCCTCCTCTTCTGGTCCTTCTTTATAGCCCTCTCTCTCTGCTCTGTGGGGTCCACTGCTTCCCATAGTCCGCTGCGGGCTCTTCTTGTCCGACGCGAGCTCGGCGAACTCGCTCCTCTGTCCGCGGTCTCCTTCTGTCCGCTGCGAGCTCAGTCTTCGCCTCCTCTTCTTGCTCTCTTTTGTCCGCCGTGAGCTCGGCGGCCTCCTTCTGTCCGCGCTTCTCTCCTGCCTACGGCTGCTCTCCTTCCTCTTCTGGCGGACAAGTTTCTTTTCCCTGTCCGCCTCGGGCTCACTTCTCTCTGCAATTTCCGCCTTGCGGACTGGTCCAGCCCGCTGCGGTCGCCCTCTAGTCGCCGCGACTTGCCAAGTTCCCGCGACTTGCCGCGCTCCCCCAGCTTGCCCTCTCTTCTCGGCCAGCTGTTGTGCTCTACTTGCCACGGCCGGCACCAGTCCGCCGCGGTCTGATCCAGTCCGCCTCGGCCTAATCCAGTCCGCCGCGGCCTCCCATAGCCCGCTCCTTGCTGAGCGTGTTTGTACCTGCCGCGGCCTACTCCAGCTCGCCGTGACCTCATCCAGTCTGCGGTCTCTGCTCACTGCAGCCTGTCTCTGTCCGCGCGGACTCTCTTCCCGCTGCGGCCTCTTTCTGTTTGCGTGGCCTCTCTCTGCAGCTGCGGTCTGCCCTACTCGCCTCTACCGGCTCCAGTCCGCCGCGGGCTGTTTCTGCTCGCCGCCCGGCCTCGCCTCTGCTAGCCACCTGGTTTTTTTCTGCTCTCCGCATGGCACCTGCTGCTTCAGTTGTCACCTCTGTTGTGTCCTTCTCTACGGAGGGTATCACCTGCCTCTCTCATCATCCTTGTTGGATCGTTGATTCCGGCGCTACTCACCATATCTCCTCCCAGAAGCCCCCAGCATATCTCCACACGCCTCATCCTGCTCGCATCACTGTGGCCAACGGTGACACCCTCCCCGTCTTTGGCTCCGCTGATCTTCAGCTTACGCCAACTCTTTCTCTTTCCTCGGTTCTTCACGTTCCGGGGTCTCCCTTCAATTTATTATCAGTTAGTCGTCTCACACACGACTTGACTGTTGTGTTACCTTTTCACCCACTTCTTTTCTTATGCAGGATCGCCGCACCCGGAGTACCATTGGTCAGGGGCAGCTGGTGAATGGGTTGTACATCTTGGATATCCCACCAACTCTTCTCTCCACCATCTCTACTGTTGATTGGCATTGCCGCCTTGGACATGCTCCCCTTTCGATTCTCAAGCGGGCTCTTCCTGATCTCTCTTTACAGGAGTTCTCCTGTGAATCTTGTGTCTACGGCAAACAACACCGTTCCTCTTTCCCCCCTTCCTGTACCAGAGTACTACTCTCTTGTCGTTAGTTCATTCTGATATTTGGGGTCCTTATCGGCTCCCTAGTGTTTTTGGCTTTCGGTATTTTGTCACGTTCATTGACGATTACTCTCGTACCACGTGGCTCTATTTCCTACATGATCGCACTGAACTTCCCTCTGTCTTTCGCGCTTTTTTACTTGAGATGCGTACGCAGTTCACCACTCCTCTCAAAGTCATTCGCACTGATAATGCTCGGGAGTATACGGGTCGTGCCTTCTTCAATCTCTGCACTGACTTTGGTGTCATCCATCAAACTTCATGTGCGTATACCCCTCAGCAAAACGGGGTGGCAGAACGCAAAAATCATCATCTTCTCGATGTTGCCCGCTCCCTTATGTTCCAAATGCACGTTCCCACCGAATATTGGAACTTTGTTGTTTCCACCGTCTGTCATCTCATCAACCGCCTTCCATCCTCTGTCCTTGATTTTGCCTCGCCTATCCAACTCCTCTATCCCTCCATCCCCCTCACCTCTCTCACACAACGGATCTTCGGGTGTGTTTGTTATGTCCACCTTCTTGGCCCTCCTTCCGACAAACTTGCCCCTCGGGCCGCCAAGTATATGTTTGTTGGCTACTCCCGCACTCAAAAGGGGTACGTCTGCTACTCTCCTACTACCGGCAAAATGGTCGTTTCTGCAGATGTCACCTTCTGCGAAGACCAGCCCTTCCACTTACCCGGCACCACCTCGTCTTCTGCTCCCTCGTCTTCTGCTCCCTCTCTTCCCCGGTCCGTTGTCCCGGTCACGCCATCTGTGCCGTCTTCTTCCTCCTCTCCCCCCGTTCCTCCTCGGGTTCCTCCACCGCTAATCCGTGTCTACTCTCGTCGCCCATCCAAGGATGCTCTCGTGACCCAGCTCCCTGCTGCCAGCGATAGCTCGACTGCGGTCGATCACGCTCCCGTCTCTACAGCTCATCCCTTGACCAACTACGTCTCTCTACATCGGCTCTCACCGTCTCTCTACGCATTTGTCACCTCCCTTTCCTCTATTTCTCTTCCTAACAATGTGCAGGAGGCGCTTCACCACCCAGGATGGCGGGCTGCTATGCACGATGAAATGCAGGCTCTCTGGGCTAACCAGACCTGGATCTGGTTCCTCTTCCTGCTGGTCACACCCCTGTTAGCTGCAAATGGGTCTTTGTCATTAAACATGCGGCGGATGCACTATCGACCGTCTGAAGGCACGTCTTGTGGCCCGGGGGTTTACTTAGCAACATGGCCTTGATTACGAGGAAACCTTCTCTCCCGTGGCCAAATTGAACACGGTCCGCGTTCTTCTCTCCTTGGCTGTTCATCGTCATTGGCCACTTTATCAGCTGGATATCAATAATGTCTTCCTCAACGGCGATCTCCAGGAGACGGTTTATATGCAGCAGCCTCCCGGGTTTGAGACCACGGGGGAGTCTTTGGTATGTCATCTTCGGAAATCCATTTATGGTCTCAAACAGTCCCCGCGTGCATGGTTTGAAAAGTTCAGTAAGGCGGTCTGTGCTAGTGGCTTCACTCGGAGCTCGGCTGATTTTTCTCTCTTCACCCGACATCGGTCAACCGGGACTGTGATTCTTCTGGTCTACGTTGATGATATCCTGATTACTGGCGACGACACGGCAGGAATACAACAGATCAAGGCACAGTTGAATTCTGCCTTTCAAACCAAAGATCTGGGCAACCTTCGGTACTTTCTTGGGCTCGAGGTCGCCCGACGCCCTGATGGTCTTGTGTTATCTCAAAGGAAGTACTGTATGGACCTCCTTCGTGATGCAGGTTATTCTGGGTGCAAACCTGCGGAGACTCCTATGGACGCAAATCACAAGCTCTCGGCCCATAGCTCTGACTCTGACAAGCTACTTACAAATCCAGAATATTACAGACGCTTGGTTGGGAAGCTGATCTACCTTACGGTGACTCGACCAGACATCTCATTTGTTGTGGGAGTTGTGAGCCGTTTCATGCACGCTCCTCGGACATCTCATCTTCAAGCTGTCGAGCGCATCCTTCGATATCTCAAGATCGCCCCCGGACAAGGACTCGTGTACAAGTCATCCACATCTCTATCTCTTGTCGCGTATTCTGACGCTGACTACGCAGGATCTATTGATGATAGGCGCTCCACAACTGGATTCTGTACTTACTTTGGTGGACACCTCATAACTTGGCGTAGCAAGAAAACAGAATGTGGTTGCGCGTTCCTCTGCCGAAGCCGAGTACCGGGCTATGGCTGCTGTTGTCTCTGAGCTAACCTGGCTTGAAGGCCTTCTGAGAGACTTAGGTGTTCGTCTCTCATCTCCGGCAACCTTATTTTGCGACAGTCAGACAGCAATTCATATTGCCAAGAATCCGGTTTTTCACGAACGAACAAAGCATATCGAAGTTGACTGTCACTTTATCCGGGAAAAGGTGCAGTCAAAGAAGATAGATTTGGCGCATGTTCCTGCTACCGACCAAGTTGCGGACATCCTGACAAAAGCTCTCTCCAAGCCGCTATACTATCAGTTCTTATCCAAGCTTGGCGCCAACGACTTGTACGCTCCAGCTTGCGGGGAGTGTTTAGAAAAGCCCATTTAAGGGCCCATGTTGTTTCTTATTTTTCTTCTTGTATTAGTCTCACATCATGTATTAGGATTTCTCCCTTCCTTCTTCTCCTATATAAGTGTGTGTATACTTGTAACTATTACCAAGTGGACATATATACAAGGTTGGCTTTCTCCATTTCTACAGATTGAAAACACACCGACCTGCAGTGAAAAAGCAAGAGGAATGGAAAAGAACACCGAACAGGAAAAATAAGATCATGGGGTTGCGGAAGCAAAGACGAGAGCTTTAGGAAGAGTGGAATCCAGACAATGACGAGAAGGAACTTGTGAACTAGCGGTTGCGACGAGAGTTGGAGATCGATTCTCGTGCGGTAATGATAGGGTTGCACGTCCTGTCGGACAGCACGTGGCTTTGGTACTAGCGCCGGGGTTGGAAAAGGGGTTGGTTGGGCCGATCGAAGGTGCACTGCGAGCAACGAGGGTGATGCCTTACCCGGTGAGCAACATGTACTCAAATGCGGGTCCACAGTCGAGGAAACAACTAGGTTTGTACAGGAGGTAGGGTACGACTAATGCAACATGCACTTCAGTGCATATCATAATTTTTTACTTTATGCATATTTTAAATTGCAAGGGAAGCCTTGGCGCACCGGTTGAGGTGTTGTCGTGTGACCTTGAGGTCACAGGTTCAAGTCGTGGAAGCAGCCTCTTGCAAAAATGCATGGTAAGGTTTGCCTACATTTCACCCTTGTGGTTGGCCTCTTCCTCGGACCCTCACTGTGCGGGAATGCATTTGTGCACCGAGCAGCCCCCTTTATGCATATTTTTAATCTTTGTTGCATTTGTGTCGTGCATTTATATTCGCACTCATGTGTTTCTGTTTGCAACACACATATCACATGCACTCGCCACTACAGCTTATTGAAATAGCCAAAAAATAAAACATTGAATAAAAAGATCCATCAAATTGGGTCTCACGACAATTAGGGCAAATTATTATTATATATATAATATAATTAAATATTTTATGATAAAAGTACTTTCAAAGTTCAAATTTAAATCAAATTTATATTTGAAATTATTTATTAATGGAGAAACCTAAGAGTCTAGGCTCAGCTCCTTCGGCATTTTCATTTTTCATCCCATTAAAACTTATTAAATAAAAAAAACTAAGCCTATTTAAAATCCTCCCACTCGCAGTTTTGCCAGGGAGGAAGAAAAAGTCAAGCAGATCTTGATCGTTTACTAGATCACTTCTTTGCCATTGAAGCTCGATTGTGGTTTCTCCTTCCAGACACCCAACAATGACTCATCCCACCCCGCCACCACCGGAATCGTCACCGAGGCCCGGTAACACCTCCGTCGACCTCCTCCCCTAAGTGACACCTACGAAGTGTTCCTGCCCAAATTTGACAACCACAAAGCTCCCACACTCATCTTACCACATCCAAATATTCATATAAGCCCAGAAACCACACCTGCCGGCTACTATCTCATCTCCTCCCTCCATTTCATACCACCAACACTCATCTATGAGCCAAATACATCACTTCACACTTTACCAGTCTTTAACCTGAGTTTTCCACAAACTTCAAAGCTTCAATCCAAGCCTCCATGATGCCTACCCGAGCTTCCGTTCTTCTACCAAAATGTCAATAAGCTGTTATCTAATTTTTACCAAGCCTGAAGTCAAATCACAGAGAGCCGTCATATTTCTTGATTCATTGCAATGGGTTTGATCAATCCTTGCCCACATACGAACACATGTATGAGTCTGTCCTTGCCCACAGCAATTTGTTGTGCTCCCTAGTCCCATTTATCCACAGCAATTTATCCTTGCCCACAGACCAACCCTAAGTAGACCTAGACTGGGTTTGATCTAACGCTGCAATTATGAGTCTATGGTATATCTCTTACCTTTCTCATTGCTCATTTATTGTCAATATAATTTTATGCGTATTTACTTGATCATTAAAAATAGATCTTGCTGTTGTCCAAAACATGTTTGTTATTAATTTTGTAGTAGAACACTTGGGCAAAAATATGAAATCTTGTATATCCTTCTTGTGTATGTAAATACAAGTATGAGTACAAATATATAGGGAGAGAAGAGAGAAGAATCTCAAATTCAAGATGTGGGACTAAAACAAATCGGAAGAAAATACACAAATGGGCCAAAACATGGGCCTTTACATTGTCTTTTTTAACACTCCCCCGCAAGCTGGAGCGTACAAGTCGTAGGAGCCCAGCTTGGACAAGAACTGATAAAATAGAGCACTTGATAGGGCCTTAGTGAGAATGTCAGCCACTTGGTCCGTAGCCGGAACATGTCTCAATTCCAGATTCTTCATTTGTACTTTTTCTCAAACAAAATGGCAGTCGACTTCAATGTGTTTCAACCTTTCATGAAAGACCGGGTTCTTAGCTAAGTGTATAGCAGCTTGACTGTCACAGAGTAAGGTAGTTGGTGAGAAAAGTTTTACTCTCATATCACTTAAAAGACTTTCAAGCCATGTAAGCTCGGTATTCAGCTTCAGCTGAAGATCGAGCAACCATAACTTGTTTCTTATTGCGCCAAGTAACAAGGTGACCACCAAAGTAGGTACAAAATCCGCTGGCAGAATGTCGATCATCCAAGGCACTAGCATAATCTGCATCTAAATATGCAACCAATGTTGGAGTACAAGAAGAGGTTTTGTATGCCAGCCCTTGACGAGGAACAGTTTTTAGATATCTCAAGATGTGTACGACGGCCTGAAGATGAGACATCCGATGAGAATGCATAAACCGGCTGACCACCCCAACAACAAAGGATATGTCTGGTCTCGTGACCGTTAGGTAAATCAATTTCATTCCGAATTTGGAAGAAAAAAATCTGCATCAGAAGCATGTGCACACAGCTTGTGATTGGCATCCATAGGAGTGTTAACCGGCTTGTATCTAGAATAGTCAGCATCTTGAAGAAGGTCGAGATAGTACTTCCGTTGAGATAGAACGAGACCATCGGGACGTCTTGCGATCTCAAGGCCAACGAAGTATCGAAAGTTCCCCAGATCTTTTGTTTGAAACATGAAACTAAAGTGTTTTTGACCACTTGTATTCACTTTGAATCATCTCCGGTGAGATAGAACGAGACCATCGGGACGTCTTGCGAT
Source organism: Platanthera guangdongensis (assembly GCA_039583875.1). Classification (NCBI taxonomy): domain Eukaryota; kingdom Viridiplantae; phylum Streptophyta; class Magnoliopsida; order Asparagales; family Orchidaceae; genus Platanthera; species Platanthera guangdongensis. The sequence goes on from CM077156.1 coordinate 164,040,014, forward strand.
CTCAAGGCCAAGGAAGTATCGAATGTTCCCCAGATCTTTGTTTGAAACACGGAACTAAGGTGTTGTTTGACCACTTGTATTTCCTTTGAATCATCTCCGGTGATTAGGATGTCATCAACATAGACCAAAAGAAAAACCGTTCATGTTGTTCGATGTCGAGTAAACAGAGAGAGTCTGTCGAGCTCCGAGTAAAGTCAACCTCCCGAACAGACTTACTGAACTTATAGAACCATGCCCGAGGGGATTGTTTGAGACCATAAATTGACTTCTTAAGATGACAAACTCAGGACTCCCCTGTGGTCTTGAAGATCGTCATTTAAAAAAGCATTTTTGATATCCAGTTGAGGTAAGGACCACTGGCGATGCACAGCCACGGAGAGAAGGCCACAAACTGTGTAGAGCTTGGCTACCGGAGATAAGGTTTCTTCATAATCTATATCTTATTGTTGAGTGAAGTCATGAGTCACCAGACGGGCTTTAAGACGGTCAATTGTCCCATTAGGAGCATGCTTGATGACAAAGACTCATTTACAGCCAACAATAGTCTGGCCAGGAGGGAGAGAAACCAGATTCCATGTCTGGTTAGCCCAGAGGGCCGTCATTTCGTCGTTCATGGATGCCCGCCAGCCCGGATGTTGGAGAGCCTCCTGCACAGAGTTAGAGACAGAAATAGAGGGTAATGAAGTAGCAAAGGTGTGAAGTGTCGGGGACGGGCGTTGTAAAGAAACATAATTTGTCATTGGGTGACCTGTAAAAGGCGTCGCCGGATCATTGGAACACAGACTCATTAGTAGAAGGTAACGGGCTTGAGGCAGCATAAGAAGAAGGACGACGAGTGTACACATGGATTATAGACGGCTTAGGTGGTTGGGGTGGGAGTGGCGTGGGGAGGAGAGGTGGTAGTAGCAAAGGAACGTGAATAACTGGCCGCAGAGGAGGGCACGGTAACGGCAGTGGAGGGTCAAGGGATTGAAAATGATAGGACTGGTCCTCAAGAAAGGTGACGTCAACCGATGTAACAGTCTTTCGATCAGTGGGAGAGTAGCAGACATAACCTTTCTGAGTGGAAGAGTACCCAACAAACATATATTTTGTTGCATGTGGGACAAGCTTGTCAGTAGAAGGGCCAAGGTTGTGAACATAGCAAACACAGCCGAAAACACGAGCAATGACTGCAAATAGGGGTGTGGAGGGAAAAAGAAGGGAAACAGGAGTTTGAAAATGGAGAAAAGAGGAGGGCAAACGGTTAATGAGGTGGGAGGCCTTAGAGATTGTGAAATTCCAGTATATGGCGGGAACATTCATTTGAGTCATAAGGGTGCGAGCGGCCTCAAAAAAGGTGGCGATTCTTGCGTTCGGCGACACCATTTTGTTGAGGAGTATAGACGCGGGAGGATTGATGGATAATGTCGAACTAAGTGCACAAGTCGGTAAATGCATGACCTGTGTATTCATGAGCATTATCGGTGCGAAGATTTTAATTGTCGTAGATAATTGATTACGAGTTAGAAGGATAAAAGAACGAAAGACACTGGGCAATTCAGAGCATCATGAAGAAAGTACAACCAATTAACACGAGAGTAATCGTAATGAAGGTAACGAAGTAGCGATAACCAGAGACGCTGGCAATTTTATAGGGTCCACAAATATCGGAATGAACCAAAAAAGCGGAGCACTGCTCCTAGTACAATGTGATAAAAAGGTAGAACAATGGTGTTTGCCGTAAATGCAGGACTCGCAGGTGAAGTCAGTGAGGGATGTGTCTAGAAGAGCTTTCTGGAGTATGCGAAGAGGGGGTGCCCAAGACGCCAATGTCAATCGACAGAACTTGTAGTGGAGAGAAGCGTGGGGTGGTGGTCCAAAATGTAAAGACCATTAACTAGTTGTCCACTACCAATGAAAGTCTGCGTCCGACGATCCTGCATAACACGAGGTAGAGGAGAAAGTCACACAACAATTAAGATCGTGTATAAGAGAACTAATAGAGAGAAGATTGAAAGGAGAGCCCGGAACATGAAAACCGAGCGAAGAGTGAGAGATGGGGTAAGGGTCACGTCAGCTGATCCAGCAACCGGAGTAGAGTCCCCGTTGGCAACGGTAATGAACTTGGGATACACAGAGTTCAAGTATTTTGAAAGTTTGGTGGGGGTAATATGATGTGTTACACCGGAATCAAAAATCCGGGAGGAACCGTGGGTAAGGCGAGAAATACCTCCATCAGAAATAGACACAACAGATCCAGTTGAGCGGTAAGGTAGCTCTGGAATTCGTTGTAGTTGAGTGCGCAGAGCGGCAATGTCAGCCTTAACATTGTATGGAGCATGGACGGCCATTGTATAAGGGCCAGCCTGGCGGCGCAGCAGCCAGGAGCAAGATTAGCCGCGAGCAAGACTAGCCGGAACAGTAAAACAGCCTCGGCAAACAGAGGAGCGGCAAGCAGCGACTAGCAGAGAGGTCGCGAACAGCAGAGAAATCGCAACCCGTGAGCAAGCGAATCAACAACTAAGAGAAGTCGCTGCAAGAATACAGTGACTAGCAGAAGTCGCAGTTAAGAGATATCGTCGTAGTAGCAGCGAGTGAACAGCAGCGGTTGCGGGTAGGCGTACAGCAAAAATCTACGGCAAACCAGAACAAAGGGCAGTTGCGGGCACCAGAAGAAAAGGGCAGGACGCGGCTAAGCACAATTCGCGACTAAGCACAAGACTGTGACAAGAGGCCAGCGAGCAAGAAGGTCGTAGCGGCTAGGAGGGAGAAAACGCCAGCGGACAGGAGGTAAGATCGCAGCGAGCAGAGAAGAAACCGCAGCGGACTCCAGGAAGCAGGGAAGGCCGCAGAGAAGGGAAGGTCGCAGTGAACAGACCACAGCGAGTAGCGGCGAACAGCGGCTACGGAGAAGGTCGCAGCGAACAGCAAAGAGAAACCCGTCGGACAAGAGGATGCAGAGAGAAGAACCGAGCAAGTCCGCAGCGGCAAGACAGAACAAGATCACAGCGAGTAGGGGAGCACGACCGCAGCGGGTAAAAGAGAAGCACCGCGGGTAGAAGAGGAGCTTGCGCAAAGAGCAATAAAACTCCGTGTTGCAAGAGACAGCAAGCAGTCCGCAGCGGCTAGAAGAGAAGAAGCCGCAGCGGATAGAGACAGACCGCAGTCCGCGATGAAGAGAATCAATGCGCAACAAGAAGAGGTCGAGCGGGGAAGAACAGTTCGCGACAGAGAGAAGTAATCTACGACAAGAAGAGGTTGAGCGGGAAAGAACAGTCCGGGACTAGAAGAGGCAACAACGGATAGAGACAAACCGCTGAGGATAGAAGCAAGTCGGCAGTTCAGAAGCTGCAAGAGAAAAAGAGGAAGAGGTCGAGCGGTAAAGGTCAGTGGGAAGTGTGGCCCAGACGAATCCTTATAAAAGGGAGAGGAGAGAAGAGACGGGAGGGAGGGAGGAGAAAAGCGAGCCCGCACAAGGGGATGTAGTTAAGAAAAAAGATCCCCCCGAAGGTGGGCGGTTAGAAAACCGAAAAGTAGGAGGCAGACAGGAAACCAGGCCGGCGGTCAAAAAAGGGGTTAACCGTCGGGAGGATCAGTGGAGTTCTGATACCATTTAGAAGAACACTTAGGTGAAAATATGAAACCTTGTATATCCTTCTTGTGTATGTAAATACAAGTATGAGTACAAATATATAGGGAGAGAAGAGAGAAAAATCTCAAATCCAAGATGTGGGACTAAAACAAATAGAAAGAAAATACACAAATGGGCCAAAACATGGGCCTTTTACATTGTCTTTTCTAACAAATTTCATAACTCATTGTGTACTTTTTTTAAGTACAACTTTTTATTGCATTGTTCTTTTTCGAGGAATAAGCTCTTTACAAGTATTATACGTGTTAAAGTCAGTTGTAAAAAGCCTCAAAGGGAGCACATTGTATATTTTCTCTCTTTCTTGTATTTAGTCTCACATCTCAAATGAAGATTTTTCCTTCTTTACTTTATATAAAGAGGGAAGTTCATACATAAAAGAGCTTTTTTGGGAATAAAAATTATTGTTTTATTTTTCGAATTCTTACATGGTATCAGAGTAGGACGAATTTTTCGCTAGTCCCTATATTACTCCACTCGTATAATTTCTCTTGGTTTCTTCCAAACCACTCTGATTTTGCATGAACCTCCCAAGTCCCAACCTTACTGCGCATTCACCCGCTACATCTACCCGAACTCTGATTGATCCTACCACAAACTTCTCCAACTGTAGTCTATTGCAATCTCTCTAGTGCCTGGCAAATACTTTATAGAATGAGATTCAAAACATATGAGGTCTTTAATTGAATTTCATTCAACTAACGGGTAAAGAAGACAATGAAAATTTCAAAGCTTCCAAAAACGACCATAGTCAAGTAGATTTTGACTATTATGATGAGAAAAAAGGATTGTTGTTATTAGGCTTTCCTATCAAGTTTATTATCGAAAAAGTTGATTAAGGAAGAAGATTTTTGTCATGAAGGACATGAAGATATGGAAACCACCTCTCTATCTTTATTTGAAAGAATCATTTGAATCGATGTATAAAAGGATAAGGAAGAGGAAAGCAAACTCTAATAATCTAATCGTAATAATAATCGCCTTCTCTCAGGTTTCCATCTTCCTCCTGCTCTCTCTCAAGAAGAAATTTCATTCGATCTTCCCTTTCTTTCTCTGAAGAATAAGAATAAATTTTTAAAAATCTAAATCCACATAGAGCTAAATACCATAAGTAATCTGAGCGTTCTGAAGATTACTTTACATTGCAGATCAAAGCTTATTTCAACAACCAATGTACTGAGTTTTGATAATCCCTTTGAAAAGAATTCAGTTGGGTTCTGAGAGTCTCCTTGAAAAGACTCTGAGATTGATTTTGAGAACCTCCATTGTAAAAAGATTAAATATTGGTTCTAAGAGGCTCATTATCACAGATCAGATATTATACTACTACCGCCAGGCATCCTATGTGCAACTTGAAGAAATTTGCATTATGGAAGTCTAGGATTAGATTATACAAGAACTTTATTGATGAAGATATCTTTAATTCTATCTTGGCAAGTCCCTACACATGATGCAGTGGTAAAGCCACCCCTGGGTAGACACTCTAAATGCACACTTATATGCAATGATGTGCAATTCGGTGGGAGTATCCAAGGTCGTAGCAAGAGGGGAATGCTTTGGAAGTAGGTCTTAGGGCCGGTGTTGGCTTGGATCGGGCTGTGCATTGAAGGTTAGGAGGGAATGAGGACTTAAGGGATCAGTTGGGGTTATGGGGAAAGGGGTGTTGGTCGAGGAAGTTGGCTGTTTTGGGTGGAAACCACGACAAGGGGGGACGGGGGGAAGGGGGGGAGAAGGTAATAGGAGTGGCAGATGGGTTTAATTTGGGGATGTACTTAGTAAAAGGGGTTCACAGTAGATAGAACGGGATTTAAACAGAAAATAATGGGACAATGGAATTCTAGGCCATAAAGAAAAGCTTATAGGCAGATGAAGATTTTCAAAGCTAAGTCTAAAATTTTAAGGATGTCAAAGAATTTTTGGTTGAGGAGAGCCAAGCAAATCCCCGCAAGATAATAGTCTATCCAACATTGAAGAAGACAGATAGATTGAAGAAGAGGAGAAATCTAAAATACACCAAGAAAATGTGAATAAGCTTCTAGAAACTTTAATATGGGTAAAATGAAATATGAACTCTTAAATCCCTGAGGGAAAAGTGATGTAGAACCCGCGTCTCACCCGGCCTGCCACCCAGCACGGCGTCACACCGCCTGGGGGCCCAACAAGGCGCGACCTTGTGGGCTTTATCAGGGCCGCGGCTCAGTTGGTTGATGAGCATTCGCCTGAGAATGCTTTATTTATCAAGGGGTGCAGGGATCGAATCCCGGCTTCAACAACCTGCCGACGCCTGTGGTTGGGCTCGTGAGAAGGGTTGGGGTGCATGGGCCGCGGCCCTGATAAAGCCCACAAGGTCGCGCCTTGTTGGGCCCCCAGGCGGTGTGACGCCGTGCTGGGTGGCAGGCCTGGTGAGACGCCGGTTCTGCATCAAAAAGGTTACTTGATTTCAGTGCTTATATACCTAAAAATCCCGAGGCATTTGTTGATCATAAACCCAAGGAAGGTCTAGGCTTTGGTGAGGACACATGTCAAATACAAAAAATGTAAGCTTAAAGGTCCTACCTTTGTGAATCCTAGTGAGGACCTTGTTTTGAAAAGTGGAGCTCCTCTTGCACCTCATGGTCTAGAATCAAAGATAAATATTCCTAAGAAGTCTGCTGAAACTTTGAGAAAAGAAGAATAATAGATTATCAAAGGCAAGAAAGTTGTCCAGCCAAAGACTGAAATGATTGTCATGAAGAAGATGACACCCTTAAAGAAGTATATATCAAGGCACATGATGATTTGGAAAACATGAGGGCATTATGAAATCCTAAAGGAATATCCTGATAGGCCAACCAGGAGATACACTTATTTTGTGACAGTCACTCAGAAGAAGTTGTTCGATGCCTTAAATGTCTTTCGTGAATGCAAGCTAGCCAAGATTTAAAGAACTAAGTTCCTTTTGCCCTGTAGTGTTATTTTTTCCTTCTACTGTATTTCTTGTGATTCTGTTTAAACGTAAAGAGAAAAGTAAGTTGTATTAGCTACTTTGGATTGAATAGAAACTCACTATTTTACTAAGTTTTGGTTGTGTCTTCTCTAATTTGGTTTGCTCTTTCAATTATTTTTTATATCATTTATTTTCTATGCAAAATTTGGTATATCAAATTGGGGAAGATTGTTGGGAAAACTCATGAATTTGATAAATCACATTACCTTTAAAGTGATATAGGTTGTCTTATTCATATATAGAAAGGCTTTGTTTCCAATCTTTTCTCAGCAGACCAAAGGACTTGGCTAAATTCAGAAAATGCTACAATCGTTAATTTCAAACAGCTTATGTCGAATTGTATTCAACATACAGTTTTGTGCTTCTCAGTTTTTATTAAATTCTAATTAGAGAATGAAGCAGCACCCAAGTTCAAGGTATAAGTAGGCAGACGTTAATTTATACTAAGAGAATGAATGCAATGTTAAATGATAAGAAGATATACGTCATTTTCTACTCTAAGTAACTCAAAGCAAAGCTTGTGTTATTCAGAGCATAATTATATCTATTTCTGTTATTCAGAGTATGGTTATATAAAATTCAAAGCAAAGCTTATAAGATTCAGAGCACCAAAACAAGTCAGTGCTTGCTATGTTGAAGTATAAATAGCAGCACGCCGAATTGTACTCGAGATTTAAGTAAGAAGAAGAAGAGGGTGGAAGTCGATTTGAAGTCGGTAATCAGAGAGCGGTAGTGCACATAACATTCTTCTCTACGTACATGATCTTGCGTCGATTTTGATTCGACGCATAAAGAACTTTTTCACAGAATGAGATTCACAGAAGAATGAAGATTCGACGCATAAAGAAGATTTTCCAAAAATGGCGATAGTCAAGTAGATTTTGACTTTGTGATAAGGATTATAGCAATTAGGTTTTTCATTCTAGTTCATTATTGGAAAAAGCTTATTAAGGAAGAAGATTTTTGCCTTGAAGAACATACCTTTTTCAGGACATAGTGAAACAAAAGCCTCCTTGTTGTCATTACATGAAGGAGTCATTGAGTTGACATATAAAAAGATAAGGAAGAGGACAGTAAAGCATAATCGTTTAATCACTGTTGAATGATATATGTAAAGGCCCATTAGTAAAAGCCATTTAGCCTCCTAACTCGGACATTTAGTCCCACATCTTGTATTAGGGACCTCTCTCTCTCTCTCCACTTGTAATTTGATGTTCAAGAAGTATATACAAGATTTACTCAACATTTCTACATGGTATCAGAGCCATACGATCCTACCTCTTGCTTCGGGAGGCTAGTTTGCTTTTTCTAACCGCCCGTGTCTGCGGTTTAACCACTAGCTATCTGCGCCTCTCCTGCGGTCTCCTACCCGCCCGCTTCTAGCGGCTTCTTCTTTCTTCTACCACTCTCTTTTCTCTCCTTCCGTGGAACCACTCCCCTCCGTCTCTATCTGGCCTTTTATAGCCATCTTTTGCTCCTGCCAGGTGGGCCCCTCCTTGCTCTTCTCGTGCAGCCTTCTCATCCTATCCGCGCGACTTCCACTTTTTTTGCCGCACGCGTGTCTCTACGGTTACGAGCAGGACGATCCTTCTCGCGCGGCCTTCTCTCCTCTAGTCGCGGCACCTTCTTCTCTCCTAGTCGCGGCCTCTTCGACGCGGTCTCTTCTTGTCCGCGGCCATCCATCCTTAGCCGCGGCTTTCCTCCAGTGGAACCACCCCCCACCCACCCTTCTCGCGCGGTCTTCCATCCTTATCCGCGTCTCTCCTCTGTTGTAGCCGCGGCCAGTCTTGCCGATCTCTCTTCTCTTCTTCTCGCGGCAACATTCTTGTCACTGGCTTCTCGGCTACGGATTCCTTGTCGCTGCAATCTCCTTTATCCTAAACCGCGGCCGTCTCTGGCGCCCGGCCTCCTTCCCTAGTCGCCAAGTGGGATCTTTCTGACGATCGTTCTCATAGACGCTGCTTCCTGGGTCTAACCACGCGATCTTCTCCTCTTGTCGCTATGGTCTTCTCTTCTCCAAGCCGCACCGGTCTCTTTCTGTGCCCGTGCGGGTTGCTTGTCGCGCAGACTTTTCTTGCCGCTATTTTTCTTGTCCCTGGCCTCCTGCCCCAGCTCTGTCCCTAGCCGCCTCTGGTTAGCGGCCTCTGTTAGCCACGGGTTGGGCTTAGCCGCGACCTGCTCCGTCGTCTGGTGCCCGCAACTACCCTTTGATCTGTCACTGTTGCTCGCTCCTCGGTTCGCCGAGGTTGTTCGACTGCTCGCCCAGGCTGACCCTTGTCATGGCCATCCATGCTCTATATAGTATTTATGTCGACATTGCCAATTTGCGCACTCAACTACAGCAACTACAAGAGTTAACGTGCAGTTCATCTGGATCTGTTTTGTCTATTTTTGATGGGGGTCATTTCCTGTCTTGCCCACAGTTCCTCCTGGATTATGGACTCTGGGGTCACACGTCATATTATCTCAACAAAACAATCACGATACTTGAATTCTGCGCACCCTAAGTTCATTACACCAATGGGGACACTACTCCAGTTGTTGGATCCGCTGGCGTAACTCTTACCTTAGGTCTTACTCTTCACTCGGTTCTTCATGTTCCTGGTTCGCCCTTCAATCTCTTATCAATTAGACGTCTTATACAAGATCTTGATTGTTATGTAACTTTCTCCTCCACCTCTTGTGTTGTGCAGGATCGCAAGACACATTCTATCATTGGAAAAGGGCATCTCTCGAATGATCTCTACATCCTTGACCCCTCTCCTCCGACAATTTTGTCCTCTGTTAGCTCTTCTGAGTGGCATCGTTGTCTTGGACACCCTCCTCTAAACATACTCCGCAAAGCTCTTCCCGATGTCTTCATCCGAGAATTCACTTGTGAGTCCTGTATCTATGGAAAACATCATTGATCTACATTCTCGCCTCATCCTACTTGGAATGTTGCTTCCTTTGATCTTGTTCACTCTGATATCTGGGAACCATACAAAATCACTAGTGTTTTTGGTTATCGTTACTTTGCTACCCTTGTAGATGATTACTCTCGAGTGACATGATCGTATCTCCTTCGTGATCGCTCTGAACTGTCGGCTGTCTTCTGTGCATTTATCATTGAAACTCGCACCCAGTTCTCCACTACAATGAAAACTCTTTCGTTTTGACAATGTCCGTGAATACACTAGTCATGTGTTTACCAACCTAAGTGTTGAATTTGGAATCATCCATCAAACCTCATGTGTCTATACCCCCCAACAAAATAGCGTTGCTGAACGCAAGAATCGTCACTTGTTTGAGGTTACCCGCTCTCTTATGTTTCAAATGAATGTTCACAAGCAATACTGGAATTTCGCGGTATCTACTGCATGTTCTCTTATTAACAGCATGTCTTCCTCTGTTCTCAACTTTGCGGCTCCCTTCAACCTTCTCTTTCCCCCCACACCTCCCTTTTCAGTCACCCCTCGTGTGTTCAGCTGTGTGTGTTATGTTCATAATCTTGGTCCGTCCACAGACAAGTTCGCTCCTCGTGCAACGAAATATATGTTTGTTGGTTACTCTTGTACTCAAAAGGGTTATGTATGTTTCTCTCCTAAAGATCGCAAGGTTGTTACTTCTGCTGATGTCGCCTTTCTCAAAAACCAGTCATATCATCCTCAACCAAGCTGATTCTCTCCCTCCACCACTCCTTTTGTGGTATGATGTCCCTATTACTCTCACCCTTCCGCCTCTCCTTCCTACACCACTCCCACCAAACCACCTCCTCTTCCCACGCCACTTCCACACAAACCACCTATTACTCGTGTGTATACTCGTCGTCCTCCTTCATCCACTACCCTGTGGGAGATGCCCTCCTCTGATGATATTTTGCAACCTGCGGATCTGGCAACTATTTCTACTGCTCATCCAATGGCGAATTATGTCTCCTTCCACCGTCTCTCTCCAAAACTTCATCAGTTTTCTCTTTCTTTATCCTTCTATTACCATCACTACTTCTGTGCAGGAAGCTCTCCAACATCCACGATGGCGAGCGGCTATGGACGAGGAAATGTCTGTCCTTTGGGCAAACCACACTTGGGATCTTATCCATCTTCCTTCTGGACAGACTTGTGTGGGTTGTAAGTGGGTGTTTGCCCTCAAACAAGAACCAGATGTGGTGGTTCAACGTTTGAAAGCTCGTCTGGTGGCATGTGGTTTTACTCGACAAGGTCTAGATTATGATGAGACCTTTTCTTCAGTTGTCAAACTGAATATTGTTTGTGTATTGATCTCTCTCGTTGTTCACCAGCACTGGCAGTAGCACCAACTGGATGTCAAAAATATTTTTCTTAATGGTGATTTATAGGAAACCGTCTATATGCAACAACCTTCCGGGTTTGAGACCCGGGGGAGTCTCTTATCTGTTCTCTGAAGAAGTCACTTTATGGTCTCAAATAGTCATCTCGGGCATTGTTTGACAAATTTAGTCAGACTGTTAGTGTTGTTGGGTTCACTCTGAGTTCTGCCGACTTCTCATTATTCACTCGACATCGTACAACAGGCACAGTGATTCTCTTGGTATATGTTGATGATATTTTGATTACGGGAGATGATCTTACAGGAATACATATGATCAAACAACATTTAGTGACTGTGTTTCAAACAAAGGACTTGGAAAGCTTTCGTTACTTTCTTGGTCTCGAGGTGGCTCGGCGACCTGATGGACTGGTGTTATCTCAAAGGAAGTATTGTCTTGACTTGCTTCACAATGTGGGCTACTCAGTATGCAAGCCTGCCGACACTCCCATGGATATTAATCACAAGCTCTGCGCTCATACCTCAGACTCTGATCTTCTCCTTCCAAACTCTGAGTATTATCGTCATCTTGTGGGAAAACTGATATATCTCACTGTTACAAGGCCTCATATATCATTTGTTGTTAGGATTGTCAGTCGATTCATGCATGAGTCATGTATCTCTCATCTCCAGGCAGTTGAGTGTATTCTTTGATACTTGAAGACTTCTCCTGGAATGGGACTTGTATACAAGCCCTCTTCGTCTCCCTTATCTTTGAGTGCTTATTGTGACGCTGATTATGTTGGATCATTGGATGATCGATGTTCCACTAGTGGATACTGCACTTACTTTGGAGGACATCTCATTACTTGGCGTAGCAAGAAATAGTTTGTTGTTGCTCGTTCATCCGTTGAGGCCGAGTATCGTTCAATGGCAGTTGTTGTGTCTGAGCTCACCTGGTTTGAGGATCTCCTTGATGATTTAGGAGTCAAGCTTTCTGCACCGGCCACTCTATTTTGCGACAGTCGGGCTGCCATGCACATTGCCAAAAATTCTGTTTTCTATGAACGGGCGAAGCACATTGAGGTTGATTGTCATTTCATTCGAGAAAAGGTTAAATTAAAGAAGGTAGAGTTAATGCATGTTCCAGCTACTGAGCAAGTTGCTGACATCCTCACCAAGGCCTTACCATGACCTCTGTACTATCAGTTCTTGTCCAAGCTCGATGCCTACGATTTGTACACTCCAGCTTGCGGGAGAGTGTTGAATGATATATGTAAAGGCCCATTAGTAAAGGCTCATTTATCCTACTAACTAGGATGTTTAGTCTCACATCTTGTATTAGGGACTTCTCTCTCTCTCTCTCTCTCTCTCTCTCTCTCTCTCTATATATATATATATATATATATATATATATATATATATATATATATATATTTGTACCCACACTTGTAATTTGATGTTCAAGAAGTATATACAAGGTTTACTCAACGTTTATAAAATCATAATAATAATCATCTTCTCTCAAGCCTTCATCTTCCTCCTCTCTCTCTTTCTCAAGAATAAGTTTCTCTTGTTCTTCTCATTCATTTTCTGAAGAACAAGAAGAAAATATTACAAGTCTAAATCCTTACAGAGTTGAATACCACAAGTAATCTGAATTTGTTGAGGATTATTTCACATTGTGGAAAAGTTCAAAGTTAATTTCAACAACCATTGTCAGAGTTTTAAGAATCTCACTGCAAAAGATTTAGTTGGGTTCTGAGAGTCTCCTTAAAAAGACTCGGAGATTGATTCTGAGAATCTCCTTAAAAAGACTCAGAGATTGATTCTGAGAATCTCCTTAAAAAGACTCAGAGATTGATTTTGAGAATCTCCATTGTGAAAATATTTTGTATTTGTTCTAAGAGTCTTCTTATCAAAAGACTTGAGTCTTATTATAGGTAGTGCATTCCTACTTGTGATAGAACTTAGAACAGACGAGTACCCATGTTGAGAAGAACCCTTATAAAATCTCGTGTCTTCGATGTTATTTACTTTATAACTTAGTTTTCCTTTCTGATTTTATTATGCACTAGTTTAATCTATGATGGTGTTGTCAAAGTGATTAAGTAGGCTCAAGAATTTTAATACTATATTCACCTCCTCTTTAGAATAACATATGTTAATATTCTCATTATATTCCGCACATTTATGTCCGATACTTTCAAAACTCTCAAAGTTTCATCAAGTAAATTCAAAATGAGAGGAATAACTTTATGGTTATGATCAGAAGTGATCATAGGATGGAATTTAAATCTCGTAGGATATATGAATTTTATGAAGGTGAAGGAATCAAGCATAATTTTTTTTTGTTTTCTCAACTCTATGGTAAAATAAAGTAGTTGAGAAAATAATTGAACGGACATTGAAATAAGTAGAATGTATTTGTTAAGACAAATTTACCTATGTAGCAGTAAACGGTGTTTACTATGTCTTGAATAGGTGTTTAATCTAGAAGACACGGGAAAAGACCCTCTACGAAATTCTAAAATAAATAGTACCTAGTATTTCATATATTAGAATTTTTAGCAACAATGTAGGTAAGGTTTGTCGTGTGGTGGAACCCTTCCCTGAAACCTCGTTGTGCTGGGAAGCCTTTATGCACCAGGCTGCCCTTTAATTGTTATATCTTGTATAATGGAAAATCTCATCTTATCAAGTTTGATAGAAATGTTGTTGAAAGTATCTTCGATGGATACTCTTCATTAAGAAAACTTATAAATTCTCTAACAAGAGAACATCATCTACGAAAGGATATATGCATGTCACTTTTGATAAAACTAATTCTTTGAAGGGAAAAGCTTCAAGTTAATCAGGTGGATAAGTAGAAGATTTAACTGCAGGTATAGAGAAGGCGAACCTAGCTGAACCCACTCAGGAGGATACAAACACCACTCCACCCAAGATAAGAGAAGAATAAAGTGAAGAAGAAGCTGAAGTTGAAGATATATAATTGTATGACGATGTACAAGAAGGAAAATTTCCAACACTAAAGCTGAAGAGAAATTTGATATTAATACCCGAGAAAAAGTGCAACAAGGATAGATGTTCCTATATGATATGTTAATCAGAAGGATCATTCAAAATCACTCGAGTCATTAATGACTTAAAGGAAGGAGTGGGAACTAGATAAAGGACTTCAAATGGGAGATGCATCTCAATTTTATTTCTTCAAATTGAGACCAAGAAATTTGAGGAAGTCAATGAAAACCCTCAATAGATTACGGCTGTCATTTCATCTCCTTCTGATATCCCTCCACCTCAACCTCATATTCTTCCTACATCCACTTCTATCACTCCTCCAGATCACCAAGATCATGATATATCCACTCTCTTATCTCTACTCCACATTCTGAATCATCTCCATTTATGAAACACATCCATGTCACCATCCCTCACCACCTCACCACCCTCACATTAATGAACCAAAATTTCTGCACATTCATTCTCATGAATCTGATACCCTCCAAGCAGTCACATTGCAAATCTTTTCCAAACTCTCTTTCATAGCCTTATATCTAAAAAAGATTCTCTCTCTGCAAGTTTCACTTCCAGAATTGAATCTCTTTCTGCTCCATCCCAATTATTCATGCTCATGATTTTATCAGTATGGATTTTTTATATCATTACGAAATGAAATCAAATAGGGAGAGACGGGCTTTCAAGTGACACCTCAGCTGAGGCAAGTTTTGATATGCATGGGCGAATGGAAGGATCTGGTTGTTATGAATTATGCTAAAAAGAGGCTGGCAATTGTTTAGGGGGAGGCTGAGAGCATATAAAGGTTGTTGCTGAGGTTACTGCTACTATAAAAAGGTTGTTAAATTTTATTGAAACCATTACAGCCAACGAAAACACACGACATTCACATTGCACTCTTTGCTTTTAGAAAAAGAACATAAGCTGAACCGGAAAATTGACTAAAATTCCAAGTCCAAGTGAGAGTATAATTTACTTTTTGCTACAACATACTTTAATGCTAAATATTAGGTTTAGGGGCTACAATACCTCAGTGATATGCTCTGCTGAACCCTACAGTGAAAAGCAGCATTAACATTGGGTTGCATTAAGCATAAAGGGCCTGAAAACAAGAAAATGTTCGAGTAAAACAGAAGAAATACGTCATAGAAAAAAAAACTTGATGTTCAAGAGCTTTCATAGTTGTCTACCAGCAGATTGAGGTTTCAATCCAATAAAAAACATGGTTCTGCAGCTGCGAAGGATCAAAGAAGCTGTCGTTTAAAATAAAAAATCAAATGATTCCGCACATGATTCCTCAGAAATTCGAAAGAAAACATACCTCGGGGAGCTTCCATCATCTCTGCTTCCAGTGGCAGTGTGAAAGTGTGAAGAACTGGTGGAGGGAAAAGAGATTGACATCCTCTCCGACTCGCAAGCTGGATAGCAGCTAGGTTTCGGTCATATACTGGCGATTAGAAACGGAAAAGGATGTAACCGGTTCTCTTTGGGTCGGTTTATGGGTTTGGTTCGGATTTTTAGTTAACTATTTATTATTTAAAATAATTTTGTACTTTAATATCTTAAAAATAAATTAAAAAAATATGATAATTAAAAACTAAAAATCATCAATTTTTATTTACATATAATATAAAAAAATATGACTGAATATTTTTATTGCAAAATTGAGTAATAAATATAAAAGAATAAAAATAAATTAATTAAATAAAATATTTAATTCCTCTTAATGCATAAAATATACATTACAAAAATTTATTTACGTTCAAATAATAGTGAAATTATTAAGTTAATATAATTTGTATACATTATTTATTTAATAAATATAGTTAAAAGATCATTATTGATAATATTTTTGCGTGTATTATTAATCGGTGCCGCTCGCTTTTTTAGAGGGGAAACTGAAATTGTAACGCCACAAAACTCGGAAATGATCTGCTAGCGTCTTAAGGCAAATCTGGGGCCTGTCAAGGGTCACGCAGCTTTAGACACGGGCGTGTCCATTGTCGTGTCCTGCTACGAGTTCGACGACTTTCCGTGTGATCGACGAAATGCGCTCGACGATCTTTGGAGGTCGGGTACACGGCCTGAGACATGGGCGTGTCCCCGGGGCCGTGTCCTGCTCTGTGTTAGCCGGGCTGTGTCGGGTGAGGAACACGACCTAAAACACGGGCGTGTACTGGTCGACACGGGCGCGTCAAATGTTGACGCGGGCGTGTCTAAGCCCGTGTCCTGGTCGGGACGTGACGGTTTCCTGTGTCGCTTGAGGGACACGCCCCGTGACACGGGCGTGTCATGAGCTAACACAGGCGTGTCAAGCAGTACACAGGCGTGTCTGAGCCCGTGTCCTATTCTGCATTCGAGATCGTGTTCAAATCGTGAGACACGGCCTGTGACATGGGCGTGTCACAGGCGTGTCACAAGTCGTGTTCGACCCAGGAAATTGATTTTAAGGGCGAATCGAGGCCATTCGTTTTACTTAGATGGGATCTGACGGCCCACAACGGTTCCTGCAGTGATAAGGTCGGGAATGGTGGGTTTACTCCTCATTTTTCCTTTGACCATTCTCTTTCTAAAGAGTTAGAGAGAGGGGAGAGCAAAGGTTGAAGAAGAAGGAGAAATCCGGCCGCCGGTGGAGCTTCAGAGCTCTGAATCGCAAGCCGAGTCCAGATCCTTGGAGGCGAGGCTGTTGTGGTGCTTTTTATTCGTCTAAGTTTCTTCTCCTCCATGGGGCCTAAACAAACTTCTAGGGTAACGATTCTCTTCTTGGACATATGAAGTCCTCTTTCTTTCTGCATGGGAAACCCGCTCTCGCGAGTATGTGGTGAGTGTGAGGTGTTCCTTTGGGTGGACATGAATAGTCCTTCTAGTTTTGCATGTGGAGTCCGGAATCGAAGTACGGACATGGCACAGTGTGTGAATCCTATCCGGACAAGTTGGTCTGGATCAGTGAGGTTTCATTATGCATGAATAGTCGGAGAAGACTCCGTGTCGATGGTTGTTTTCGGGTTTTCTACGTGGTAGATTACAATAGGGAGCCTTGGGGACTAACCCCAATGTACACCCGGAAAATTAGGCAGATGCGTGGTTTTGTCATCTTGGTGGCCGGGGATCCAACTTGTACATAACTTGGTGGTGTAAAATTATGTGATTGATACTTCGGGACTCGGGGAAGCTTGACTCGCGCCGATGACTTAGATTGTTGTGGCGATGTGAGCAACGGGTTAACTGGAACCGTACCCGCTCTATGTGGTTCGGTTAAAGAGACCTAAGGTACTTGACACTTACCGATGACATAGAGGGCGGGTCTTAGGCTTCGGTCGGAAAGACTAAAATGCTCACGATGTTGCCGTCCTGGGGCGGTGGTGGACCGGGTTCACCGAGAATGTGCCCGGAGAGCACGGGGTGTGTGGTCGTGCGTGCCTACACCTGTGGTGAAGTGTGCTTAAATTGTACTTTCACTATCTTGTTTTGTTATACTAATAAAATATAAGGAAGGAGCACTGCCGCCCCGATTTAGGGGTGGCGTCGTTATAATTTGGTCAGCCTTAGCTGACCATTGCTTTTGTTTGTCACCGCTGCGGTGGAATATTGATTGCAGGTGCTGCGGAGCCTAGTGGCAAGTAGCGGGATGAAGCCCTGGTTGCTGTGCAGGCCCTCGAAGGCCAAAAGCCAATGTTTACTTTTAAGCTCATGTGTGGCCGACCTGCGTGCCGATGTTTGGAAGACATTTATTATTTAAAATAAACTCTTGTAAGGTTATAAGGCCAAGTACTTATGTATTTGTACGCTCATTCCTACTGTGGGTTTTTGTGGACATTCATGATGTGGTTTGGGTTCTTATAACTGTTTTAAAAAGCTTCCGCTAGAATACTCTGAGTTAGGACGCGTGTTCCTTTGGCACTAATTTGATATTAATACGTAACTCCACTAACTGTCTGTGGTATATGTCGTGTGGCCCCGGCCGGACCTTCTATTACATCCCATGTGACGGATGGGGGTGGTGAGCACATGTATGTGCGTCATCGTTATAACATGAAAAAAAACTCATGAATGTCCACTTAGGAATGAAAATACACTTGTTTTGAGGAACATGAGTGTTCCAATGATTGCTTTTAGCAATCTGTGTGTCGCATAATCGAGGGGTTTTGCTAATATAGGTTTCAGCATGGCCTTTCATCCGCAGACGAATGGTCAGACTGAGAGGGACAACAGGACGATGGAGGACATGCTTCGCATGTGCGTCTTGGATTTCAGAAAGCGGTGGGAAGATGACCTGTACATGGTGGAGTTTGCTTATAACAACAGCTTTATAACAACAACTACTAAGCGAGTATTCAAATGGCGCCCTTCGAGGCCCTTTATGGTAAAAAATGTTGCACGTCGTTGTCTTGGTTGGAGACGGGTGAGTCGAAGCTGTACGAATGATAAAAAGTGGAAGGCGTCACTTCGTTCGTACAAACAATACGAGAACGATTGCTGATCGCCCGGGACAGGCGGGCTACGTACTATAATGCCAAGCATATGAGCGTTGAGTTTGCTGTTGGTGACTGGGTATATATGAAAATTAAGTCGTTCAAGGGTGTCTCGCAGGTACGACGCTCGAAGAAGCCGAGTCTGAGGCACCTTGGACCGTTTGAGATTCTAGAGCGAATTGGTGAAGCGGCCTATCGACTAAAGTTATTAGTGGAACTGATTGGTCTACACGACATATTTCACATATCGATGTTACGGAAGGTGGTGCAAGAGCCTCACAAGCGATTGTGGTCGATCAGGTACCTGTTGATAGTGGGTTGACGACGAAGGTCAAGCTCGTTCGCATTGAGGACTCTGAAGTCAAGCGACTTCGTAACAAAGACATCAGGTTGGTCAAAGTATGATGGGACAACTGCGGTCGTGAGGAGCTTTCGTGGGAGCGAGAGCAGACCATGCTTGAGGAGTATCCCGGGCTCTTCTACTCAGGTACCGTTTAAGTTTGAGTACTTTCTATTCTATAATTTCAGGACGAAATTCTTTTAAGGGGGGGGAATTGTAACGCCCAAAAACTCGGAAATGATCTGATAGTGTCTTAAGGCCAATCTGGGGCTTGTCAAGTGTCACACGGCCTTGGACACTGGAGTGTCCATGGTCGTGTCCTACTACGAGTTCGACGACTTTCCGTGTGGTCGACGAAATGCATTCGACAATCTTTGGAGGTCGGGTACACGGCCGGAGACACGGGCATGTCCGGGGCCGTGTCCTGCTCTGTGTTAGTCGGGCTATGTCGGGTGAGGAACACGGCCTAGAACACGGGCGTGTACTGGTCGACGCGGGCGTGTCAATTGTTGACACGGGCGTGTCTAAGCCCGTGTCCTGGTCGGGACGTGACGGTTTCCTGTGTCGCTTGAGGGACATGCCCCATGACACGGGCGTGTCATGAGCTGACACGGGCGTGTTAAGCAGTACACGGGCGTGTTTGAGCCCGTGTCCTATTCTGTATTCGACGATCGTGTTCAGATCGTGAGACACGGCCTGTGACACGGGCGTGTCACAGACGTGTCACAAGCCGTGTTCAGCCCAGGAAATTGATTTTAAGGGCGAATCGAGGCCGTTTGCTTTACTTATATGGGATCTGACGGCCCACAATTGTTCCTGCAGTGATAAGGTCGGGAATGGAGGGTTTATTCCTTATTTTTCCTTTGACCATTCTCTTTCTAAATAGTTAGAGAGAGGGGAGAGCAAAGGTTGAAGAAGAAGGAGAAATCTGGCCGCCGGTGGAGCTTCGGAGCTCCGAATCGCAAGCCGAGTCCAAGTCCTTAGAGGCGAGGCCGTTGCGGTGCTTTTCATCTGTCTAAGTTTCTTCTCTTCTCCATAGGGCCTAAACGAACTTCTAGGGTAACGATTCTCTTCTTAGACATGTGAAGTCATCTTCCTTTCTGGATAGGAAACCCGCTCTCGTGAGTATGCGGTGAGTGTGAGGTGTTCCTTCGGGTGGACATGAATAGTCCTCCTAGTTTTACATGTAGAGTCCGGAATCGAAGTACGAACATAGGCATGTGTGTGAAGCCTACCCGGATAAGTTGGTCTGGATCAGTGATGTTTCATTATGCATGAATAGCTGGAGAAGACTCTGTGTCAATGGTTGTTTTTGGGTTTTCTACGTGCTAGACTGTAATAGGGAGCCTTGGGGACTAACCCCAAGGTGTACCCGAACAATTGGGCAGATGCATGGTTCTGCCATCTTGGTGGCCTGGGAGCTAACTTGTACGTAACTTGTTGAAACCAAAAACTTGGTCTCTCGTGGAGTTCGGGGTCCCAAAAGAGGGGTGACCTTACACCTACTACACTCGGAGGAACGTCACGGACCGAAGACTTGGGAAACCAGGGACAGACCCTCGGCTCTAGCGCGGAGGTCCCACCTCACACCCGGAAGGCTACCTGAGCTCTTCCCCTCCCTAGCCAATGCTCGAGCTAGGGTGCCTTGGAGGAGCCCTCTCTACTCTACCAAGGAGGAACTAAGGGAGGAGGAAGCCCCAAAAAAGATCCTCTCCAAAGGCACCAAAGGGGGTCTATTTATAGTTTTTCCCAAGCACATGACCCATAATGTCTGAAACGCCCCCAAGGCAAATAAGCCTTGGGCCAATAGGAAACCGCCACGCCGGGGGCAAAGAGGTAAAAACATCCCGGGGGCAAAAAACGGTAACGACAAGGCCCAAAGGGGGCCAAGGATGGGGAGAGCCCACATACCAAACCGCAGGGCGGGCGAGACCCGGCCCTAGGCCGGTCTCGCCCCCGCCAGCCCGCGGGGCGGGCGAGACCCGGCCCCGGGCCGGTCTCGCCCCCGCCTGCCCGCGGGGCGGGCGAGACCCGGCCCCGGGCCGGTCTCGCCCCCGCCTGCCCGCGGGGCGGGCGAGACCCGGCCCCGGGCCGGTCTCGCCCCCGCCGGCCCGCGGGGCGGGCGAGACCCGGCCCCGGGCCGGTCTCGCCCCCGCCGGCCCGCGGGGCGGGCGAGACCCGGCCCCGGGCCGGTCTCGCCCCCGCCTGCCCGCGGGGCGGGCGAGACCGGCCCCGGGCCGGTCTCGCCCCGCCTGCCCGCGGGGCGGGCGAGACCCGGCCCCGGGCCGGTCTCGCCCCCGCCTGCCCGCGGGGCGGGCGAGACCCGGCCCCGGGCCGGTCTCGCCCCCGCCTGCCCGCGGGGCGGGCGAGACCCGGCCCCGGGCCGGTCTCGCCCCGCCTGCCCGCGGGGCGGGCGAGACCCAGCCCCGGGCCGGTCTCGCCCCTGTCAATCCGTTGCACCTGCCTCAAAGAAGGGGCCACCGGGGGGGAGGTAAAATTTTTCCCCCCTACTAGTATATTTCCAAGCTAGAGCCAAAATTGGTCACCGAGAGTGCAAAATCTCCAAAAAGCTTAAAAACTAAGCACGCCTCATTTAGGGTCCACTCTTCGCGAATATGGGGTTGTACACAATCCCCGCTCTTTTCGAGGTTGGCACAAAGTCGGAAAGAAACATCCAACCCAACGTATTCGCGGAGTGTCACTTCCCTGCGGGGTCAACCTGCCATGCCAGCTATGGGAGCCTGGGTGGCGTGACCTCATCTGGGTGAAAACACTTACCCTCCCTGAGGGGTCAACCTGTCAAGCCAGCTAATGGGAGCCTGGGTGACGAGACGGCCTCGGGGTGAAAACACTCAACCTCCCCGAGTAGTCAACATGTCAAGCCATCTAATGGGAGCCTGGGTGACGAGACGGCCTCGGGGTGCAAACACTTACTCTCCACGAGAGGTACCACTGGCCCTGTCAGCTAGTGGGAGCCTGGCAGCGGGACTGTCTCGGAGCAAAGAGAACTGGGGCTCCTACGAGAGGTACCACCGGCCCTGCCAGCTAGTGGGAGCCTGGCAGCGAGACTGTCTCGGAGCAAAGGGCTTGGGCTATCACGAGAGATCAACCTACCCAGCCAGCTAGTGGGAGCCTGGCAGCGGAATCGTCATCGGAGCAAAGGGCTTGGGCTACCACGAGAGATCAACCTATCCAGCCAGCTAGTGGGAGCCTGGCGGCGGAATCGTCATCGGAGCAAAGGTCTTGGGCTACCACGAGAGATCAACCTACCCAGCCAGCTAGTGGGAGCCTAGCGGCGGAATCGTCATCGGAGCAAAGGACTTAGGCTGCCACGAGAGATCAACCTACCCAGCCAGCTAGTGGAAGCCTGGCGGCGGAATCGTCATCGGAGCAAAGGATTTAGGCTACCACGAAAGATCAACCTACCGAGCCAGCTAGTGGGAGCCTGGCGGCGAAATCGTCATCGGAGCAAAGGGCTTGGGCTACCACGAGAGATCAACCTACCCAGCCAGCTAGTGGGAGCCTGGCGGCGGAATCGTCATCGGAGCAAAGGACTTGGGCTACCACGAGAGATCAACCTACCCAGCCAGCTAGTGGGAGCCTGGCGGCGGAATCGTCATCGGAGCAAAGGAACTTGAGCTACCACGAGAGATCAACCTACCCAGGCAGCTAGTGAGAGCCTGGCGGCGGAATCGTCATCGGAGCAAAGGACTTAGGCTACCACGAGAGATCAACCTACCCAGCCAGCTAGTGGGAGCCTGGCGGCGGAATCGTCATCGGAGCAAAGGACTTAGGCTACCACGAGAGATCAACCTAACCAGTCAGCTAGTGGGAGCCTGGCGGCGGAATCATCATCGGAGCAAAGGACTTAGGCTACCACGAGAGATCAACCTACCCAGCCAGCTAGTGGGAGCCTGGCGGCGGAATCATCATTGGAGCAAAGGACTTAGGCTACCACGAGAGATCAACCTACCCAGCCAGTTAGTGGGAGCCTGGCGGCGGAATCGTCATCGGAGCAAAGGACTTAGGCTACCACGAGAGATCAACCTACCCAGCCAGCTAGTGGGAGCCTGGCGGCGGAATCGTCATCGGAGCAAAGGACTTAGGCTACCACGAGAGATCAACCTACCCAGTCAGCTAGTGGGAGCCTGGCGGCGGAATCGTCATCAGAGCAAAGGACTTGAGCTACACAATCAAACCTTACCAAATCCTACATCCTCAAACGGGGAAAATAGATGGGTTACATGATCCCCCCGACTCAGTTGGTCGGGGGTTAGACTCATTACAAGATAAGATACATACAGGACTCTGCCGTGGCGAGGCTTCCTCAGGGGGTCTGGGCCTGGTGGTCGTCATCCGCTTCCTCCTCGCCGAACACTTCCATCCTGCTCAGGCTCTCCATGATCTCCCCCATCTCCTCTGTCTTGGCCAACCAAGAGATGGTGTTGACGGCCGTGACGTAGCACTGCCTTGCCATCCTGGAGTCTCCCCTGACTCTGACTTGGATCCCTCCTAAGCTGAACTTGAGGCATTGGTGGAATGAAGACGACACGCAACGAAAGGCGCTGATGAGGGGTCTTCCGAAGATGGCGTTGTAGCTGCTTGGAGCGTCAACAATGACGAACCGGCAGTTCCTCGAGACTCCTCCCAATTTTACTTGGAGCCCCACTCCACCCTCGACCTCCTTCCTCTCCCCTGAAAATCCGAACAGGGGTCCGTCCGAGGCCAACACCCTCCTTGGCTCCACCTTCATCTCGTCAAACGCCTTCTTGAAAATGACGTTGACGGAGCTTCCGTTGTCAACCAGGATCCGGGAGACGGTGTAGCCTTCGATGGCTGTCTGGATGACCAGCGCATCACAGAACGGATCCTCATGATCCGGTAGGTCCTTCACCGAGAAGGTGATCTTTTCCTTTGGGGGCAGGGTCTGGGAGGTTGAGGCGACGCTCCTTCGGTACATGACATGGAGGCTTGCCTTCCGGGTGGCCTCAACCCCCACTCCATCGTGGATCACTCCTATACCGCCTCGGGTTCCCACGTAGACCCGATCCTCGCATATATCATCACCCCCTTCTCCGGGTAGAACCTCTTCTACTCGTACCGGCGGCTGCGGCTGGGCGGGACCTCTCTCCCCCCTCACCTCCAAGAACTCGGGGCAGGTAGCCGTGGCATGCCCCTCCACCTGGTGGAAGTCGCAGTAGAGCATCGCTCTTTCTCTCCTCTTTCGGCGGGCTGGACGCTCTCTCCTGTTACCTCTTCCCCCTCCTATCGCCAAGGCTTGCTGCGGCGGGGGTAAGAGTTGCCTTGGGGCCTGCCTCTGGAAGTTGAACCTCCCTTGGCCCCGTGGAAGTTCCCCCCTCCTTGGATGAGAGCTCTTCCTTGACCTTGGGCAGGTCCTCCCTGCTGCCTCCAGCCTGGTTCCGTACCCTCCTATCCTTGGAACCCCTGAGCTCTCTGCTCGTCTCTCCTTCTTTCTTCCTGATGCCTTGAGCCACCCTGCTCCTTTGACTCCACCTCCGTCAACTTTTTCCAACCTCTTGACAAATGCCGGGTTGGCTGCCTCCATGACAATCTCCTCTGTCGCCCTTTCCATCAGCTCCTTGAAGGAAAGGGGGGCCTTCCGGGTCAAGCTCATCTTGAAGAAGCCCTCCTTCAGCCCAACGGTGAAGGCCATCTGGAGAGCATACCCTGGCATCTCCTGGACCTCCAAGATCTCCTCTTGGAACCTGTCTACGTAGCGGGCCAGCGACTCCTCGGCCCCCTGCCTTATCAAGAAGATGGACTCGGGACTCCTCTTCCGCTTCTTGGAGGTGGAGAAGCGGAGCTGGAAGCTTCGGCTCAAGTCCTCGAACCCATAGATCGACCTCGGAGGGAGTTGGTGAAACCAGTCCCTTGCCTTTTCCTTCAGCGTGATCGCAAAGAGACGACACTTGAAGGCATCTGTCATCGGTCTGATAGAGACGACATCCTCGAACCACTGCAGATGCTGGACGGGGTCATCCTTCCCCGTGTAGTAAGCCATGTCTGGCTCTCTGAACCCCTCGGGAACGGGAGCTGAGATGATCAGCTCGCTGAAGGGTGACCCCCTAAGGGGTGGTCTCGCCACCTCCACTCGCGCGACCTGCTCGCCTGGGAGGTTGGCACTTGCCGGGCTGGAGAACAGCTCCCGGCCGGTGAGGTCTCGCTCGACCCCATCTCCCATCCTCTCCTTCCCGGGCCTTCTTCCTGGTGCACTTCCTTCTCCCCCCCCCCCCCCCCGCTGGGGTCATCTCGCCTAGACCCCTGGGAGTCGACTCGTCGAGGGGGGGAGCTAGCTCCTGGGGGGTCGGGGTGGAGCTGCCACCCTGAGGAGCAATGCTTCGCAGCATCTCCATGATACCCTGGATGGAGGCCATGAACTCTTGCCTCCCCACAAAAGGTCCCGAGCTAGGGAGCTCGCCGAGATCATCACTACCTCCCTCACGTCCAGTCATGACTCTCTCTCGAGATCTTCTGTGCTAGTCACTCTCCACGCTCACCGCACCAAAATGTTGAAACTAAAAACTTGGTCTCTCGTGGAGTTCGGGGTCCCAAAAGAGGGGTGACCTTACACCTACTACACTCGGAGGAACGTCACGGACCGAAGACTTGGGAAACCAGGGACAGACCCTCGGCTCTAGCGCGGAGGTCCCACCTCACACCCGGAAGGCTACCTGAGCTCTTCCCCTCCCTAGCCAATGCTCGAGCTAGGGTGCCTTGGAGGAGCCCTCTCTACTCTACCAAGGAGGAACTAAGGGAGGAGGAAGCCCCAAAAAAGATCCTCTCCAAAGGCACCCAAGGGGGTCTATTTATAGTTTTTCCCAAGCACATGACCCATAATGTCTGAAACGCCCCCAAGGCAAATAAGCCTTGGGCCAATAGGAAACCACCACGCCGGGGGGCAAAGAGGTAAAAACATCCCGGGGGCAAAAACGGTAAAAACATCTCCATGATACCCTGGATGTGGGCTCTCCCCATCCCAAAGGGGGCCAAGGATGGGGAGAGCCCACATGCCAAACCGCAGGGCGAGCGAGACCCGGCCCTGGGCCGGTCTCGTCCCCACCAGCCCGCGGGGCGGGCGAGACCCGGCCCCGGGCCGGTCTCGCCCCGATTTAGGGGTGAAGTCGTTATAATTTGGTCAGCCTTAGCTGACCGTTGCCTTTGTTTGCTACCGCTGCGGTGGAATGTTGATTGCAGGTGCTGCGAAGCCTAGTGGCAAGTAGCGGGCTGAAGCCCTGGTTGTTGTGCAGGCCCTCGAATGCCAAAAGTAATGTTTACTTTTATACTCATGCGTGGCCGACCTGCGTGCCGATGTTTGGAAGACATTTATTATTTAAAGTAAACTCTTGTAAGGCCGTAAGGCCAAGTAGTAGTGTATTTGTACGCTCATTCATGTTGTGGGTTTTTAGTGGACCTTCATGATGTGGCTTGAGTTCTTATAACTGTTTTAAAAAGCTTCCGCTAGAATGCTCTGAGTTAGGACGCGTGTTCCTTTGGTAGTAATTTGGTATTAATACGTAACTCCACTAGCTGTTCGTGGTATATGGCGTGGGGCCCCGACCGGACCTTCTGTTATATCACATGTGACAGATGAGGGTGTTACAGAAATCGAGTCGCTCAGTTCTGTGTAAAATCAGGTTGATATGGGCAGTTCGGGGCGGTTTGGTCGGTTTTCGGTTTTTCATGCACACTCCTAAAAGGGAGCCCCTGCAATCGAGATTTTTGGCACATTGCACTCTCACATTTGAAGTTTGGTACTTTTCACCCTCTAAAGCTCTTAATAGAACTTGTTGCACCCTCAAATTTGAATTTTCATAGTTCTGGTTTTAAAAAAACCTTTAAATCATAAAAGGTAGGGTAATTTGGGTATTTAAAAAAATTAAACCCTAAATCTAAAGAAACATGTTCACTCCTTACTGTGCTCACTCCTTATTTTTGTGTTACGCGTGAGAGCTGCGACACAGGATGACGTGAAGGATCTCCTTCCCTGCGTGCGATCTTCCAGTGAATGTATGATTTTTCGGCGATCTCTCCCACTGTGTCTCTCGATCGACTGCCGATAGTTTTCCTACATTCTTCTCGGCGATCTTCCCGGCCTGGTTTTGAGTTTGTGACGCTTTCTTTCCTTCCTCACTATAACCCTACTCGGTAGGTATAATTTCAGTTCTGATCCTATAATCTCTTAAAGATCTTGTTCAATTCTCTGCGTGCTTCCTTATCTTTTTGTTAGATTTAGGTTTAGTTTTATGGTTAATTTGTGAATCATTGTTTTATTATTCTTACATTTGCTCTTAGATTTAGGGTTAATTTGTTGTTAGATTAAGGCTGCGTTTGACTCGACTTATCGCGGTTAATTTGCTCCGGTGAAGTTGGACAAAAATGTCATTGTCATTTCAAAAATGTATGCCCCAAATTAGATTTTTTTTGTAACGTTAGTAACATTTGTCATACTAAACATACATTATATGACAATGACGTTTTTGTCCAACCTCATCGGAGCAAATAAGTCGCGATAAGCCACGTCAAATGCAGTCTAAGGCTCTCATGTATACATACTAATATTTTTGTTATATTTAGGTTTAGATTTCTAATTACAGATTTTTGATTTGTTGTTAATTAGATTTGTGGTGATACATTATTTTCTTATTATTTGATTTAGTGTTAGTTTCTAGTTAAAGATTTGGTGTTAGAATTTGGATTACTTTTTTTTATTGTAAAACTTAGATTATTTTAGTATTTGCAGATTCAATAAAAATGTTGAAAATTTATTTATAGTTATACTTATTGAAATAAAATCAACTATTTTGCATGATAAAGAATGATTTGCATGTTAAGAGCTAATGATTCAAGAGCGGACATATAACACCCCAGGTTTTCTGTAATGAAAACAATAAGGACTTGGTCTTTGGAGCTATCGATGATGTTAGCTCAATATCGTGGGGCAATAGCATGCCACGTGACAGGCGTCCACGAGTTAGCAGGCGGCGAAGCGGTCATTGAGCGGCGCTGACTGGGTCAAGCGGCCACTGATGGAGCTATCGCGAGCGCGATAGTGGATATCGCCCAGCGATAGCATTAATTTAAGTTTTGTGGCTGACATCGTGACCCTTCATTCCTTTTGATGAAATGATCTTGTGGTTGGGTTTAATCCTGTGTCCACTTAGTCAGAGGAGTGGGGGAAAGAAACTCATTTCTCTCTTCAACCTTGGAAGAAAAGAATAAATGAAGAAGAGGGTTGGAGGAAGAACTTTGGAGAGCTGCTGAAGGAGTTCCTATGGTTGGATTTGCGAGCTGAGGCTACATCCGCGAATAGAAAGGCAAGGCTATCCTTTCCATACAGACAAAATCCTTGATCATGGCTTCTAAGTGATCTACAGGGATAACGACCTTCATTCTTGCACACGTTAAGTCTTTATTTGGCATGTGCCTGGAAACTCTCACCAATTGGTGAAGAACGTGAGATTTCCAACGGGTTGATCGATGATATCTATGGTGTTAAACTTGCCTATAGAATCCTGAATCAAAGTACGAAATAAGCATGTGTGTGAAGCTCATCCGGACAGGTTGGTCGGGATTGGTGATAATTGATTTGCATTCCGGAGAAGACTTTGTGGTTAAACGTATAGGTTACGGAGTCAGGGGTGTGCAAGTTTCTACAGAAAGCACTGGAGGTGTTCTCTGGGAAAACACCCATGATTGAAGCAAAATCGAAGTTCTGTTAGTATCGCCTTACGGTAGTGCTACCCCTGGCGATAACTCAATTGGCAGAAACTGGTGAGTAGTTGATTGTGTTGGGTGTGGACCCAAGCTTGATACAAACATGAAGTTTTGCTATTATCGCGCCGCGGTAGTGTTACCGCTTGCGGTAGCTCCCAGAGAGCTATGTTTGTGAGGCATGTCTCTTGGAGAATAGGGGGCCAATATGTTGAGCTCTGAGCTTAGGTTGCCCAGTTTTGGTGGCCTTGAGTGCTAACCTTGAAACATAACACAATTATGTATATGAACGTGCAAGGGGAGGCTGACCCGCTTCGTAGCTTATTGTGCCCGGTGACTTGAGCAATGGACTGTGGCTGAATTGTACCACACTATGGCATTCGACTTGGAGTGAGTCACTGGATTGTATCTTGGTAATATAGCTCCATTGACTTTGTCGTATCATATAGGAGAGTCTTAGACTACGTGCTGGAAAGACTAGTAATGCCCAAATGTGGACCGTCAATAAGTACATTGGTGGGGCTTGAAATTCAACATACCAATAATGTGTCATGAGTGCGTGGGGCATATAGCCATGCGTGCCAACGTCTGTGGTGAATAGTGCTTAAATTGCACATTCTGATGACATGTTTTATACATGTTGTTTACCTGCAGGGAAGAAACACAGCCGCGCCGAGTGAGGGGTGGGGTCATTATACTGACAGTTGTCTTGTTTTGCCACCTCTTGGTGGATTGTCCCTATACAGGTGCTGGAGAGCCGAGCAAGAAGTAGCGGGCTGAAGCCCCTTTGAGCTATGCTGGCCCTCGAATGTCAAGCTAAGCGTGTTTTACTGTTTTCATGTGTGGTCAGTCTCTGTGCCGATGTATGGAATATATTATTGTGAAAAGAACAATTTGTAAGACCTTAATGTCAAAACACTTTGTGTATTTTATTATCATTTCTTTAGTGTTGTTAGTGGACATTCTTGGTGTTGGGTTCTCCTTAACTGAAAAACTTTCGCTAATATGCAACTTTGAGTTAGGATGCGTTAATGATTCAGTTTCAATGCGTAACTCCATTGACTGCCTGTGGAATATGACTTGGGGCTCCTGTCGGACCTTCTGTTATATTTTACATGACAAATGGGGGTGTTACAATTTGGTATCAGACTCTCATATCGGTCTTCCTTCTCCTTATTCGTAGTTGAATTCTTTAAGAGGTGGTGAGCACATATATGTGTGTTACCTTTATAACATGAAAGAACCCATGAATGTCCACTTAGGAATGAAAATACACATGTTTGTGGAACCCGCGTGTTCATATAATTGCCTTTTGGAATATGTTAAGTCGCTTAATTATGTGTTTTACGATTATAAGTGACTAGATGCGGTGCGGGGCAATCTTTGGCTCTCTGCCCCAACGCTCGGTGGAGAGTATTATAACGGCTGAGGTGAGTACACCTCCTCCTACTGCTGAAACAATATAGTTAGCTGGTGAAGCTGTGTTCGCAATGATCAATGCGCAGCGAGGAGGGCATTATAACCTCCTACCCCTGAAGTTTCCCCAACGTAGGTTAGCGTAGTTGAGCCAGTGACTATGCGAATAGTGCTCGATGAGTCTTTGGCAATGAAGCGAGCGATGGAAAAGCAATAGAAGCATGTTATGAGCTTCCATCCTCCAACGTGGCGGGGAACTGGATCCCCCACTCAGGCTGAAGATTGGCTCTCAAGAATAAAGAGAACCCTGACGGCGAAGGAGATGGAGGAGAGGTAGAAAGTGTTTGTTACTACCTTTCTTTTGGAAGGAGAGGCAAGACTCTGGTGGATGAGCTGGAACTACATCAGTTTACTGGAAGACAACTGTCCGAGATCTCGATGGAGGAGTTCTTGAGGCTTTTTATGGAAAGATATCTCCCATCTGCACCGAGGATTGCTATGCAGAATCATTTCTAGAGGTTAACTCATTGTGAGATTTGTGTTGATGACTACTTGCATGAGTTTACAATATTGGGGCAGTATGCGGGCTCTACATTTGCTGATAAGGAGCGCAAGACCAACAAATTCTATTAAGGTCTGCG
This sequence comes from Platanthera guangdongensis, assembly GCA_039583875.1. Taxonomy (NCBI): domain Eukaryota; kingdom Viridiplantae; phylum Streptophyta; class Magnoliopsida; order Asparagales; family Orchidaceae; genus Platanthera; species Platanthera guangdongensis. Next base: position 164,070,519 of record CM077156.1, read on the forward strand.
TGACGATCTGAGGCTGCTTCTCTCAGGTCCACTGACACAGGGCTTGTAACAACCCGATTTTGATTTGTGTAATAATAATAATAAAATACTAACCTAAATCCCCCCTAAATTATAAACCTAAACCCGGCCAGCCCTCTCCCGATCCCGCAAACCCGCTCTCGCTCCCCATTCTTCTCCCTGTCGTAATCTGTCGCCTAGGGTTTTTCTCCTGATCCCATCTTGGTTCTGTCTCCCGCATCCGCCGTAGCTCCCGCATGAAGTCGCGACTCCCACCGCCTCCTGCTTCAAGCACCGACGCCTCCTCTGGATCCTCCTCCGTCTCAGGTCGCCGCCTTCTCTTCCTCCTCAAGCATCTGACTGCATCAGCTTTGTCTCCTCCTGCCCTAGCCGACAATTCTCGCTCTTCCCCAGAAATCAGTATTCTTCTCCTCCTCTCCATTTCTGGAGGCCGACATCAGCGACAACTCCCTCTCCTCCTCTAGTAGTGTAAATGTTTGTTTTAGGATTGAGAGTGACCTAGAGGGGGTGAATAGGTCTAATTTGAATCTTGGCTACCTTTTTTAATTCAGAGATATACTTTCTTTGAGTTATATATCACAGCCAGATAAACAAGATAATCCTACTAGCAATTTAGAACTATCACAACATACCAAACACATCATACACAACACAATACACACAGATTTATAGTGGTTTCCCAATTTATGGGTACATCCACTTCCCCCTTGCATATCTAGCAATGAACTAGATTCATCCAAAATCCTTCTTCTTCCTTTACTCAGATCCTCAGATCTTACAGCTCAGAGCCCAGCTGACTCCTACAACTCAGACTTTACAAGTCTTACCACTCAGATCACCAAGATCCTACACCTCAAGTTCTTCCTAAGAACTCTATCTCAGAATGTATCCACACTCCTACTTCTCAGACAAATCCTGCCCTACAACTCAGAGAAATTCTCAATTCTCCTACCTCAGATAATCTCTACCTTACAACTCAGAGAAATTCCTACTTCTCCTACCTCAGGCAATCCCTGCCCTACCTCAGAGAAATTCCCACTTCTCCTACCTCAGGCAATCCCTGCCCTACCTCAGCCTTTATAACATAGGCTTACAATCTCAGAGAAAATGTTTCCCCTACACTTAGATCTACAGGTAGATCTTACAAAATTAATAAAAGTAAAAGAGATTGATTCAGAACAAGTCACCCAGCAAGAGAGGAATGAGTGATTGCTTCTTGATTTGATCCTGATCTGTTTGCTTCCTTTGATCTTGAATTGATAGATTTGATCCTGCCCTTCTTAGATTTTCAAGGCTTCTTGAAGTTGAAATTAGGGTAGATATAGGCTGGAGAATTGTGAAGACGATTCTTGATCCAGCTTCTCTCCACCTTCTGTATTCTAGCAAATAGCTTCTTAGATCTGCACTTGCCAAATTTTTCTCCCTCTCTTTTCTGAAGATATTATCCCTTTATATAGGCTCTGTCAAAGGTAACCGGCTGATCCGGTTAATAACTGACATCTGATAGTTATAACAGTTGTCAGACCCTTTGACTTGATTTCTGTACTTAGGAAACAAATCTGCTTGAACTGTTGAAACTTGACTGTTGGATGTGTTGACACCAGTCCTGGGTGTCGACACTGCTCTTGTAGTGGTGTCGACAAACTTTTGAATGTATCGATACAACCTTCACCTTGTCTCGGCATAGCTGATGTAGAATGTATCGACACTAGTGTCGACACTGCTTGCTTCCAGTCTTGACTCAGTTTGTGAAGTGTGTCGACACTTCTCTTGAGTGTCGACACAGTTGTCTTCAGTCTCGACACAGCTTGTATAGAGTGTGTCGACACTTGTCCTTTGTGTCGAGACAACTTTTCTTTGTATCGACACAACATGTGCAGTGTGTGTCGACATTAGTCCTGAGTGTCGACATAGTTATTTTCTTGTATTATAGTGTCGACCCAAGTCCTGGGTGTCGACATAACTTTCTCCTTGTTTCAGCACATCCTTGACAAAGGTGTCGACACTTGTCTAGTGTGCCGACACTTGTCTAGTGTGTCGACACTTTTGTACTTAGCTTTATTTTCCTGCACACATGAACTTAATATTCATCAAATACAACTATATATATATCATTGAACTGAAAGTGCTTCTTCAAATTAAGTACATTATGACCAATGTACTCAACAAGCAGCAGCCTCTTCTCCCTCCAGCAACCCTAATTTTGGCTCTTATTCTTCAATTTGGACGAGATCTGCAAGAGAGCAGATTGGGTTTGCAAGATGGGCTCAAATTTGGCTCCTTGAACCCGATTTTGACCTCCTTGGGTAAGAAATCCCTCTCTTTTCCTCTTTACAGATTTATTTGAGATTAATCGTTAAGTTTTTGTCTCTAAATTTTGTGTAATTTGTGATTCATAATTTTTCCCCTCTCGCAACCATCTAACTGTGATATGTTCGTGTTTTTCGGCGATGTTCCTCGATTCAGTTGGTGAGAATCATGTGAAGACCCTCTCTGATTTAGAGTTTCCCCTATCCAAGCGTCGCCAAGTCTCCGGCTCCGCGTGGAATCTCTTCTCTTCTCACTCATGGAGATGTATATTTCTTAACCCATCTCTCGTTTGAGTTTTGCAATAAATAGTTGTCTGTTAGCGTAGTGATAATTTGTTGTATCATTTTCGTCATTCTTGAACAGGTTCGCTTGAGTAGTGTCAATTTTGCTAGCGTCGCTTAGCCGTCTCCGACAAATTCAGCCTCCTTAAGGCAAGTAGAGATCATTTCTCTCTTGCAAACATTGAACTTAATTATTTTGTTTGATCTTATGTTTATATGAATCAACCCTTGATTGCTTGTTTCGTCAAATAAATTTAGACATCGAATCCTTTATTAGTCTTGTTACTAGTTTGAGGTTCACGCGATAGGATTAGAATGAGTTGTGAATGTAAATGATGATATTTGGATAAATATGAGACGAGTTAGTGAATGATAGTTAATTGATTATTCAATTTGATGATTTACATCTTGTTTGATGAATAATGAGAAGAATGATAGAATATTGAGCACGAGCAACAAGTATCATGATAATAATTGTAACGAATTCTGGTTAGCAAGTATGCGATTGGTGTTTTGATATATCATGCTCGTAATGCACATTTTTTACTTTGAAAATACTTGTGTTAGAGGATGGTTTCCCCTAGGTGAGTACTCGATATCTCTGATCCGACACATTTCAATTTGCATCTGCAATATACTCGATAAATCTTCTTGATAATGGAACATTTACCTCTTGAACCCGCGAGACTCAAAACTCACTGTTTGGTTCCTTCTGTATCGCCGAATCTGATTTCTTACGTCTGTCCGAGTAAAACCTATTCTTAATCTGATCGTTTACTTTAAGCATTTTTGTTTTTGTTAAAAAATCACTACAGTGTGAATCATGTAACTCATAATATCATAAACAAACATTGAAATGTGTTGGGGTCACTTGGGTTGCAGCCTTCACGGTGCCAGTTGGGACCCACTAAGCCTCCTTGAGTCGGGCCTGGGCCGTGACAACGACCATGACAAATAGGAAGTTTCTCTAATAAGACTTGCCTCTGGACTGAGTGTGAATCATACACACCCACAATAAATCACCTACACTCTTCAATGATTATAACTTATGATATTATATGATCAAATATATATTATTTCCATGAATAGTCTCTTGATTCTAGTTTTTCTGTTGACTCGTTTTCTTGCCTATTTTGATACCATCGAGTTGAGAAATGGGTCAATCCTTGTTGACAACCACAGAGAGAAGGACCCTGATAGTGCTGAGACGAGCAACTGAGAGAAAGTGTCAAAGTAGTCAACTCCATAAGTCTGGGTAAAGCCCTTGGCAATAAGCCAAGCCTTGTAACAATCCACACTGTCATCTGGGCGGAACTTCACCACAAAGACCCAGCGACAGCCAACAACATATGTGCCGAAAGGAGGAGGAACCAGGGTTCGGGTACCCCGTTCAGTCAGAGTAGCAATCTCTTCATCCATGACAGCCTTCTAATGTGGAACAGTAAGAGCCTCCTGATAGGAATGGGGGGTGGAAGTGGAAGAGATATCCAGCGCAAACTTCTTGCGAGCAGGGGTTAGACGATCATAGGAAACAACAACAGCAAGCGTGTGCTTGGTACACGCCCAAACCCCTTTGCGAAGGGCTATGGGGAGGTTCAGGTCAGCAAGTTCCTCAGTATCCAGAGCATCTGTGGTGGAGAGAGCTAGCACGAGAGGAGAGAGCGACGGCGGCAAAGAGAAGGGAGATAGCAGAGGTGAAGAGGGAGGAGAAGACGATGGAGACGATGAAGGAGGAAATACCTAGGTAGGAGTGAATGGGCTGGAGGGAAGAGGAGGAGAACTGGAAGCCACGGGGAGAGGAAAGGAGTCGTCAGAGAAATACGGAGCATTCTTGAAGAAGGTAACGTCCGCGGAGACAAACTGCTTGCGAAGAATGGGGTCAAAACAACAATAGCATTTCTGAGTGATAGAGTAGCCCAAAAAGACATATTTAGTGGAGCGAGGGGAGAGTTTGTCGCGGGTGGCGGAGGGAGCGTGCATAAAGGCTGTGCACCCAAAGATACGTAGAGGGAGAGGAAAGGGATCCTTACCCGGATAGAGAATGGAGAAAGGGGTTTGACCGCGGAGAACGATGAAGGGAATGTGATTGATGAGATAATGAGAAATGAGAACATCATAGCCTTAGTAGGAGCGAGGGACATGCATTTGCGTTAGTAGAGTGCAAGCGACATCAAGGAGGTGACGGTTTTTGTGTTCCGCCACTCCATTTTGTTGTGAGGTATAAACACAACTTGTTTGATGAACAATTTCATGTTGATACAGAAAGAAGAAAAAGCTTGACTAACATACTCTTTTGCATTATCAGAGCGTAAGACTTTAATGTAAACATGAAACTGATTTTTAATTAAATGATAAAAGGATGTTCATACATCAAAAAGTTCAGAGCGTTCTCGTAGGAGATACACACGAGTACATTGAGAGAAGTCATCAATGAAAGTAACAAAATAAAAACTACCCCAACCAACAGTGATGGTAGGAGCAGGACCCCAGATGTCTGAGTGAACAAGATCAAACGGATGGGTAGAACCACGATCTTACTTCGACGTAAATGGGGAACGGTGATGCTTGCCAAGCTGACAGGCGTCACAGTTGAGAGGAGAACTGTGCGAAGGGAGGTGGGGCAGAAGCTGATGAATAAGTCGTGCAGGAGGATGCCAAAGGCGGAGATGTCATTGTAGAAGATCTGTAGATGAGGAGGAGAAGGCCGACAGAGAAGATACGTTGTCGAGAAAGTAGAGGCCGCCGCTCTCAGTCCCAGTAACAATCGTCCGTTGGGAGCTTGGATCCTGAAAAGAACAAGAAGTTGGAGTAAATATGACGGAGCATTGAAGTTGCTTGCATAAAAAAGTAACCGACAATAAATTGCATGGAAACTTGGGCACATAGAGGGTGTCGGCCAGGCGAAGAGATGGAGTGACATGAACCACTCCCGTCCCATGAACCGGGGAGGGAGAGCCGTCTGCAACAAGGACCGGGGGCAACTAATCATCTGTTTCGAGGAGAGAAAAGCATTGAGGATTGTCCATCATGTGATTAGTTGCACCAGAGTCGATGAGTCATTTACCTTGAGTAACAATGTGAGCACTACCTGAGGAAGTGACCACCGAAGCGGACGGCTTGGAAGAGGAGGTGGAAGAGTCACTAAAAGGGTGAAGAAGTGGATGTTTCATCCAGCAGCGATCCACAAGATGCCCAGTGCGGCCACAGTGAGAGTAGAGGAAGCGCAAAGAACTACGGCCACCGGAATGGTGGTTGCGACTACTAGAGCCATTCTGTTGAGTCTGGTGAGCATACTGGTCTGGAGGAGGAGAAGACAGAAGTGGACGCTGAAGGAGAGATGTAACTGCGACAATGCGTGCAGCAGTTATATCCAAGTTGGGAGAGTCCGCTTCGCCCAAGATTTGTTGGCGGATTATGTCGTAGGACTCAGGGAGCCGTAGAAGGTAGCACATAACAAAAAGTTCTTGGAAGTGCTTGTGTTGTTCGGCTAAATCCGCAAAGAAGGGGCGATGTTGAAGAATCTCAGCCCCGAGGGCCTGGACCTATTGATAAGCGGCAGCAGGAGACATGGAAGGACGGGCAAAGAGGTCCGCATACAAAGTATAGATGCAGGACGTCTGATACCCCTTCGAGTGCAGAGCAGCAAGATGAAGCCAGGCCTTCTTGACCGTCTCATTATGACGGATGACTGGAAAACATTCATCGGAAAGACTGTTAGCGAGCCAAGTGCGCACAAGCGCATCACTAGCATCCCAGTCGTCAAACTCAGCGGAAGTGGGAGGCGAAGGGTCATCAGTGAGGTGGTGGAGTTTGCGTTGTGAGCGAAGAAGGAAGGTGAAGGAGAAACTCCAATCCGAGTAGTTGGAACCGACAAACTTGGAGACGGTGCCAAGATTCCCAGAAGGAACGGGAGGAGTAGGCGGAGTTGCCACAGGAGTAGCGATGGTGGTAGAAGAGCCGGAAAGAGCCATGGAAGAGAAGCCACGCGGGTAGAGAGAAAGGCCGCGCGAGTAAAGAGAAGTCGAGGTAGAAAGACAAGGCAGAGAAAAGGCCGCGCGGGTAGAGAGAAGGCTGCGCGGGTAGAGAGCAGGCCGCGCGAACAAGAGACATAGAAACCGCATAAACAGGCCACGAGGAGAGAGCGAGAAGAAGGCCACGCACACAAGGGGAAGCAACAAAGGAGGGAATGGAGGAGAGACCGCACGAACAGACGACAAGAAGGAGATAAAGTCGCGCTGACATGATAAGGCACCGAATCAGGAAGACAAGATCGCGTGCTTTGATACCATGTGCGAACAAAAAAAAGAGAAGCCATAAATTGGAATAACCGAAATCTTTATTATCCAAAAAAGGTGTGTATTACATGATATAGCCTCCCTTTTATAGAATGGAGGAGATGAGAGAGATTACAATTAAACAATGTGGGATTAAAAAATTACATGTACAAGCGATTTATCCTAAATACAAGCCGACCAAGCCGCGCGGTTTGATGAATGGGTAAACCGCCCGGCAACCACCGGAGGGAGAGAACAAGCCGCCACGGGAGACCGCTAGGTCGCCCTGTCTCCAAGTCGACAAGGACAGATCAGCAAATCGACAGGACTGCAATCCACCAGAGTCAGACCGCCAGACCGCCCGGTCTCTATTCTGCAACAATACTGCCTGATCACTAGAACAAGATCTAAAAAAGTGTTCAAAGTAAGAAGTACTTGGGCGTGAAGAAGCCAGAGTTCAAAGTACCGAGCTCTGTAAATTCTGGATATCGCAGTAGGTGGAATAGGAAGTCCAAATTTTTTGGGCCCGCTTCTTCATATGTTGTTTCTAGAGCAACTACTGGGCGAGGCCCTTTTATTTGATATACTTGTGGCAAGCCGGGACACATTACCCGAGACTTCATAGTGGTCCTCTGAAGGCGGGTGCGACTTATGTGGAGAAAGGGAAGGCAAACGAGTCAACTATATCTCATTATGCTCCAGCCCAGCCCAGAGTATACAATCTTGGCCAGTAGGATGACATAAAGCAAAGCGATGGGGTGACAGGTACAATTTAGTATACAACTTTTATTGCTTAGCTTGTCTAATTTAGGCTTTGTCCTAATTTTGGACTATCCGGCGAGAGCATTGTTCGATATAGGGGCTTCACACTCTATTCTATCTGAGGACTTCGTGTTGCGTATCAGAGTGCTTTTAATTATGTCGAAAGATAGATTAGATATATTACTGTTTGACGGCTGCACGGATAAAGATTGTTGTGTTCAGGTGCAGATTGGAGGTCATGACTTTGGATTAGAAGCATCTGTGTTGCCGATATCTGAGTTTGATGTGATCTTTGACATAAACTATCTCTCAGAGCTGCGTGTCTGCATTGATTGCAACTCAAAGAAAGTCATGTTGGGGTCGAACACAAATGTGAGACTAAGTTCGCTGGTATGCGAGCACCGAGCAAGGTACCGATGTCTGCACTCCAAGTGGTCAGGGCGTTTCAAAAGGGCGCAAAGTTATTCTTTACGTTATTGGAGGTTGTAGGGTCGAAGCCCAGTCTGACTGACATTCCTATTATGTCGAAGTTCGCGGATGTGTTTTCTAAAGATCTCCCTGAGATTCCACCTCAGTGAGAGATCGACTTCACTATTGAGTTGGTGCTAGGTACGAAGCCCGTGTCACACTCACCGTACCGTGTAGCGCCAAAGAAGATGGCGGAATTGAAGGTTCAGTTACAAGAGTTGCTAAAGCAAGGCTATGTACGTCCGAGTATGTCACATTGGAGTGCACCGGTCCTCCTTGTGAAGAAGAATGACAGAAGCTTTCATCTATACATTGACTACCATGAACTGAACAAGATTAAGGAAAAGAACAATTATTTGATTCCAAGAATCGATGATTTATTTGATCAGTTAGTTAGATCAACTGTCTATTGAAAGATGGATTTGAATTCTGGCTATTATTAGTTGAGGATCGGAGAAAGTGATATTTCCAAGACAACATTTGGTACACGCTATGGTCATTATGAGTTCACCGTGATGTTGTTTGGGTTAACAAATGTGCCATCGGTATTCATCAACTTAATGCATAGGACCTTTTGAGAGTATCTGGACCGATTTCTAATCGTCTTTATTGATGATATTTTGGTATACTCTCAGTCAGAAGAGCATCATGCAAATCATTTGCGGTTGGTTTTGCATACCCTGAGGAGGAATTGACTTTATGCCAAGTTCTCTAAGTGTAAGTTTTGGATATCGTCAGTGGCTTTTTCTTGGTCTTGTGGTTAGTGGAGAGGGTATTGCCATGGATTTTGTTGGGTACATTGGTCAAATGTACCTGATTTGAAGAAGCCTCACCTAACTCAATGATATACATCATAATGTATTTGATGTTTGTTTGAGTTACTTGTGCAGGTTAGGTATTCACTGGACTAAAGCTAAAAGTTTCTAAGTCCATGTGTCGACACCCAGAGGGAAAGTGTCGACACTTGAGAAAGCTTGTGTCGACACCCAGACAAGCAGTGTCGACACTTGGAGTCATTGTGTCGACACCTGGGAAGAAGAGTCGACACCAGACACAAAGTGTCGACACTTGGAGCTGTGTCGACACTCAGTGTAGAAGAATGCAGAAAAGCTGTGTCGACACTTAGCAGAAGTGTCGACACCTAGAAGAGCTGAGTCTACATCAGAAAGTGTCGACACTTGGAGTTGTGTCGACACTCAGCAAAATTCTGCAGAGACTAAGGACAAGTGTCGACACTCAACACAATGTGTCGACACTCAATCAGCAGAGTCAACACTTGAAGAAAGTGTCGACACCCAGCACAATGTGTCGACACTTAGTTGAAGACTCTACACTTGAAGAAAGTGTCGACACAAGGAGCTGTGTCGACACTTAGCAAAGAACAGAAAAGTTTACAAAATATTCTAAGTACAAGTGTCGACACTAAGGGAATGTGTCGACACTCAGCTGAGGAAACAAAATTAAAGACTTGTGTCGACACCAAGAAGTAGTGTCGACACTTGACAGTTTCAACACATGAAGATGTGTCGACACAAAGGAGTTGTGTCGACACTTAGAAGAATACAGTTAAAGAATGAAGAACAAGACTTGTGTCGACACTCAATTTCAGTGTCGACACATGTGAAAGTCCACCTAGTGTCGGCTATGTGTACCTATGGGGGGGGGGGAATAGGTAACGTGTGGTTCTTTTGCGGAATTTACAGATGTACCTGCACAATAAAAACAACAAACACAGCACACAGAATACACAGCAAATTTATAGTGGTTCCCCGACTTGGGTACATCCACTTTCCCCCTTCGACCTATCTCCCCAACAAGGGACGACTCGGTCACTTCACCAACGGGATTGAAATCCAATCCCTTCACTAACGGAAGGAGCCCTTCCACACGTGAGAGTCAACACTCCCACAAAGCGGGTTGCACCCAACCCTTACAACTCGGAACAAAAGTTCCTTTACAACGAAATGAAAATGTAGAATGTACACGTGATACAAACTTCTTTTGGAGACACCGGTGTTCCTCTTTGTTCGACGACGTGCTCTTGAAGTCGATGAAGAGTCTACGACCTTGGTCTCTCTTGGAGAAGATCTCCCCGGAACCGGCGGCGGCACACGAGCGGCGGCTAGCTTCGGGATCGGCGGCTACGATGAAGAGTGGCTGCAGAACTTGGAGATCTAAACTTCGTAGCGAAGCAAGCTAGGTCTACCAACGGTCACTCTAGGATCAGTCGTCTCGATCGATTCGGACGGGGGAGTTTTTCCCGGTCAACGAATCGAGAGACAAGAGATCTCCGGATAGACGCGTGAGACACAAGCCTTGCTAAGCTTCTGTCACCGGAGATCGGGAAGAAGAGCGATCAGCAGCGGCGACCACTTGATGCCACCGGCGGCGGCGGAGCGGAGCGAGTTCGCGGATTTAGGGTTACCTCGCCGCTTGTTTTTCTTTTTCTCTTATCCGTATCTTTACTGTTCAAAAGTACCTGAGTATAAATACTGTAGGATTCTCAAATATGACCGTTTGTGGGACCCACAATTGAGATCCCCAAAATCCGGTTCAAACAAATCCAGAAGCAGAATCTGGTTCAGCAGCATTCTGAGAAAACGCCAAGTCAAAATCGGCGAGAATCGCAGACGATTCTCGACGAATCGGCGAGAATCACCAAGTGATTCTCGACGATTCGTCGAGAATCGTTTGTGATTCTCGTCGACTCACTTGTCGATTCTCAACGAATTTTACTTTACACATGGGCTGCTTGACCACAGGTTCGGCGGGAATCACAAGTGATTCTCGCCGAATCTTACTTGGCACCGTCTTGAGATGGCCAAAAGGAGTCGGCGAGAATCACTAATGATTCTCGTCGATTCGGCGAGAATAACTAGTGATTCTCGCCGAATCGGCGAGAATCACTTGGTGATTCTCGTCGAATTTGCCTTGGAAGATTTTTCGTCTTCCACCCCAGGAGCTGCTCCTTGATCCTCCATGCTCCTTGTCTTCTCTTGCATATGAGTGGCCCTGTACTTGAAAATAAGTGCACTCCAATAGAGAGAGTACACGTAGGCCAACACACTGATCTGCTCAACGAGGGATTACGTCGTGCAGACCCGTGTATATTGACCTACTGCACCCTGACATTGGTGTGCACTTAGCGTGGAGAAACTACAAGCACAACTGGAAATGTTTCATCAAATACATTGTGAATTCATCTTAGCTTGACAGGGGGGCTTCCTCAAATCTAGGTAATCGTGGATGCAATACCCAACAATCTCCCCCTATTTGACGAAGCCAAAACCCTACTAGCTAAGATGAATAACACCTATCAAATAATAATAATAGCATTTAAAGATTAAATATGCGACACAAGGGAATATATGCAATCAGAACAGGACTTGAGTCATTCACACATTCAAGTATATATATATATACCAAGAGAAATATATTCACATGAAAGTCAGAATTGTTCACACGACAGTAATAATTGTCAAATGTTCTTAATACACCGTGACCAGCTATAATATAATGACTATTTGTCCTTAGCTCCGTCACCCTTAAGAGTTTGCGCCAAGTACTTTTTGCTCTGCCTTTCCATGTATTCCTTGGGCTTTGGGTAGTACCTAGGAGGAGCAACTTTGTCTGGATCCTTGTTGTTTCTGAAGAAAATGTTGCGTTTCGCTTCAAATGCTTTATGTGTCTCCCATTCATACTGGCTATATGCTTCATTTCGATTTATCTCTCCTCTTTCTTGCAGCCGGAAAGTGTCTAGGATGATGTTCCTTGAGACTGGGCTCCACCTTTCGTTTCTTACCTCCTCCTCACTTAGTCTGATCCTCTTTTGAGTTGGTGTCTCCTTTGATGTCCCTTCCTGAATTTTCCTCTTTCCCCTTGCTTTAGCTAAGGCCTCCTGGTCAAACATGCTTCTCAGCTTAGATTTGGAGATGGCCCTAGCGTCAGCTTCATCAGTGAAAATATCAGCAGCACTTGTACTTACATTCTCAGCAATATGTACTTCCTCGGCAGCCGTAGAAGTCTCAGGAGCCTGAGCACCGGTAGGTTGGTCAGGTAGGACGACTCCTAACGTGCCCAGTGCCTGTTGTAGCATCCACCAGCAACTCTCATAGACGTAGTTGCTTGATTTCACAAAGTTTGCATCCATGCTTTTCTGGAGCTCAGCCATCTTAGCGATATACTCCTTCTCCCCCTTTTTGGCTTCTTCAGCTATGCAATTGGCATATGAGTGCAAGGAGTCATCAATGTGCTTAGTTGTCTTGCTGAATTCAGTGACTAGGGCCTGCTGATTTGCATTTAAAGTGACCATGTTGCCATCAAATTTCTGAATATTGTTGGCCACAACGTGTGCGTTCTGATTGACAACAGCCAGAGTATCAGTAGTCTTTTTCAAGCCGGCCATTAACAGTGTGACAGCTTCGCCGGCCGCAGTATACTTTTCTTCAAACTTCTTCTCCATCATATCCAGTTTGTGGTTGATTGCCACCATATTCTTCAGCATGAGATCTTCAGAAGTCTTAATCTCTTGCAGCATTGTTTTCTGAGCTTTATCAAAAGAGGTTTTAAGCTCATTCACGATGCCCTGAATTATATGTACAGTGTGAATGGCTAGGTCATCTCGTAGTGGAATACCTGGAGGCACTTCTTGGCCTTGTTCTGGCTCGGCCGCAGAAGCATCAGTAGAGCTGGATACAATCACAGCCTCTATGGGAGGAATGTTGGTGGCCTCATTTACCTCCCCCTCCACTGGTGCAGACTTATCAGTAGGAGGTTCATCAGTATCTGGAGATTCAACCACTTCATGGCCCTCACGGACCTCGTCCTCTCCGTCCTCATCCAAAAACTCATCCATATCAGCATCTTCTTCCACTTCTTGATCAGCAGAGTCCAGTGTTTCAGCTTCAGTTCCGAGAGTGTGTCTGTTCAGGACCTCCTCATCCTTCAACCCAGGTTCACTTTCTGCATTAACTTCGGCCACCGCATCCCTGGCCACCTGGGCGATGTCAGATATTATATCCATCTGAGAGGGTAGAGTCTCCCCCTCGATTCCTGCAGTCAGGGTATCAGGAATTTCACGGGGGGAGGATGCTGGAGATCCTTCCTCTTGCTCTTCCACAGCCGGCTGCCCGATGCGCCGCTCCCATCGATCAAATACAGTAGCATCCATCTTTTTCAAGTAATGTAGAGGAACTCCTTTGCTCATGTCGAATTTATCTCCGTTGAGCTGGTTGAGATATAGACTGATGATGCGGCCGAAGCTCGGAGTGCCCAGAGTGTCCTTGATCTTTTGAAACATCAACTCACCCCAGTTGAACCTCTTTCTGCAGACCACGGCTATGAGAATTTTGAACATATCTCCGGAGATATGATCATGGGAGCCTGGCTTACAGATGAGTACTTTTCCTATGATGTCGGATAGGAGCTTCCCTTCTTCATTCATCTCTTTTCGTTTTACTGATCGTGTGCCTCTGGGTAGACCGCAGAACAGGAGGGTTCTGGCTTTGTCCTCGTCCTCCAAATAGTCTTCCTGCTCCGCACTTGAGAGCTGCAGGTAGCGAGTTAGCTTACCGGCAGACATCTTGACCTTAGTCCCCGCCACCTTGCTCTTGATGATGGAGTCTCGGTTTCGAAGCCTTGCTGTAGAAAAGAACTCCAGCACTTCTTTATCTAAGACTTTGCAAGGATGCTCCAATATGAAGGTTAGCCTGGCTTCTTCCAGCATGAGAACGATGTTCCGGAACTCGTCCGAGGCATGAGAAAAACCAGTGCGAACCAGTTCGCAACCAGAAATCAAACCTGCGGTCGTCCTTGGGGCCATTGAGGATCTAGAAAGAAGCCCGACTCCAAGCATTAGTGTACATTCAAAAAGAAGGCATCACATGGGGTTCGGCCTTGGAGCCAGTGAGGAGGAGGTTACCTAAGGGCTTCGGTGGAAGAGAGTTGGTGAGCTTCGGGAAGAGCTTCGGTGGAGGGAAGAGTATCCCGTGGGATGCGACCTAGTTAGAATCTCACGGGAGCTTCGGGAGTTGGTGAGCTTCGGGAGAAGAAGATCACGCACAGAAGCGATTCGACGGCGTCGACGAGAGCGTCGGAGGGCTGCGGATGTCGGCGAGTTCGCGGAAGTGCACTTGCGTGAGGAAGGCGAGGGTCGTCCAGAGGTCTCCTGCGCGAGTCGTGAGGAAGGTGAACAAGCGGAGATTCTTTCGGCGGGATTTATAGGGGTCGTCGGGATTCGGGGAAGCCGAGCGGTCTGCGAGATTCTTGGACGGGATTCGGCGAGATTTGTCTAATTTGGTTTCTAATACCGTTTGTCGAATCGGCGAGATATAAAATGGGTAGGCGGGATTTGGAATATATATATTGATGTTTGTCTTGAAACTTTGGGAAGCATTGCACAATTTTCAAATTCTTCGAGTGTCAAGTTAACACAAGATTAATGAATACATATTTATTATAACGACAATCTATTTGGATTTGAACGACGGTTCTCCAGACACTTTTTGATGTCAATTGTGATTTGTCGAAATTCGTAATGACATATCTTGGTTAACCTTTTATTGATGTGTAATGATTTGCATGCCTCGAGGTAATCTTTCCTCAAAGGTGCACACATATATGATGAGCATAAGTATACTTATACACAGGGATAACAATATATATACATTTACTTTGAATGAGGATGCATCATGACACAAGTCCTTGAACTGATCAAAATTACCTGGGATATGGAGAGTCATCGTCTTAGTCCCACAGGTAGTACATATCAGTAGCTTAAAGTGATTATGCTCAACAGGTAGCACGTCTGTTATTGCAGACGCTTGTTCCAAGCTAGCCTTGAGCCACGTACTGTCTAGTTCCCAAGTATTCACGGGGACCTAGACTACCCTGCAAAACAGAATTACTTAACCTTAGGAACCCAAATCATATTGGGTCCTAGGTTTCTATTAGCATGAACACGCAACTGCCTTCCTTGAGAAAACCTGTCAGGAAGACTGCCTCTGTCCCTATAATGTGGAGAAGCCCTTGCTGTGGGCACAGAGAGGTTGTGCCAACAGTCAATGGCAAAGTGTCCCACTTTGCCGCAGCACCAACAAGAGTGAATGTTGTATCGCCGTTTTTGACCTGATCTAGTGACTGATGTAGTCACGGTCCTAGGTCTCAAAGGGATAGGGCATGTTCTTGTTGCACAAATTCCTCTTCCATCGAGGCATGATGAAGGGTGGAATGAATGCATGATGTGAGCGTTATGAGGCCGAGAAGGTGGTGCCATTCTTTCAGGCATCTTCCTTGCTGAGGCTCCATGACGCCTGACATCATGACTTCTATTCTCCCTATCCCGTGTCCTTGAATGGAGAGAATTCTTCTGTGAACCAGGACCTGCAGATCCACACTTTGTTGTTGCAGTGGCCGTGAATACAAAGGGCTCAGACTGAGCCTTAGGTATTTCTTCATGGGTGGCCATGATGCCTCTTGCACTATGGACATTTCCACATGGGGACAACTCACCCTTACAGTGACCACGATTATTCCTGTGGTCATACCTGAAGGCATGATGAGTTGCCTTCCCGCTTGGAGTGGGAGGTCGGAACACCGTTTCCCCATTTCTCCATCCCTGGATAATCCGGGAGATCCACCCGGTTTCTTGTTTTCTCTTTATAGCATCAACTTTGGAGAAGTTGGATACTATACGTTTCTCATTTTCTAGACTATTCTCTAGAGCTGAGATCTTAGAGTCCTTGACCTTGTTGGACGCCAATTGGAGAACCAACAAGATTTTCAGTTGAGCAATCTCTCGAGCTTGCTCCTCAGCAAGTAGATTGCTTTCCTGAAGGGCTCTCTTCAGGGAATCAGTATTTTCTGGAGGAGAGCAGTTTCTGTCTTCAGAGAAGTCAAAAGATGTGGGACAGGATGAAGATGATACCTGCTCATCTGGGTTATTGTCATTAGAATCAGTGACCAATGGTTCTTCCTCGTCGGAGCTGCTTTCCTCACTATCTTCTTCAGTCTCTGACAAGGATACTGGAGCTCTGATGCAATCCGAAGGATCCTTGCATTCATCTTCAGAAGTGATTACCCCCACATATGCTTCATCCTCAGATTGGCAGCAAATTTCAGCTTCCTCTGACCCCCCCATCAGCTCTGAGATCATCATCCATAGAGATTTAGCCGTTTTACATTTTTCCAACCTGGAGCGAGAGGCTCCAGACCAGACATCCATAATAATTTGTCGAATCCTCTGGTCCAGTTGGAAAAATGAGAGTTCCATCTCTGTCATCTCAGGGATGCACATGGGCACTTGGGTCCCCGAGTCGGTGGTCTTCATAGGGATAAATGGACCCTCTTCCAGGATGAGGGATGCTCGAGGATCGATGGCATCCAGGTGAAATAACACTCTCATCCTCCAGATAGGATAATAATCCTTTGTGCATGCCGGGAGTTTGAGTGGCAATACGTCATAATCCAGATCCATGCTTTTGACACTGGTGGCAGGATTCACCTCAAGGTGTTAGCCTTTTTGTTGAGGAACCTCCCTCTGATACCACTTGAAAGTCCACCTAGTGTCGGCTATGTGTACCTATGGGGGGGGGAATAGGTAACGTGTGGTTCTTTTGCGGAATTTACAGATGTACCTGCACAATAAAAACAACAAACACAGCACACAGAATACACATCAAATTTATAGTGGTTCCCCGACTTGGGTACATCCACTTTCCCCCTTCGACCTATCTCCCCAACAAGGGACGACTCGGTCACTTCACCAACGGGATTGAAATCCAATCCCTTCACTAACGGAAGGAGCCCTTCCACACGTGAGAGTCAACACTCCCACAAAGCGGGTTGCACCCAACCCTTACAACTCGGAACAAAAGTTCCTTTACAACGAAATGAAAATGTAGAATGTACACGTGATACAAACTTCTTTTGGAGACACCGGTGTTCCTCTTTGTTCGACGACGTGCTCTTGAAGTCGATGAAGAGTCTACGACCTTGGTCTCTCTTGGAGAAGATCTCCCCGGAACCGGCGGCGGCACACGAGCGGCGGCTAGCTTCGGGATCGGCGGCTACGATGAAGAGTGGCTGCAGAACTTGGAGATCTAAACTTCGTAGCGAAGCAAGCTAGGTCTACCAACGGTCACTCTAGGATCAGTCGTCTCGATCGATTCGGACGGGGGAGTTTTTCCCGGTCAACGAATCGAGAGACAAGAGATCTCCGGATAGACGCGTGAGACACAAGCCTTGTTAAGCTTCTGTCACCGGAGATCGGGAAGAAGAGCGATCAGCAGCGGCGACCACTTGATGCCACCGGCGGCGGCGGAGCGGAGCGAGTTCGCGGATTTAGGGTTACCTCGCCGCTTGTTTTTCTTTTTCTCTTATCCGTATCTTTACTGTTCAAAAGTACCTGAGTATAAATACTGTAGGATTCTCAAATATGACCGTTTGTGGGACCCACAATTGAGATCCCCAAAATCCGGTTCAAACAAATCCAGAAGCAGAATCTGGTTCAGCAGCATTCTGAGAAAACGCCAAGTCAAAATCGGCGAGAATCGCAGACGATTCTCGACGAATCGGCGAGAATCACCAAGTGATTCTCGACGATTCGTCGAGAATCGTTTGTGATTCTCGTCGACTCACTTGTCGATTCTCAACGAATTTTACTTTACACATGGGCTGCTTGACCACAGGTTCGGCGGGAATCACAAGTGATTCTCGCCGAATCTTACTTGGCACCGTCTTGAGATGGCCAAAAGGAGTCGGCGAGAATCACTTGGTGATTCTCGTCGAATTTGCCTTGGAAGATTTTTCGTCTTCCACCCCAGGAGCTGCTCCTTGATCCTCCATGCTCCTTGTCTTCTCTTGCATATGAGTGGCCCTGTACTTGAAAATAAGTGCACTCCAATAGAGAGAGTACACGTAGGCCAACACACTGATCTGCTCAACGAGGGATTACGTCGTGCAGACCCGTGTATATTGACCTACTGCACCCTGACATTGGTGTGCACTTAGCGTGGAGAAACTACAAGCACAACTGGAAATGTTTCATCAAATACATTGTGAATTCATCTTAGCTTGACAGGGGGGCTTCCTCAAATCTATGTAATCGTGGATGCAATACCCAACAACATGCAGAAGAATCTGGGTCGAGACATACAAGGAATTGTGTCGACATCTTGTAGACTTGTGTCGACACTTACACAACATGTGTCGACACTTGGTCTATAAGTGTCGACACTTAAGAACAGAAAATCTCGACACTATCTGACAGTTAGAGAATTTCAAGAAGTGACTGGTTGACATGACAGCTGCCGATCCAGCCGGTCTACAGCAACTGTCAGAGAAATCAGAAGTCTGTTATGAACCGGACCAGCCGGTTACCATGAAGGAAGCCTATAAATAGGCACCCATAGTTTACAGAAACTGATTGATTGTTGTTATTACAAGTAGTGAGAATAATTGAAGTGTTTGATCAGATTAAATCAGAAAAGTGATACACAGAGGATCAACACAAGAAGATCTGGCAGTCCAACTGCAGATCTAAGAAGTTGGAGAGAGAGAGCTCCAATCAAGAATTCAGTCTTTGGAACTAAGGCTGAGAAGAAGGATTCAGAATCATCTGGATCTCAAGAAGCAGAGGTCAAGGATTAACTGCAGAGGATTCAGACTAATTCAGTTCTACTCAAGAAGCTTTGAAGGAAGCTAAGTCAGTTTGGATCTAGCTGAGTTCTTCCAAGAACTCTTCAAGAAACTCTCAACTCCTCTCTTATTTTCTGAGTTGTAGAGTTAATTATTGTATTTCAATTTTAACTTGTATG
The DNA here is from genome assembly GCA_039583875.1 of Platanthera guangdongensis. Lineage (NCBI taxonomy): Eukaryota > Viridiplantae > Streptophyta > Magnoliopsida > Asparagales > Orchidaceae > Platanthera > Platanthera guangdongensis. The sequence goes on from CM077156.1 coordinate 164,089,446, forward strand.
ATCCATTGGATCTGAGTGAATTGTAAGCCTATATTATAAAGGCTGAGGGTAGGGCTTGGTTGCCTGAGTGTAGGAGTTGAAGAACTCTGAGTGTAGGCCTTGATTGGCTGAGTGTAGGCCTGGGTGGCTGAGTGTAGGCCTAGGTGGCTGAGTGTAAGGCTTTGGGCCTGAGGTGTAGGAACCTAGTTGGGTTCTGAGATAGTGGAGAAGTTTGGCCGAATCTAGTACACTGCTAGATAGGCGAAGGGGGAAAGTGGATGTACCCAAAGATTGGGGAACCACTATAAATTTGTGTGTCTGCTGTGCTGTGATGTGCTGTGGATTAACTGTTTATATTCTGTTGTTGCTGTTAGCTGTATAAATCTGTGAGATAACTGTCTTGCTGCCAACTAAGTTTCAAAAAGGTTTAGGTCACCTATTCACCCCCCCCCCCTCTAGGTGTTTAGGTACCATATCTTTCAAGTGGTATCAGAGGGAGGTTCCTCAAAAAGGACTAACTGTCTGAGGAGATCCAGTTTGGCAGATTCAGTGTAAGTCAGAACACAGTTTCAAGAAAATCAAGAAACATGGGTTCTTCAGAGAATCACAAGGAATTGGGTTCAATGAAACTGCCCATATGCAGAAAAGAGATTTTTGGAATTTGGAAAGAGAGGGTAAGGCTGTTTATGGAAGCCTCTGACCCTAGAATCTACATCACAGTCAAAGAGGGGCCATATGTGCCCATGAAGATCTCAGTATTGGATGCAAATCAGAGGACTCCAAAGGATTTCTCTGAGATGACCAAGGATGAAATTGTCCTAGCCACTATGGACAAAAGGGCACAAAACATAATAGTAAGTGTCATTGATGATGCAACTTTTCAGAACCTAATTCACTGTAAAACAGCAAAAGAAATGTGTGAGATACCCTCATTGTCTATATGGAAGGTTCTGAAGAAGTTAGGCAAGATAGAAAGTCCTTGCTTAATCAAGAGTATGAGAGCTTTAGGCAAGGAAGAGGAGATAGCATCACTGAATGCTACAAGAAGTTCTATAGAATTGTTAATGAACTCATGTCCTATGGAAGAGAGTTCACTAACTATGAATTGAATGATAAGTTCTTGAGGTCCCTAACCAAAGATTGGGACACTAAGATCTGTGCCATCAGAGAAATGGCAAAGTTGGGAGAAATTCCTCCTCCCACACTGTTTGGCAAGTTGCTGTCTTATGAGATGCAGCTGTCAGTGAGAAAAGAGGAGGAAAAATCAACAAGGACTGAGCACAGGGAAAGGACTGTTGCCTTCAAGTCAGAAGTACCTAGAAAGGGCAGGACTAAGTCATCAACTCCTCCTCCAGAGGTAGTTGAATCAGAATCTGATGAGTCTGTTAGCACAAAGTCTACAAGCAGTGAAAGTGATGAAGACTTTGCTGCATTCACCAGACATTTTCAGAAATTCCTGAAGAAGAAACAGTGGAGGTCCAGACCTTCATTTTCCAAAGGGAAAGAAGTTCAGTATCAGGAGAAGAAGCCTTCAAAGAAGGACAAGAAAAAGACAAAGACTAGCAAGGCAACTGGGTCTAGGATAGTGTGTTACTGCTGCAATAGACAGGGTCATGTTATTGCAGATTGTCCTGAGAGAAGAAAAGAATCCAGTGACAAAAAGAAGACTCACTTCAAAGGAAAGAAGGAGAAGTCCTTTGTTGCAAAGAATGAGAAGACTCTTTCAGACATTTCTTCTTCAGACACTGAGACAGATGCTGAAGCCTACATAGGGCTATTTGCTGAAGAAGAAGAGGAGTTTATGCAGATCATGGAATCAATCTATGAACAAGAAGAGTGTCAGTGCCAAGGACTGATGGCATTGACTGAAAGTACCAAAATCCTGGAGCAGCCAGGACCTAGTCAGGTACAAAGTCCAACTCAAAGTTCAGATTTCAGTTCTAGTTCAGAGTCAGATTCATCTTCATCAAGTGATGGAAGTGTTTCTGAATCTGAGGGAGATATTCATCAGCTCTTAGATGAATATAAAGTACTGTTGCAAGCCTATAAGAAAAGCAAGTCCCTTGCCAAAAGTCAGGCAAAGGAAATTGCTGATCTAAAGGCAGCTGCAACAGACTTTGAGAAGGAATTTGATCAAAAGCTCAATGAGGTAGCCAGGCTGAAACACATTACTGTGATTCAGATGGGAACTATCACTTATAAAAATGATCAAATTAAGTTACTGGAGATCAATCTCCAGAAGGAAAGAGAGCTAGTTGCTAGGTTTTCAAAACCTAAATCAGTGCTACCCTTGATTGATGAATTTGTTCATCATAAAGGAAAGGCTGGATTGGGTTTTATTAAACCAGCTAGGACTGTTCAGGATCAGTCCAAGTCCAAGGGCAAAGCCCCAACATTCAATAAGCCTGTTGTAGTCAAGACAGCCAAGTCTGTACCTAAGCAAAGGTACAACAAGTTTGAATGCTGGTGTTGTGGCAAGGTTGGCCACTTTGCCTTGGATTGTTGGCACAATGCCAGTGCCAAGTTGAGTAGCAAGTTACCTGGTGGAAAGCCAGCAGGTAGCTATGTCAAGTTGCAAACTAACAATCACCAAGGACCCAAGTTTACTTTGGGTTCTAAGGTTCATTAATTTGTTTTGCAGGTGAATCCAAGTGGCCATACCCCAACATGGTACTTGGATAGTGGATGTTCCAGACATATGACTGGAACAAGGGGACTACTGAAGGACTACATTCCAATCAAAAATGGTCCTAAAGTGACCTTTGGTGGTTCTGAAAAAGGAATCATCAAAGGGTTTGGTAACATCTCTTCAAACCTTGTTACCATTACTCAAGTGGCTTATGTTAAAGGGTTGAAACACAACCTCATTAGTATAAGTCAGTTAAGTGATGTAGGGTATGACATCTCATTTGTTAAAAATGGTTGTCATATCAAGAGGTCAAGTGATCAAGAGATCATTTTGACAGGATATAGAAAGAGGAATGTCTACTGCTTAGACATTATGATTGAGAACAATGGTTCTCCTGTTTGTCTTGTAGCTGATGAGACAGTCTCTCATTGTGTCAAGTGGCACAAGAGGCTAGCTCATCTTAACTACAAGACTATTAGCAAACTCTTTAGCAAAGAGTTAGTGAGGAATGGTCCTCAAGTTAAGTGTGTCAAAGATGGCATTTGCTCAGCTTGTCAAAAGGGCAAGCAGACTAAATCCACCTTTAGAAGCTTAGACAACAAAGATGCTGTGAGGTGTTTATACCTCTTGCATATGGATCTATTTGGTCCAATGCCAGTTCACAGCTTAGGTAGGAAGGTCTATACCTTTGTAGTTGTTGATGACTACTCAAGGTTTTCCTGGGTGTTCTTCTTAAAGCAGAAATCTGAAACACCTAGTGTCTTCCATAGCTTTGTTAAGCAAATTCAGAATGAATTGAACTGTACAGTGGTCAAAATTAGAAGTGACCATGGTACTGAGTTTCAGTCTGAAAGCATGACAAAGCTGTGTGAAGACTATGGGATATTTCAAGAATTCTCTTCACCTAGAACACCTCAGCAAAATGGCATTGCTGAAAGGAAAAATAGGACCTTGATAGAGGCTGGTAGAACTCTATTAAGTGATTCATCACTGCCAGAGTATTTCTGGGCTGAAGCAGTTAACACTGCATGCCATGTGATAAATAGGGCTACCATCACTAAAAGGTTAAACAAGACCCCCTATGAAGTTGTGAAAGGCAGGAAACCAAATCTATCCTATTTCAGGATTTTTGGTTGCAAATGCTTCATACTTAACAATGGAAAGTCTTACCTAACTAAGTTTGCTGCCAAGTCCCAAGAGGGAGTGTTTGTTGGGTACATCAATAATTGTAAGGCTTATAGAGTCTACAACTTGACTACACAAGTTGTAGAGGAGTCTGTGCATGTAGTTTTTGATGAGACATAACTAATTAACAATGAGTTGTCTAGCAATGTATGCAGCCCCACAGGTCTTACTAAGAAGATGGACAAGCTAACCATAGAAGATGTACCTGCTGCAAGACAGCAAGTAGAAGGAGATGGCTTATGTCCAGGGGGAGAACTACATGTACAAGGAGCTGAAGAAGTACAAGGAACTCAGTTTGATGAAGATGCTGAAGAAGTTCAACCAGAAGTAAGGATGCCTCCAGCCAACAGGCATCTAAGAGATCATCCAGTAGAGCTGATAATTGGAGATCCAAGACAAGGTGTTCAGACAAGGAGCAGAAATCAGAATGCTGTAGTATATTCAAGTTTTTTGTCTCAAATAGAACCAAAGAAATTTGAAGAAGCAATACAAGATCCACAGTGGACTGAAGCAATGCAGGAAGAGCTTAATCAGTTCAAGAGGTGCAAGGTTTGGGACCTGGTTCCTAAACCTAAAGATCACAATGTGATAGGAACAAAGTGGATCTACAAGAATAAGTTAGATGAACAAGGAGTCATCATTAAGAATAAAGCAAGATTGGTTGCTAAAGGATATAGGCAAGAAGAAGGTATTGATTTTGATCAAACCTTTGCTCCAGTAGCCAGACTGGAAGCCATAAGGATGTTCTTGGCCTATGCAACTTATCAAGGATTCAAGGTATACCAAATGGATGTGAAGTCAGCATTCCTAAATGGTAATTTGAAAGAAGAAGTCTATGTGGAGCAGCCTGCAGGTTTTGTTGATCCAACTCTACCTCATTATGTCTATAGACTTAGGAAAGCATTGTATGGGTTAAAACAAGCACCTAGAGCTTGGTATAAAACCTATCTAGTTTCCTCATTGAGAACAAGTTCTCAAGGGGGAAAATAGATAAGACTCTATTCCTTAGGGAATCTAGAGGCAAAGTCATACTTGTCCAAATATATGTAGATGACATTATATTTGGGTCTACTGAAAGTAGCCTTTGCAAAAAGTTTGCAAAGCTTATGCAAAGTCAATTTGAGATGAGTAGTATGGGAGAACTGAAGTTTTTCTTGGGTCTCCAAGTTAAACAGACTGGAAGTGGTCTATCCATATGTCAGTCCAAGTTCACCCTAGAACTCATAAGGAAGTATGGTATGGATTCATCCAGTACCATGAAGACTCCTATGGGGTCAAGTATGTCTCTGAGCAAGGATGATGCAGGGAAACCTGTAGATGAAACCTTGTATAGAGGGATAGTTGGCTCCCTACTATACTTGACTGCAAGTAGGCCTGACATTATGTATGCTACATGTGTTTGTGCCAGGTATCAAGCCTGCCCTAAAGAGTCTCACTTGACTGCAGTCAAGAGAATCTTGAGATATCTAAAGGGCACACCTTATCTAGGCCTCTGGTACCCTAGGAATGGAGATTTTGATCTAACAGGCTATTCAGATGCAGACTTTGCAGGATGCAAAGAAGATAGAAAGAGCACTACTGGATCCTGTCAATTCCTAGGTGGAAGACTCATTTCATGGAGCAGCAAAAAGCAGACTAGTGTGGCTATCTCCACAGCTGAGTCAGAATATGTAGCTGCAGGAAGTTGCTGTGCTCAACTTCTGTGGATTCAACATCAGCTAGAAGACTATGGATTTCAGGTAAGTAGAACTCCACTTTTCTGTGATTCTACAAGTGCTATTTCAATAGCTAATAATCCTGTATCACATAGTAGAACTAAACATATTGAGATTAAATATCACTTTCTTAGGGAGCATGTAGAAAGAAATGATATTGCACTTGAATATGTTAAAACTGATAATCAGATAGCTGATATGTTTACTAAGCCCTTAGAAGAAGCTAAGTTCAATAGGTTCAAAATTGAACTAGGTATGATAAACTTAGACTAAGTTTACAGAACTAAAAATTGGCTAAGTAAAAAGGTGTCGACACATAGACAAGTCTATGTCGACACAGAATAGTAAGTGTCGACACTTCAAAAAATGGTGTCGACACATCTAGGAAGTTGATGTCGACACTTCAGAATGTTAGTGTCGACACATGTCGAGTTGGTGTCGACACATCCAATAAGGTGTCGACACTTAAGTTTTACTCAGAATTTTCTAAGTAAAGTCTCGACTACATGTCGAGTAGTGTGGTGTCGACACTTAACCAAGTGTCGACACATAAAATCTGTTGACTAAACTTGTGTCGACACATGAGTGTCGAGACATTATAAGTCAGTGTCGACACTTATTGCCAGTGTCGACACATCTTTAGTAATCCATCCCGCCTGTTCGTCTTCAAACAAGAAAGGTATAAATAGGACTCTGTCTTTGTTTGTCGACACGCTTTCAGAGTTTCGAGACCAAAACTGCTGTGTCGACATTTCTCTTTTCTCAAGACTAAATCTCTAAACCCTAATGGCTCCCAAGCTCGAGGAGAATATTAACGAAGGCTATGAGCTCGTTCGTGGCGCGTTCGACGATGGCGATCAAGAAATCAAATCGGTGGTAACCCTAGTCACCGATTCTGGATTGGAGTACTTGGTTTCAGAACCAACAAAAATATGGAAGAAGGAAGTTCTCGAATTCCTTACTGGAGCTTCAGTAGATGACTCAGGTCACAAAATCAAATCAAGAGTGCATGGCACCAAGGTCAAGATTTCACCCAAAACTCTAAGAAAGGAACTTCAGCTACCTAAAATTCAAGAAGAAGAGGAAGTGACTACATCTAAGACCAAAGAAGCACTTACCTGGTGTTGTCTAGATCCTAAGCTGAAGATAGGATCTGTATTCAACAGGAGAGGAATGAACACTCAAGGAAAGTTTCTGTCAGAGATAGTGGGAAAGGTTATACTCAGCAAGACTGGAGGGCATGACAGGGTGTCAGCCTCCATGTTCAGTGTTATGACCAGAATTATCTTCAACCTCAAAACAGACTGGTCAATTGTTATCTTTGAGAAGATAAAGGAAAGTCTGAAGAAGCCCAATCTGGGCAGGATACTTAGTCTCTACCTGGCTGGTACAATACCAGAGGTAATGAGCACTATTGCAGGTAGCAAAATCAACCACATGAGAAAGATGGACATGAGGATCTTCTCAAGGTGGGAAAGGGTGCTATCAAAGGAACTGTCCACCCCTGAGAAACAAGTTTCTAAGAAAGAATCACCTCCTAAGAAGAAGAGGAAGATAGCTCCTGTGACACAGGAGTCCTCCAGCAGTTCAGGTAGTGAAGAACTAGTTGTTTTCACTCCTGATAGTCATGAGGAAGTGGCTGCAGAGAAGTCTCCTGCTCCTCAAGAGCCAGCTGAAATCCAGGGGGAGCTGCCTACAGCTAGCCCCATGCAAAAGGATCCAAGCCAGGGGGAGCCTCCAGCTGTAGAACAACCCTCTACACTGGAGAGTGAGCAAGCTACACTTATTATCCAAGAGGTACTTTCTGACCTCAATACTTTAGATTTTTCTATAATAGATTCTGATTTATCTGATGTCCATCAGCAAACTCAGCAAGCAAATCAAGAACCAGATGTTGTTCTCCATGACACATCTGCTGTTGTGCAAAAAGTTCCTGATAAAGTAGTTGATGAATCCAGAACTTCTCCTACACAGTCACCTCCTGAATACACAATGGAAGATCTCTTTCTGAATTTAGATCAAGAGGATTTTGACATGGACAAGAATGCTGCTGCTAAAGAGAAGGGTGCTGCTGTTGAGGGGGAGAACTTGGAAGTTCAGGATGAGCCTTTAAGGCTAGACACTGAGAAGGCACTAGATGTGCAAGCTGAAAAACCATCAAGCCCTAAGGACAGGGTGAATATAGCCAGTACTTCAGAGTCTGAGGAAGATGAGGCTGCACAAGCTAAAAAGAAGAAACTCTATGTCTTCAAGAGGAGAAGTCAGAGTTACAAGAAAGCCTTGCAATCCATTGCCCCACAGCCCATAGTTCAACAAGCCCCAACTGTTGACTATAGTGCTCTACTGATTGCACTGCAAATCAAGATGGATGAACAAAGGAAGGCTATAGAAACTTATGTTGATGAAGGGCACAAGACCCTACAATCTGATCTGGCACAGGAAATCAAGTCCATAAGGTTTGAAATGAACCTTAATAAAAAGGAGATGACTGACTGTTTTACAAAGGGTGCTAATGCAGTGGTCTATCTGGCAACCCACCAAGAGAAAATAAAGTCTCAAGTAGATGATATAGCACTGAAGCAAGGCTATGTGCTGGAAAATCAGTTGAGAATGAATGATAATTTGACTGCATCCCACAATGCTATAGTCACTGAACTGAAGAATAAGCCAGCTGAATCTTCCACATCTGCTGCTGCCAAGGCTGAATTTGATAAAGCATTTCAAGATGAAATTGCTGCTGTCAAGACTGCAATTAAGGATTCACAGAAGGTCATTTCTGAACAGCTTACAAAGCTTAGACCTTATTTTAAGGATGGCATCAGGTACTTGGACAGCCAAATCAGGTTCCAGAAAGATGATGTAAGAGATCATGTTGAACAAGAAGTCATAAAGGGGGAGAGGGTGTTAGTCAAAGCTAGCTCTGACCATGCCAAATGGATTTCTAACTCCATCAGAGCTACACTGGGCTATCCTCCCCTGTGTGATGATGATAATGTAGCTGAATCAGGTATTCAAAGTGCTTATCTTGGAGGTGAGCAACAGGAAGTAGCTCAGGTGATCTATCCACCTCCAGATTTTGACATGGTTCATGCAGAAGTAAGCACAATGTATAGTCCAACTACTGGAAAGCCTAATGTTGTTCTGGAAAAGGTTGTTCAACCTATTACAGCAGCTATGCAAGAGGCTATGGACAAAGAAGAAGAGACAAGGCTGTCAAAGAAGAAGTTCAGGGAACTAGCTGAGCAAAAACCTGATTTTGAACAGTGGAGCCCTACTTCTAGGAACATTATTCTCACAGCCTGGAAAGCAGCCAAGGACAATGCACATGAGAGGAACAAATGGTTCTCAGAAGCAGAATGGAGGAAGCATGAGATTAGGCAGGAAGCCATTGTCCAGTATAGAAGGAAGGCTAAGTTAGGAAAGCTACCTCCTACAGCTGTGGAGCCTAGCAAGTACTTTCCTAAGCCCTATCATTATTTTGAGAGGCAGAAAATCAAGGCTGAAGAACAAAAGAAGAAGGACTCCAAAGGCAAGAAGACTGCTGATACTGAGCCTGCTGCTGCTGCTGTAAAGGCCAAAGTACAAGCTGGGAAAGGCATAGTTATAAAAGAACCTGATCAGAATTAGACTAAGATTAGACTGAAGAATGTTGTAATCTGTTACATCTACACATTTTTGTAAATCATTGAAAATGTATTAAAAACAATGTTTGAACAATTTTTGATAAATATATTTCATGATTGTTCAGAAGAATGTGTCTAATTTCTGTTTGTTCTGTAATGCTGAATGAGTATACATGTGTGCTTTATTACATGTTTAAGTTTACCCTGTTGACATATACCTGCTTTACATCATTCTCTAAGTTTTAATTATGAATGGTGTATATCATTGACTAAGGGTTATGACTTCTCCAAATAGGGAGAGATTGTTGGGTACATTGGTCAAATGTACCTGATTTGAAGAAGCCTCACCTAACTCAATGATATACATCATAATGTATTTGATGTTTGTTTGAGTTACTTGTGCAGGTTAGGTATTCACTGGACTGAAGCTAAAAGTTTCTAAGTCCATGTGTCGACACCCAGAGGGAAAGTGTCGACACTTGAGAAAGCTTGTGTCGACACCCAGACAAGCAGTGTCGACACTTGGAGTCATTGTGTCGACACCTGGGAAGAAGAGTCGACACCAGACACAAAGTGTCGACACTTGGAGCTGTGTCGACACTCAGTGTAGAAGAATGCAGAAAAGCTGTGTCGACACTTAGCAGAAGTGTCGACACCTAGAAGAGCTGAGTCTACATCAGAAAGTGTCGACACTTGGAGTTGTGTCGACACTCAGTAAAATTCTGCAGAGACTAAGGACAAGTGTCGACACTCAACACAATGTGTCGACACTCAATCAGCAGAGTCAACACTTGAAGAAAGTGTCGACACCCAGCACAATGTGTCGACACTTAGTTGAAGACTCTACACTTGAAGAAAGTGTCGACACAAGGAGCTGTGTCGACACTTAGCAAAGAACAGAAAAGTTTACAAAATATTCTAAGTACAAGTGTCGACACTAAGGGAATGTGTCGACACTCAGCTGAGGAAACAAAATTAAAGACTTGTGTCGACACCAAGAAGTAGTGTCGACACTTGACAGTTTCAACACATGAAGATGTGTCGACACAAAGGAGTTGTGTCGACACTTAGAAGAATACAGTTAAAGAATGAAGAACAAGACTTGTGTCGACACTCAATTTCAGTGTCGACACATGCAGAAGAATCTGGGTCGAGACATACAAGGAATTGTGTCGACATCTTGTAGACTTGTGTCGACACTTACACAACATGTGTCGACACTTGGTCTATAAGTGTCGACACTTAAGAACAGAAAGTCTCGACACTATCTGACAGTTAGAGAATTTCAAGAAGTGACTGGTTGACATGACAGCTGCCGATCCAGCCGGTCTACAGTAACTGTCAGAGAAATCAGAAGTCTGTTATGAACCGGACCAGCCGGTTACCATGAAGGAAGCCTATAAATAGGCACCCATAGTTTACAGAAACTGATTGATTGTTGTTATTACAAGTAGTGAGAATAATTGAAGTGTTTGATCAGATTAAATCAGAAAAGTGATACACAGAGGATCAACATAAGAAGATCTGGCAGTCCAACTGCAGATCTAAGAAGTTGGAGAGAGAGAGCTCCAATCAAGAATTCAGTCTTTGGAACTAAGGCTGAGAAGAAGGATTCAGAATCATCTGGATCTCAAGAAGCAGAGGTCAAGGATTAACTGCAGAGGATTCAGACTAATTCAGTTCTACTCAAGAAGCTTTGAAGGAAGCTAAGTCAGTTTGGATCTAGCTGAGTTCTTCCAAGAACTCTTCAAGAAACTCTCAACTCCTCTCTTATTTTCTGAGTTGTAGAGTTAATTATTGTATTTCAATTTTAACTTGTATGATCCATTGGATCTGAGTGAATTGTAAGCCTATATTATAAAGGCTGAGGGTAGGGCTTGGTTGCCTGAGTGTAGGAGTTGAAGAACTCTGAGTGTAGGCCTTGATTGGCTGAGTGTAGGCCTGGGTGGCTGAGTGTAGGCCTAGGTGGCTGAGTGTAAGGCTTTGGGCCTGAGGTGTAGGAACCTAGTTGGGTTCTGAGATAGTGGAGAAGTTTGGCCGAATCTAGTACACTGCTAGATAGGCGAAGGGGGAAAGTGGATGTACCCAAAGATTGGGGAACCACTATAAATTTGTGTGTCTGCTGTGCTGTGATGTGCTGTGGATTAACTGTTTATATTCTGTTGTTGCTGTTAGCTGTATAAATCTGTGAGATAACTGTCTTGCTGCCAACTAAGTTTCAAAAAGGTTTAGGTCACCTATTCACCCCCCCCCTCTAGGTGTTTAGGTACCATATCTTTCAGATTTAACACAAATAGTTGCGATACGGGAGTGTCTTGTGTTGACTACAATGGCAGAAGTTAGGGGCTTTCTTGGACTTGCAGACTACTATAAGCACTTCGTAGAGAACTTTTTGCGGATAGCTCTACCTCTCACTACGTTGACATGGAAGGATCATGTATAGATACGATTATCATGTATGAGATATTTTTGTATAAATATTCATGAGTTACAAATAGTTATTTATGGGGTATCAATAACAATTCTCGAGAAAATTAGTAAACATAGGATTATAGGGTTCATTCCAACAAACCGATTAATTGTTTGGAAATTTAGGCCAAAATGTTTGGTACTCACTCTGAATTCAAATCAGGGGTCGGGAGCTATAGATTTTTAAAGTGTATGTTCCGGAAAAATGATTGGGTGTTGATATTTGTATATAATGTGTAAACGTCTTTAATTTTTTTTTTCAGAAATGAAGGTATATACATTTCTAAGGCATGCTTCCAAAAAAAGTATGAGTGTATGAACGTTCAAATATTTGATCTAGAGAGATTTAAAACTAAGAATAGTGAAATTATGAATGCAGAACAAAACAAAATTTGAATTCAAAATGAATTAAATATGATTATTTTTTTGACGGGCAACCTTACTTTTTATTTAGAGCGGAATAGGTTCTCATTATTCAAACTTGATGTGAAATTAAATAACAAAGAATTATAAATAAAATAACCACTAGTGAAGAACGATGAGTAGAAAAACATCATTTTCAAAATCTATCTTTTTGTATTTTATGTACTAAAGTTTCTTAACATGAAAATTAGAATGAGATAAATTTTGGAATCTCTAACTTGCAGTAAAGTCTGCATCATCGAATACATGCAATATAATCTCTAATGACAACTCAAACTTCCTGTAAGATTCCGGCCTCCTAGTAGAAGAACACGATTGAGTGGAGTTTTATACCCAGAATAGCCATCTTGTGGTGGTGTCGGCTCACGAGCCAATGACCACTAGAAGACATTTATGCCGGCCAATATCAATTGTCACAAGCCTACCTTGAGTAAATTATTAAATTAAGCATGAAGTTCACTCCAAAAAAGTATATTAGTCCACATGCATACTATATAAATGGAAGCGTCTAATGAGATAATAAAATTTCCTGATTATACATCATAATAGTACAACACAAAATGGTGCAAATCACTCAATCACACAAGTCTCACAGTGTCTATGGGAGGAAGCATCGACACTTGCTGAATCATCTTCTCAAGCTCTATCTCCCTGACATGTCTATCCTCCGAGGAGGGGTGCTAATGCAGCTGCTGATCCTGGGCATGTTCCTAAAATGTTTGGTACGACGGCTGTTACTCTACAAATAAGTGGTTTCACATTCGCTCCCCCAACAATTCCTAAGCACCAGGCAAAAATAAAGGAAAGTGTAGATTACAAAGTGAACAAGCAGATTGCATATCCGAGTTTACATTTTTAGCAGATATTACATAATAAGGTACAATATAAATAATGTCTAAGTATTGTAATAATTATAAAGGAGCAGTACGACAACATGTATAAAGAGCAAATAGTAAGGCAACATATTAAGGGCAATGTATAAAGTACTGAATTTAACTTAAATTATAAAAATGCTCATACAAATTTATAAGTTTAGGATCTGCAATAATACAATAAATAATTCATTATATAAAAGTGTTCATACAAATGTACATGATGAGGATCTTTTATGTGGTACAATGCAATGTATGTATGAATATTAACTCACCCATGAGTCATAGTCACCCACTCACACACCCAACTCTACTTCAACATAGCTCATAATTCTCACTTTTTGAGGGTAGCTAACGTCTTAGACACCTCCCGTTGTGGCTAGACGGTGGCAGTGGAACATGCTTCTCCCCTACTATGTGGGTATTAATAACTAGCAAAAGGGTCAACAAAAAAACATCACCAAGACACTAGCTAAGGTGACCCATAAGACCACAACATCAATAGCCTAGAGTCTATCCATTAGCTACCATTAGTGTCCTGATTAGTCAAGCTTGTAGACCCGTCACAAGTAATCCTGCAAACTAGGATCAATATGAAACCAGTGCATGACAATTCCTACAAATACACCAATGTATAATACTCATGCTAACCATCACCCAAAGACTACTAACCAAATCCTCAATATAGAAATACCAGGATATAATCATATCCTTCAAAACTTCAAAATAGTCACGACCACTAAGTGTGTAAAATATGGGAGTTTCTACTTATGATCCTAAATGATTACTTGTTTATCTAGTGATTTGACAGAAGTCACTATTTAATGTTTGACCATAAACTCACTTCACATTGCCTTGGAGCTCACTGATACATATATACTAAACTGCATGCCCTAACCACACCACCATTCATTCTAGAATACACATTCACCAAAATACTCTAGGCTCAATTACAAGTTCTAGACTTGGGAATGAGCTTATCATCCAATTATGTCCCTCTTATCATATACAATGAGATGGTATAAATCATCCTTAAATGAGGTGTGTGCTTGGCTTTCTAGGAGCTCATTTATTTGTTACAAATCACATCTATACCCTTGGGTGAAAAGGAGAATGCACTTGCATGATCACTCATTGAATGTCTAAACATGACTAGTATTAACGTAAGTGTACATGTTTTTACATAATTCTAGTTTGTAATATGATCGATAATAAAAAAAACTTCCAATGTTACCATAAATCAACTCCAATATGGGTGTTTATATTTTCTACATTTCAATCATGGTCAAGTTGCTTTGCTATAATCAAAATGAGCATACACATATGTGATAAAATAGTAAATTGGCATTATAAATATCTAGTTTGTCATGTATCAATTGGTAGCGATGTTCATCATAATTTTCAAGCAATTGAATCAAGTATGATATATAAATAATGGCAAGATTTGCAAAATTTATAAACTTGTCAAAACCTTTTAAAATGGCGCAATAAAAAATTTGGACTTTATTTCAACTAAAAAGCCTTCTTAATTTCATTTGTGTCACCATGTGAGAAGATTTAAATAATCTTGAAAACATAAGAAAAATATGCTCCAAAATTTCTATAAATTGTTGGACATCTTATCGCAGGTATCATGCTATTTCATTTCAAATTTCAAACTATTTGGGCTTGTAACGACTAAAATATATCAAAAATAAAATAAGCTCTATGTGATGTATCACATGCAAATTTTATATCAATATAGTTTGGTTCTATGAGGTTAATTATATCAATTTCAACTCTAAATACCTTGAAATTTTATCATAGGTCCTCCATGACCTATTCATACTATCAAAAAAATTGGGCATTTATCTAAATCATTTACCCCTTTTAATTTTAAATACCTTAATGTGTGGTTTGTTAAATAATTCCTAAAACCATAGGAAAATATGTTATAAAAATTATAAAACCATAGGGAATGGTTTCTTATGTCACATGTTACATGTGGATAGAGTTTCAAGTCAGTAAGAGGATTTTCCAGAGAGAAATACAAGTTCTAAAAATTTTGCTATTGGCACACCATGCATGCATGACCCTTCCTAGGGTCCAAATTTTAAAATTGTATAACCATAATATTCCTTTCTCTAAATACTCCTAAAAATTTAACATAGACCTTACATAGCCTATGAATGAAGCCATAAGAATTTTGGAATTTTATAAGAAGATTTGACCCATTAAAATTCATTAATATCATTAGTGTATCAAAATCAAATATTTGCAAGAACTCTATTAAAATGTTCTCTAAAAATTCTAAAATTCTATAGAGATATTACTATTGTCATGACATATTCATGTTTAAAATTTCATACATTCAGAGCAATATTTAAGAAAAATACACAGTATATCATTTCTCTAAGGTTTGGGTACATAATATTCTTCAATCTCTTGTTCTCCAATTTTGAGTTAAGGGCCAGCTCAGCCTTTGCCTTCACTTCTGTGGGAACTTGAGGGCTTTGCTTGGCATTGTCCTTCTATATAGCCAGTTTATGTTGAATGGGGTGGTTGTTGGAGAACAGGATGATGTCGATGAGATTGCTACTCGCAGAAGTTTGCATTCAGGGATAGGTCCAAGAAGGGGTGGAACTAGCATTTTGGCTCATCCCATGTAACATCAGATCAAGGTATTTATTCGCAAAGATGGATTATTCGCAACTGAGTACCCTGACCTCAGACCAACTTGGAATACACCACCGACCCCACCAAGGTGTAGCTTGTTTCCTATTCTGATGCCAACAAAGTTCTTTAATTTGAAGTGTTACTTCAATATCAGTGTTATCAATGATGTCAATGCAATCCTATAAGATAATACATATATATATTAACATAATTTAAGCATACAACTTATACATAAATGTTTGAAATAATTAAATTGCTTACTAAAAAATGACGTCATCTTTGTGTTGTTGATGCATCAGGAAGCTTTATAAAGTCAGGGCCTAACTTCAGAATTGCCCCTAACACTTTATTGTAATGACGGTTGATTGTATCAATTGAACGTAGATACATTTCGTTGTCATCCCAAAATTTCTTATTATGAGCTAAGTTATATAAAAATACACTAACTGACTCTATAACTGCAATATTCTGTGTGTCTCTCAATAATCCACCACGAGTAGAATGTTATACAGAGCTTCAAAAGTGCTTTTACTCATTAGAAGTTGGTTAAAATAGTCGACATCCGTCCCACTATATAATCGAGTAAACAATATTCTCCTTAAATTATTCTTAGCATGCATCGACCTCTACAAGATTCCTTTCAATCTTGTTTTTCGTCATCACTACAATGGCCGCATCAAAAGCCACAACTACTATGGATCTCCTGCATCTATGACATTTCATTATTTTTTTCATCTACATATAAATATAGATACGCACTTAGTACATACACACAAATATAAATAGACACATACTCATACAACAATACATACAAACACAACAATATACAAAGAAACACACACACATACAAGCACACACACACATACACATGCGGATACATTCATACACACAAACATATATACATATACAAAAAAACACATATACATACACATAAATACACACACATATTCACAAAAATGACACACAAATATATATAGAGACAAATTATTTAGCCAGTTTCCTCCCTTTATGTTTGTCAATAGAAACATTAATAAATGTCAATATTTTGCTGACAAAATCATGAATAAGGAGACAAAAATTGAAATGCATAGAGAAAATCTACTAATAAAACCCGACCAAATCAGATTGAAAATTGTTCAGGGGTGGATCGACAAGATGCTTGTGGAATTTGCTTTGCTCGAGCAAATGAATATTAAGATGGATAAGATGAGTGCGAAGGAACTAGAATGTAGCAAACAATTGCTACCATTATTAAGAACTGGAATGAAAAAACCTACTGGCGATCAGAGAAGATCTATAAAAACTAAATTGAATAAAATCTAGATCTACAGATAACCCTAAGCTACAAGCCAGGATCAAAATCAAAGAAAATAAATGAAATTCTACCTACTGCCGTCCATATAAGATCAACATTGGAGGAGACACGCACTTGTAGGTCTAAACTCCTGATAGGAGTAGAAAACCTTTATCTTCGAACAAGACAAAGGATGCGTGAGAGGAGACTGATCACGAGCATTAGATGGAGAAAAACCTAGCTCATCAAGGAAGATGAATGATTTACGAGGGGGCGTATGATCACGAGCGAGAGGAATCATGAAATCAAAGGCTGTAAGGTCGGGAATGGGGGTCACCGATTTGCCCTATATGAAATTCTTCTTATGGGAATTCAATGCAATTCTGATTCCCACACAATTTTTGTACTGCCGAATTGGAATTGACAATTAAATTTCAATTCGAAAACTCCAATTCCTACCAAACGAATTGGGCCTTGGAGGGTTTGTTTTATATGAATTCAAGTTCGCAACTTGAATGTGAGATCCCGCTTTTAAATGAAACATTATTCTTAAATGGTCTCTCATCAAGGTATCACTGTAGAAATTGGGTAATAATGATACACTTAATATTAGTGTGTGAGATTGACTGATGACCGAGTCTCATAGTTCATGATATTGGATATCAAGTCATCATAAAGGTGTTTGTTAGAGAACAAGTTGTACTGGACAAACTCACTTATCATTTTACTTTATGGATTTTTATATACATGTCACAAGTAGTACTCATAGTGACAATGTATGTTGTCCTTTGACTTAAAATCACTGCATTAATTGCGTGAGGAGGAGCATACTTTGATGTTTTCTAACGTCTTCACTTGAGAAAGGTTGATTTATAAGGGTGGTTATTTGTTGCATTTCAAATCAAATGGGTGGTTGCGAGTGATATAGATGCAATTTGTCCTCCTATATAACATGATTAATATCCATAGCCTCATTAATAGAGTAAGACTATGAAATGCATAACCATGTTATGTTGAGTCAATTTGTTGAGCTTAATTATTTATATTATCAACTCAGAGATATGGACAAAAAGATTGAATGATTAGGAGGGTAACAACTCATGCTTCAAGTTTATTCTGGATGTTAGGGATAAAAGGGATTAGACTACATACTGTGTACTAAAAGGTTCTTTATTGAGTCACCAACTCTGATGTTATTTGGGTAGCAAAGATACATTGCTAGATGTCGCTCGTTGTTTTTAATACCATGGTTGATACATTCTAAATCAAGTGGTAGATTGTAAGAATCTTGTGATCTAGAAGTAGTCACGCGATTAATCTTACTGCCAACGCGATACAAGTTTATAAGGTCGCTTATAAGGATGTGCAAAAATTGAAGTGATTGATCACGTTGTTTTATGAAACAACGTCATCTTAAATACATATATTAGATATATATTAGATGGTACAAGGTTTTCAGAACCGAGCCGGACATTGAACCGAAGGAAGGAGAGGTTCAAGGTTTAACTGGTTAAACCGGGTTGAACCAGGCCTAACTACACATATAGTAACTATGAGATATATACTTATATAGTCATGCAGAATAAGTAAGATAAGTAGATACCTGATAGATCATAAGCTATTTAACAATAAAAATATTATTTGTTTAAAGCATTAAATCAACTAGAGTCGAATTATAGTCACCTAATAAATAATCAACATTATCTCAAATATTTGCATTAAAATAATGCAAGTGACATGCACAGGGCTTTGCCCCTACGACCAATCGCGATAGTATCCCAATTACAATAGTGCACAGTGGGCCTCCAGTGTCCTGCATAACATTATTCCGGTCATGTCATTATACATATTAAATAAGTACGGACTACAGATATTAATATTTTATAAACATTGTATATAATAATATTATTAATATTATTATATACAACATTCTAAATTAATAATTTATATATTAAGGTGATAGAAAAGGTGGGAGACGTGGAGTACTGATTGCAGAACCTAAATTAATAATTTTTTAATTTAAATGTTTGAGATCACATGCTAAAAATAAAGACGCAAGGCTTGCATATAATCCCACACTGCTTAAACATAAGGCTTTCGCCCGTTAAAAAAATTTAATATAGATGTGAGTGTTATTGTATAATCATCTTAATTAATCAGATCTAGCCTTTTTTGTTAATTTCAAAATTATTAAATAAAAAAAATATTTTAATACCTAGCCTAGGACCCACCCTGTTGAGCTAAACCCGCTCCGGATAGCGGTTTTATGAACAGACTGGCTGGTTTGCTGATTCTTGTCTGGTTTTGGGTCGGAATGGTTTTACAGCCCAAACCAGACCATCTGGTACACCAGTCAGCGGTCCGACTCGTTGAATCGGCTGGTTCAGTCCGATTTTCAAAACATTGATATAATATTTGATTAATTAGGAATTAATCTTATAAGAAATTAATAAATTTGGCTTTGAACAGAAATAAGAATTCCTAAATTCCATTAGGGTCCGTTCGTTTGCACGGAATTGAACTTCGATATTGGAATTGAATATTGGTGAATATTATGGAATTAAATATTGGTGACTAATTCCAATTTTAGTGTTCCCTTAATAAATAATATTGTTAAATATTGTGTAATTGATTAAATTTTTTATTCGTTTGTTAAATAAAATTCAATATAAAAATTTAAAAATATGCGTTATAGGCTTATAGCCACGACTTCTTCGCAAGGGAGCGATATTTTAGCCCCGGCGCGAGTTTGTTTGCCCGTGCGAGATTTTTTTCGTCCGGGCGAGATTTTTTTCGCACGGACGAGATTTTTTTCACCCGGCGGTGATTTTTTTGCACTGACGCGATTTTTTCTCATTGTCGCGATTTTTTCACATGTCCACGATTTTTTCACCCGATCGGTTTTTTTTGCCCGGGCGCGATTTTGGAGCCTGGGCCAGTTTTTGTCGCCCGAGCGTGATTTTTTCGCCCGGGGGAAAATTGCACCCGGTGGAAAAAATCGAGCCCGGGCAAAAAAACTCGTGCGGGCAAAAACAAAACGCGCCCGAGCGAAAAATCGCGCTCGGAGGCGAAAAATCACGCCCGGGAGCGGAAAACTTGCGCCCGGGGGGAAAAATTGCGCCCGGGCGGAAAAATCGCGCCCGGGCGGAAAAATCGCGCCAGGCGGAAAAATCGCGCCCAAACGGAAAAATCGTGCCCGGGCGGAAAAATCGCTCCCGGGCGATAAAATCGTGCTTGTGCGACGAATAAAACGCGGTCAGGAAAAAAATTTCGCGGCCCAACGAAAAAATCGCTCCGGACGAAAATATCGTGCCCGGGAGAAAGATCGCGCTCGGGCAAAAAAATTGCGCTTTGGAGAAAAAAATCGCGCACGGACGAAAAATCGCGCCTGGGCGAGAAAATCACGTCTGTGCGAAAAAATCCCCGCCTGGCGAAAAAATCCAACCCGGGCGAAAAAATCACGCTCGTGTGAAAAAAGCGCGGTCGGGCGAAAAATTTCCGCCCGGGCGAAAAAATAGCGCCAGGGCGAAAAAAGAGCGGTCGGGCGAAAAATTTGAGGCAGGGCGAAAAAATCGTGCCCGGGCGAAAAAATTGCGCCCGGCGAAAAGATTGCGCCTGGGGCGAAAATAGCGCACTCGGGTGAAAAAATTTGCGTCCTGGCAAAAAATCGCTCCCGGACGAAAAAAATGTGTCAATGCGAAATAAGTCGCCCCGACGAAAAATTGCGCCCGGACGAAAAAATTGCGAGTCAATGCAAAATAAGCCGCTTCGATGAAAAATGCGCGCATCGGCGACAAATTCGCGCAGAGGTGAAAAAATCGCGTTCAGACGAAAATAACGTACTCGGGTGAAAAAATCGCGCCCGGTTGAAAAATTTTGCGCTCGGGCGAAAAATTGGCTCCCTGGCGAAAAATCGCGCTAGGGCGAAAAAATTGCGTCCGGGCGATAAAATTCGTGTCCGTGCGATAAAATTAGCGTCCGGGCGAAAATTCGCACCCGGGCGAAAAATACCCGCCGGGAGAAAAAATCGCGCCCGAGCGAAAAAGAACGCCTGTCATGGCGAATTACGCCACCATAACGAAAAATGCACGCCTCCGCGAAAAAACGCCTTCACGGGTGAAAAACTCCCGCCCGTACGATATCATGCGCTCCCGGGCGAAAATCGCACGCTTAGCTTAAAAATGTGTCTCGGCTAGAATTGTCCAATTCTTATATAGATAGGAAAGAATTGTCTCTAGTTCAAAATGAATTCTACGGAATTCATTAAAATTCAAATTCCAACGTCAAGCGAGCAAACGAACGATGAAATTGGAATTAGACCTTCAATTCCAATTCCAGGGGCTCAATTCCGTGCAAACGAACGGACCCTTAAAGTTTTCGTCTCTGGCAGTTTAAAGTGAATGGACACAGCTTTTTGATCCACACGACTGCGACACATGCCCATGTGTCATAAGCATGTGGTCGTTTGGTTGCGGTTCAGAGTTATACATGAGTGACAGTCAAAGGATGCATTGAACGAGGAACACGCCCTTATGCTAAAGGCATGCCAATATTTGAATAAACCCATGACATCCATGACTCTTTCTAAACACTCCAGAAAAAATTTAGAGAAAATACTGCAAGCGTTAAGAGAAAGAAAATGATCTATAAGGGTCAGTATCACCCAACATTCTGCCCTTAAAACCCAACAGCCTGACATTGATATCCACTTATCAATTCGGGTTGGTATCACCCAACAATCTACAGACTTCAGTAGTTCTAATTTTCTTTATGCTCCAAATATTATAGTGTACAAAATGATCTATCATATTACTCACTCACAAGGTCGTGTTGTAATTGCATTTAATTATCACTCCTATTTAGAGTAAAACTTGTAATCATTTATCCACAATGCTCATCTTCTAAAACATCAATGATATCAATTGTACAACCCAGTGTTGTCGAGTGGGTCCAACAAGACAGAAGAGGGGCCATCGATATAGGACAGCTCATGCCCGCCCAGACCAGATGGGCGAGCCAGGAAAGCCATCTCGCGCACGCCTAGTAAGCGAGCAGGCCGGCCCGTTTCCTCCTGGCCAGCGAGTGGCTGTCGAACCTCAGGTAGCCAACCCGCCTCCGTATAAGGGGCGGGCGAGCCGCAGGAAGCCGGCCCGCACACGCCGAGAGGGAGGCGAGCTGCAAGAGCCGGGCCGCATCCGCCCAAGAGAGTGGCGAGTTGGTCATGATCCTCCCCATGAGTGGGGTGCAGATATCCTACATTTAATGTGATTTGGTCTGCCAATATCCTTACTGAACATCAGAGTTTCGTTGTTGGCAAACCTTTTTTGGGCTGCATGTAGCCGTTTAGAACAGCGGAGTTATGCTATTTGCAGGCCAGACTTTGAACATAAATAAACCCAAGGAGGTACCTTAGAAGGCACACTTTCATACTTTCTTATTCTTCGGTCTTCTGGCGCTTTTGAGGTGTCCTTAGCTCAGCACTAGCTAAGGAGGGGAACCACTTTAAGATCTTTCGGGTGTGTGGTGGGACCTCCATGCTGGAGCCTTGAGTCAGTTTTAAGTTCTGAGTGTTCAGTCAATCAAGCTCGTTAAGAGAAGTAAGTGTTCGGTCACCCCTTCCTCAAGGGTCCGAACTCCACAGAAGCCGGTTCTCGGTTTCAACATTTTGGTGCGGTGAACGTGGATAGTGACTAGCACAAAAAATCCAAGTGATTTCAATAACTGTAGGTGAAGGACAAGAATCTGACCGGGCCGACTCGCCACCTCCTCCTCCACTCGACACCCTCGGGATGTTCGAGGACTTCAGGCAGGAGATGCAGAATCTCGTCATGTTCGCACTCCAAGCTCGCGGTGAGTGCTCAAAACCCGCCATCCCAGTGGTCGTCGCCCCAACTCTGGGCGAGAATGCCCCCGTCAGGCTACCTGGGAAGGAAGTAGCGGAGGAGGGCAGCGAGCGAGATCTCCCTGGGCGAGCCTTGTTCCCCGGCTCGGCAAGTGCGGGTCGAACCGGCGAGGTGGAGGCGTGAGATCGTCCGGCTTGCGTGGCAGGGGAAGGTAGTCCCTTCAGCGAGTTGGTCTCATCCGCTCCAGTCCTGGAGGGGTTCCTCGAGCCGAAAATGTCCTACTACACTGGAAGGGATGATCCGGTCCAACACATCCAGTAGTTTGAAAATGTGGTTTTGATCACGCAGATGTCAGATGCCTTTAAGTGTCGGCTCTTCGCCATAACCCTCAAGGAGAAGGTGAGGGATTGGTTCCATCGGCTTCCTGCCTACTCCATCTAATGCTTTGAGGACATGCGTCGAGGGTTTTTGCTGAGGTTTACAACTTCAAAGAAGAGGAAGGAGTCAGAATCCCTATTTCTCATCAAGCAGTGGGTGGATGAGATGTTGGGAAGCTACATGGATAGGTTCCATGAGGAGGTCTTCTAGGTTCAGGAGATTCCAGGGCACACCCTCATGATGGCCTTCACCCTGGGGCTGCAGCAAGGGTTCTTCAGGATGGATCTGAAGCGGGTGCCTCCGCTGTCTTTCGAGGAGCTGATGGAGAGGGCAACCCGAAAAGTCAAGGGATAGGCGTCAAACCCGACATTTTCCAGGAAGCTAGCCAGGTGGGCTGTGGAGGAAGAGAGAGCCAGGAGGTGGCAAGGGTCGGGAGGTCAGGAGGGTAGAGCCCAGGTAGCAGGAGCAGCCGCAACAGTAGCAGCACCCAAGGTGGAGCTGCTAGGAGCTGAATAATCAGCTAGGCTGGAGGCAACCAGAGTGGCAGGATCAGGGCCCGGTGAGAGGTTTCCACGGAGGAGACAACCGTTAAGGAGGGCAAGGCCAGTTCAACCCTCCTGGTTGGAGACAATGTCAGAGGCCCCCCTCCCTGATCAACACCAAGCTATGCCGGCGATAGCTCTGAGGAGGAGGAAGATAAAAGTGCAGAGGAGGAGGTCAGGAGGTAGAGCGGAGCTGCCCTACTATGACTTCCACCAGGATGAAGGACACGCTACGGCTACCTGCCCAGAATTTCTAGAGATAAGGGGAGCCATGGGACAGGCCCCGCCGCAGCAGTATCACCGCTAGGAGGTGCGGATCGAAGAAGTCCTGCCAGGAGCAAAGGAGGATATGTACAAGGATCGGGCCGATGTCGGAGGCCGAGGAGGGATCAGAGTGATCTATGAGGGGTGGGAGTCAAGACTGCCCACAAGACGAGTCTCCACGCCATGTATCACTAGAGCGTCGCCTCCAAGTCCCTAACCCCACCCCCAGATGAGAAGATTACCTTCTACCAGAAGGACATGACAGATCACGAGGATCCGTTTTGCGAAGCGCTGGGGATTCAAGATGTTGTCGAGAACTTTACCGTCTCCCGGATCCTCATAGACAATAGGCGTTCTGTCAATGTCGTCTTCAAGAAGGCATTTGGCGCGATGAAGGTGGAAGCCAGGAGGGTGTTGCCTCGGATGGGCCTTTGTTTGGATTCTCCGGGGAGAGGAAGGAGGTAGAATGAGGAGTGGGGCTCCATGTTACCTTGGGGGGGCCAGTCTAGGAACTGCAGGTTCGTCACCATGGACGCTCTCAGCAGCTACAATGCCATATTTGGATGGCCCCTCATCAGCACCTTATGTTTGCGTGCCCTCCTCATTTCACCACTGCCTCAAGTTCAACGCTGAGGGCATCTATGTCTGTGTCCGGGGAGACCCCAATGTGGCGAGGGTGTGCTACGTGACATCGGTCAAAACCATCTCCTGGCAAGGAGGAGCCGAGGAGGTGCTGAGAAGGATGGAGGAGATGTTTGGCTAGGAGGCCATAGGAGAAGCTGAGGAGATGAAAGTGGAGGAGGAGGAAGTGGTTCGTGCCCGAGTGGGGGTGGCAGAGGAAGTGCTGGAGGAGCAGGCCGAGGTGATGGTCGTGGAGGAAGCTAAGGAGAAAGTTCTTGCCCCATGTGAGGGGGTCGTGGGCGAATGGGAAGAGCAGTCCCAGCTAGAGACAACAGAGGAGGTGGTGGAGATGGAAGTTCTCACCCATGGAGGAAGGGTGGAGAAGGTGCGGATCAATGGGGGGCTGATCCCGAAAGACCAAGGTAGTATGTTGGAGTGAATCCAGAAGAATGTGGACATCTTCGCATGGAGCCCGGCGGACATGCCGGGGATTGATGCGGATGTGGCTTGCCACCGCCTCAACCCTGACGCCGATGCCCATCCCATCCGGTAGAAGAAAAGGTCCACCGCCGACAAGTTAGCCGAGCCCATCTGAGAGGAGGTGGAAAATCTCCTGAAGGAGGGGTTTGTGTCAGAGATACAGTATCCAGGCTGGGTCTCCAATGTGGTGAAGGTCAAGAAGGGGGACGGCCGCTGGAGGATGTGTATCGATTTTTCTCTTTTGAATAAAGCATGTCCTAAAGATTGTTACCCCCTGCCTCGAATCAACGCGCTGGTTGACTCGGCAGTTAGTTTTTCTCTAATAAGCTTTCTAGATATATTTTTAGGTTATCACCAGATCAAGATGCACCCGCGCAAACCCGTTCGACGAACTTACTCCCGATCGACGAAGTTTGGTCGACGAAATCAGTCTCGTTCGATAATTTGGCGGAAAATATGGATGTGGCCGAGCGGTGACTCGTGTCAAATGGCTGGTGAGCGGTCAGTAGGCGGTGGTTGACTTTATCAGCACAAACCCAAGCTGTTGATGTGAAGAAATCGTGTGACTGGGATACAACCCGAGGCCTTCTCGGTAGAGGAATGGATTCAGGAAATCATTCTTCCTTTTTCTTTTTCTCTTCCTTATTTCCCGAGTTCCGGTGCAGAGAAATCTCGGTTGCTAGGGTTTGAGTGGACTGATTGAGTTGCTGGAGGAGATCTTGGGGCTGGAATCAAGAGTCAAAGCTAGAATCATAAAGGGGAAAGTAAGGCGAGCATTTCCGTCTGCGTAGAAACGCTTTACCATGGCTCCGAAGAGATCTTCAAGGGTAACAATCTTCTTCCTTAGACATGTGAAGTCTTTATTTGACATACACATGGATTTCCCCCACCAAAAGGTGGAATGCTGAGGGATTTCCGTTGGGTTGATTCTTGAAATCCCCAAGAAGTCTTGCATGTAGATCTAGAAATGTGTAGTATGGAATATGCATACTGTGTAAAGCCCATCTGGACAGGTTGATCTGGATTGGTGATGTTTTATTTTGCCCACCGGAGAAGACTCCGCCCGTAAATGAGTATTATGTGGAGTCGGTGGGTTATGCCTGTGAAGTGGAGTAGCCGGAAGTACTGGAGTGGAATTCCAGAAAAATACCCTCAGAGTTCATGTGATGTATGTTTTGAAAGTCTAGTATTTCTGGCACTGCAGGTAGCTGCAGGGTTTTCTGGCTTGTTGGTCCAGATATGGTTTGGGCTGGGTACAGAAAGAGAGTTCTGTCGCTAACGTCGGGCGATCGTGGTTGTCGCTGGCAATAACTCCTAGCTAACCTATAATTGTGAAGTCAGTCCTTCAGGGACAGTGTGGCTATTGTGAGCTATGCGCACTTAAAGGCCTGTGAGCCGAACGGATAAGGGGATACCGACCCGCGTCAGTCTAGACATTGAACTGGCAATTTGAGCAATGGGCAAGGGATGAACTGTCTTCGCGTAATGGTTGTCTAACTTGAGTGCCTAAGTGAACGGCTTCGTTAGGATCACATCATGAGAGTCTTGGGCTATTTGCCATCAAGACTAAAGTCTCCGGTCGTAGGACGTGGAGCATGAATGCTCAAGTTTTACCGTTGGGTTTGAGACATGAGAACGGTGGTGGGACCCTGGTTTTTCGGTACACAGATAATGTGCCCTGAGTGCACGGAGCGTCGGGTAGTGTGGTCGACATTTGTGATATATTGGTGGTGCGTAAGTGCACATCTTGTGATATATCTGCTTGTGAATGCTATGCCTGCAGGGAAGGAATACCGCTGCATGCCCCGGGTAAGGGGTAGGGTCGTTATAAATTGGTCAGTTGAATGATGACCGTTACTTTGTTTGCCACCGTTGCGGTGGTTTGTCTCCTTGCAGGTGCTGGAGAGCCGAGCGGAAAATAGTGGGCTGAAGCCTTTGCTGCTGTTGTTGCTGCTATGCTGGCCCTCAAAGGCCAAACAAATAAAAGGTTTACTTGTTTTCATGTGTGGTCGGCCTGCGTACTGATATATGTAATCCACACTTGTAAAGGATAACTGTAAGACCTTAAGGCCAAACATTTTGTATATTTGTAGACATTCCTTTGCGGGATATAGATATATTTATTGATATATATATATATATATATATAGTGGACATTCATGTTTCATGAGTTCAAGTATAACCCCTAATGCTTCCGCTAGAATGCTCTGAGATAGGATGCATGTTGTAGTCTTTGATATTAACATGTAACCCTGTCGTCTGTTTGTGGTATATAGTGTGGGGCCCCGGTCGGACCTTCTATTATATGTCATGTAACGGATGAAGGTGTTACACGCCCGACATGAAAGATGTCTCCTTCATCACAGGGGAGGGGTGCTACTGTTATAAAATGATGTCCTTTGGGCTGAAAAATGGAGGGGCGACATATCAAAGGATGATGAGCCGGGTCTTCCGGGAGCAAAAGGGAAGGAATATGGAGGTGTACGTGAATTACCTCATGATCAAGAGTCGGGACGTGGACTCTCTTCTCCGAGATCTTGAGGATACCTTCATCACCCTACAAAAATATAAGATGAGGTTGAACCCCTTGATGTGTGTCTTCGGGGCAAGCATGAGAAAGTTTCTAGGTCATCTCCTTACTCCCACGGGAGTGGAACCCAATCCTGATAAGGTGAGGGCGATCATGGAGTTGGGATCACCTTAGAATGTCAAGGAGGTCCAACGCCTGACAGGGAATCTGACAGGGCTGAGCAGGTTCCTCTCTCGGGCGGGAGAGAAGTGCTCGCCTTTCTTCAAAGTGTTGAGAGGGGGTCAACATTTCGAGTGGTCCGAGGAGTGCGAGAAGGCCTTCCAAACCTTGAAGAGGCAACTGACCCAAGATCCGTTTCTTCAGGGACCAAAGGAGGGGGAAGATCTTTCTCTATACCTTGGGGTCGGGGCCCAGGCCATGAGATCCGTCCTGGTCCGGGAGGAAATAAGAAACAACTACTAATTTACTATATAAGCAGGGTCCTGAGAAAGACGGAGCTTCAATACCCAATTTTGGAGAAATTGGCTTTTGCTTTGGTCATCTCGGTTTGGAGGCTCCGACCCTACTTCCAAGCGCATTCCATCCGAGTGGTGTCTGACCATTCACATCACAATATCTTTGAGGGGGTAGAGCACTCCGGGAGGCTTACAAAGTGGTTGGTGGAGCTGAGCGAGTTTGACTTTTCTTTTGTTCCCCGCCTCTCGATCAAGGCCCAAGCAATAGCCGACTATGTGGTCGAGGTGGCAGAGACCGAGCTCACTCGCCCAGTTCCCTGGAAGGTGATGGTGGATGGTGCCTCAGGAAGGTACTCCTTGGGAGTAGGAGTTATCTTGGAGAGCCCCCAGGGGACGAGGATATAGCAAACGATTGTCATCCACTTCCCCATTACCAACAACCAAGCAGAGTATGAGGCGGTGATCGCAGGACTGCGTCTGGATATGGAGCTGGGGGTGCATGATGTGGAAATACTAACAAATTCCATGGTGGTGTCCTCCCAAATGAATGGCGAATTCAAGGCAAGGGAGCCTACTCTCCAGTTGTGTCTGGAAAAGGTGAAGGGATTTATCGACATGTTCCAAATGTTTTCCATCTGACATATACCACCGGAAGAAAATGAGCAAGTAGATCAGCTGGCCAAGTTCAGATCCCGTGTAGGGGGAACCCTCACCGACCTATTTCATCCTTCCATTGAAGAAGGAGATCTGATGGAAGTGGATCAGCGCCCCTCCTGGATGGATCCTTTCACAACCTTCTTATTCACAGGGGAGTTCCTGGAAGGAGTGGACAAAAGATGCTTCAAGTATAAGTCAGCATACTACCTAATGTGTGACGGGAAGCTTTACAGGAAGTACCTCTCGGTTTTGCTAGCGCGTTGCGTGGCTGAGGGGTAGGTCCCGAGAATTTTAGAAGAAGTCTATTCCGGGAGTGCGGGAGCCATTCAGGAAGCAGGACCCTAAAGGGGAGGATAGTAAGGCAAGGGTACTTCTAGCCAACCATGGGACAGGATGCCACCGAGTTTGCAAAGAAGAGTCAGAAGTGCCAGCTGTTCGCCCCTCTCTAACTATTACTAGCCCAGAAGCTCAGAAGCATCATTGACCCCTAGTCCTTCGCCATTTGGGGAATGGGTCTTGTAGACCCCGTCCCCCAGGCCAGCGGGCAGAGGAGGTTCTTGTTGGCAGTCATGATTGATTATTTTTCTAAGTGGTTGGAGGTCAAGGCGCTGGCCAAGGTGACCTCCCAGGTGATCCAGAACTTTGTGTGGGGGGAAATTATTTGTCGGCACTGGTTGCCCCAGGCCATTGTCACAGACAATGCGGTACAGTTTGCCAACATGGAGTTCATCATTTTCTGTGGTCAGCTTGGAATTGATCTTCTGTTCATGTCGGTCCAGCACCCTAGGAGTAACAGGCAGGTGGAGGCAGCGAACAAGATAATTGTAAACTTGTTAAAAAGAAGATTGAAAATCTAAAGGGGAGATGGGTGGAGCATCTCCCTTCAGTCCTTTGGGCCCGAAGAACCACTCCCAACACAGCCACGGGAGAGACACCCTTCAAGCTCTCTCACGGCTGCGAAGCTGTGCTCCCGATAGAGTTCGAGGTCCAGAAACCACGAATAGTGGAGGCGGAGGAAGGCAAAGAAGAGTGGCGGGCTGAGAACGAAGACGAGTTACGGCTCTCCCTAGATATGGTGGAGGAGCTACGTGACTTGTCATCCAACCGACTGGAAGTGGTCAAGTGGCGGATGGTCAAGTATTTTTACAAGCATGTCCGGATCAAGCAGTTAGCAAAGGGAGATTTGGTCTTGAAGAAGGTCGATGCGGCCGGGAGGTCGGCAGCGGTCGACAAACTGAATCCCAATTGGGAGGGTCCATATGTAATTAAAGAAACCATAAAGTCAGGGGGATATCACCTCCAAGATGTGGAGGGGGAGCCCCTCAGTCATGCCTAGAGCGAAGATGACTTAAAGCACTTCTACCCATGAAAGTAATAAATCAATCACTTCTCTCATTCTTGGCTGTTATTAGCGGTTCGTTGCTCAACATTTGGAATATGGGATGTGGTTGGCCAAAAATAAAGTCTGGTTGATGCTCAACACTCGCCGTCAGGCTCCTACTAGCTGATCGGGCCGGTGGTAGTGCCCGATGTTTGGCCAAAAGGAAAGTCCGGTTGATGCTCAACACCCGCCGTCAGACTCCTACTAGTTGATTAGTCCGGTGGTAGCACCCGGTGGTTGGCCAAAATGAAAATCCGGTTGATGCTCAACACCCGCCGTCAGGCTTCTACTAGCTGATTTGGCCGATGGTAGTGCCCGGAGGTTGGCCAAAATGAAAGTCCGGTTGATTCTCAACACCCGCCGTCAGGCTTCTAATAGCTGATTAGGTTGGTGGTAGCGCCCGGTGGTTGGCCAAAATGAAAGTTCGGTTGATGCTCAACACCCGCCGTCAGGATTCTACTAGTTAATTGGGTCGGTGGTAGTGCCCAGTGGTTGGCCAAAATGAAAGTCCGGTTGATGTTCAACACCCGCCGTCAGGCTTTTACTAGCGGATTGGGCCGGTGGTAGCGCCCGACGGTTGGCCAAAATGAAAGTTCGGTTGATGCTCAACACCCTCCGTCAGGCTTCTACTAACTGATTGGGTTGGTGGTAGCACCCGGTGGTTGGCCAAAATGAAAGTCCGGTTGATGCTAAACACCCGCCGTCAAGCTTCTGCTAGCCGATTGACCCGTGGTAGCGCCTGGTGGTTGGCCAAAATGAAAGTCCAGTTGATGCTCAACACCCGTCGTCAGGCTTCTACTAGCTGATTAGGCTGGTGGTAGCACCCGGTGGTTAGCCAAAATGAAAGTTCGGCTAATGCTCATCTCCCACTGTCAAGCTCCTACCAGCCGACAGAAAGAATAAAAGAAGGAAAGTGGAAATTCCTAACAGCTTGCTAGAAAAGAATTGAAAGAGGAAAATATCGCAAATGGGAGAGAATTGCGAGCGAGATGGATCTCACCCCTCAGGTGCCCCCTCAGCACGTATCCGGTCCGACACCCGCGAGATGACCCAGGTCGCGGGGACTAAGCTTGGCTCGTGCGAAGTTGAACACCCCGGGCGCGAGTCGAAGCGTGCCTATTCCTAGACCTTGTGGGCGGCGTAGGAGGAGCTCTCCGAGTAAAGGGGGCTGATCGCCGCTTGCGGGCCGGCTACCTAAGATCTTATCGTTTCCCAAGCTAAGTCCTGAAGGGTCGCACGATTTCACTAGCGAGGTGCGGGTTCATAGGCGGCGAGCGAGAAGGCTGAATCAGGTCACGAGTGCGAAAAGAGAAGAGACATTATCAAAAACAATGACATCATTTCAGAAGAATATATACATTAATTGTCAAAAGGTTACAAGGTATGAGACTCAGCCCTCTTGTACATTACAACGAGGTTAACAAAAAAAATACATATATTATAAAAGGAAAAAACTTGCGGGTGCTTCAAGGCGAGCCCTCGAGCGGCGAGCTCTCCCAAAGGGCTTGGAAGGACTCGTCGCCCAGCTTCGGGACCGGAAGAAATAGCTCCGGGAACATGTCGCTCACTGAGAGCTCCGCGCCTTCGCTCGTCACCAGGCCGGCCGGCTGCATAGTTTGGAGAGTAAACTTCGCGGCCTTGGCGGTGTCCTTCTGCATCATCTCCTCCAGCTCATAGTCGGAATAGTGGGCGAGCCAGCCGCTGCTGCTGGAAGGCGGCGGGGGTGCTGCGGCTTCTAGTTCTCGCACCCGCATCCGCAACGCCTCATTCTCCTTCTCGAGGGTGGCGATTTGAAAGCTAAGGCGCTTGGCCGTCGCTGCGTCCTACAAGAAAACAAGTATTATGGCTTGAAAATATCCAAGGAAGAAAGGAGGGGAATTCCGTCGCGGGACATACCACCCCCCAGATATCTGGCAAGAATGGCGTCGGCCACGTCCGCTCGCTTCTTGTACTGCTCCACCTCCTCAAGTGCGAGGCGGTGAGCTTCTTCTTTGTCAGCAGCATTTTTTGAAGTGAGGCAGAATTCCGCTCTATAAGCATGCACAGGCGGCCCACCATGTGAGCCAGCTCCAAGCCTCATAGCTGGGCCCGCGCACTCTCTTGCACGAAGTGCTCGCGTGGCCTCCTCATTGAAGACCATGATATCCTCCCGCATGTAGAGGCCGAAGGAGAAGGCGAAGGCCTCCCCGCTGAATGAGTCCTGCTTTAACAAGCTCTGCAGCAGGGTCAAGATGGATGCCCTATTCTCCTCCTTGTCCTATAGCAGGAGGGGGTGACCAAGGTCATCAAGGGGCCTCTCTACGTAGCCGAAGTTGCAGTGCCCCCTCGACACGGGCTTGTCGGCGGACTCCTGCTCTCGCGCCTTGGAGGTGACGGCCGCCTCACTGGGAGGCCCGCCGGTGGAAGCCCCCGAGGTGGCGGCCTTCTCAGGTTATTGGCCCATGGGAGCCCTGCCCTTTTCTTAGGATGCGGAAGGGTCGCCGCTCGTGGTCCTTGGCTTCTTGGACGGAGATGGTGGACCTCGCGATGTGCGGCAGCAGCCGCCTTGGCATGAGCGAGCTCGCGAGGAGCGACTCACGCACTCTTATATGGGGATGTAGGGGGAGATCTCCCTCACATGTAGCAACAAAGTTAGAACAAGTAAAAGAAATAATATGAAAGGGACTGAGAGCGAGTAGCCTACCTCCCCCAGGCTTGACGGGGATGAGAGAGTCGACGTTCCTTCGGAGGAACGCAACCTCGAAGTTCTTCCCCTGGAAGAATACGCAGAGGTCGGCTTCGTGGCCCCCCAGGCTGGGAGGGCGGTAGCTCGCCTCGCTGAGCTGGACGGGCAAGAACGGGACGTTGTCGAAGTCGCCCCTGACGAACACAAATTTCCTGAGGCAGTTGTGGCTATTGTTCACTGTCTCCCGCACCTTCACATGGTTGCTGAAGAAGTACGCGGTGCCATCTTTGTTAGCTCGGAAGGAGAACCGCTTGTGGAAGACCGCGAGACTGAACTCGATCCGCTCTTTCCGCAGGAAGCCGACGAACGCGACCACGACGACTACCGAGTTGGTGGTCAGCTGGCCGAGGACAACCCCAAAGTACTTCGATATCTGCCAAACCTCGGGCCATAAGGGAAGCCAGAGGCCCGCATCGAAGTGGGCGATGGGGATGACGAGCTATATGTCGGAGAGATCGTTGATCTTCTCCTCCTCTCCTGGTCGCCTCGCCTCAAATCCGGGCGGGACGAAATTGGCGACCACCGTGACGAGCTCTCTCTCGATGAGGGTGGTAGAGAAGAAGGGGTAATCAGAGAAGGTCCATGCACATTTGCTCCTCCCCTCAGCATCGCCACCACCTCCTCCTATCTCGCGATCCAGTGAGCTTGCTTGATGTTGGAGTTCTCGCGGAAAGTGGCGAGATGAGAATCGAGTGCAGGAGAGAAGAGTGTTCAGATTGGAGTTAATGTGGTAGGTGAAGGGGAAAAGGGGGTGGTATTTATAGTGAGGAAAAAGGCGGGAAAGCTCCTTTTTGGTAGGAGGTGTGCAGATAGCAAAAATATGGTTCAATGCTTCAATATTCAAGCCCATCCCCCCTAATTCCTTCTACCTACTCGTTGTGGTCCTTCAAAAACTATGTTGCATCGGGAGAAGAGGCGAGCGAGCCACGCTGGCTCGCGTCCGCCAAGGAGGCGAGCGAACCACGTTGGATCGCATCTGTCAAAGAGGCAAGCGAGCCAAGTCGATTCGCGTCCGCCTAATAAAAGGATAGGAAAGCAAGGCAGCTTGCCCACATTCGCCTAAGAAAAGCTAAGCAGTAACAAGCAGCAGATGAAAATAATTAATATATATACAAACATAGACCCATTAGAGGGCGAGCAGTTTCAAGTAATAACTAAGAAAGTTCGGTACTCCGGAAGAGAGAAATAAATAACAAAGTTCGTAGTTATGTCGTGCGAGCTGATAAATAGGTGTGACCCAGGCCTGCGGGCCGACAGTAAGGAGGTGGAAGGCTCAGTATTGAATCCACTTCCACCTTCCCTGCCCTCGCACCCCAGAACGAGGCGGCATGCGAGGATAGAAGTACTCGTGAACCGCCAGTAGTTCCCGCTGGGCCAGGTCGACCTGTTCCGTGGCGTACCTGAGTCGATCCTCTGCTTGCGTGATGTGTTCTCCCGGTGAAGTCATCCCGTCGCCATCTTCTGGGCGCCTCACGCCCTCCAAGACCATGAAGTGTTCCTCTGCCTCTACCTTGTCTTCATCCACCCTGTTGCAAACCTCTCGCAGCATCAGGGAGTGCTTCTAGAACAATCGGGTCACTTGTCTCTTCATTTACTCAATATCATGAGGGTCGCCCAGGTATTCAGAGATGCGGTCCGGGGAAGGAGGAGGCAAGTACCCCTTGATGATGTCGACATCAGATGATGAGATCGCATTGAAACTTGTAGAAATAAAGGAAAGGTCAGAAAAGGCAAGCAGGCAGTCACAAGCGAGCGAATGCATAAACTCACCCAGGGTCGGCACGTCCCCCACGCTGGTATGCGGGCCGGAAGTACCTGGTTGTCCCTGGAAGAGCTCGCCTTCAAGAGTCGCAAAAGATTTTCCCAACCCGGGGCAGGTCTGCGATCGCGGAACTAGTGGAGGCCAGTTGACGGCTCCTGGGGTAAAGCCTGCAATAACAAGCAATCAGAAGGAGAGGAGGAATCAGATGGAAGGCAAAGGAGAGGAATCAAGAACTCACCAGTGGTTAGAGGAATGTTTGGGATCGCGGGAAGAGCAGATCCCACAACTGAGGGGCTGTCGGCACGCTAGGTTACTCGCGGGGAAGAGCGTCTCGGCTCTATTCCCCCATCTCCTTCCTCGTGAGGCACCTCCTAGGGGAGAAGTGTCAGAATAAGAGTGATATAAAATCAAATAAAATGGCTCGCATACTGGGCAGGGAACTTCTAGACCGATCACTGGATTAGAGGGGGTGTCATTCAGGGGAGATCGCTTGACCATCTTTGCCTTCTTCGGCCTGAAGACAGGGCTGAGCGACCCTCGAGCCAGCCAAGGGACGACATCGATGACCTGCGCCCGCGTACCCTCTCTCGTGGCCGCTAAGCGGGCTTGCATCTCTTCTGATAAGGGCATCACTCAGCTACAGTAGTTCGCGAAGAAAAAGAGAAGCCAAAGGTCGGGGGATTTCTTTGAGCCTGGTGGTGTATATATAGCACGAAGGTAGGACCCACCAAAAGATTCCCTCCAACTCAGCAGGCACTCACCGAACACATGTGGTTGAATGATTCTTTTCGAGCTTTGCAAAAGCTCAAAAAAACATGGATTATGTACAACCCAGTGTTCACCGAGTGGGTCCAACAAGGCAGAAGAGGGGCCCTCGATATAGGCCTGCCCATGCCCGCCCAGACTAGACGAGCGAGCCAGGAAAGCCAGCTCGCACTCACCTAGTAAGTGAGAGGGCCAGCCTGTGTCCGCCTGACCGGCGAGCGAGCTAGGTCTGCTGGCCCGCATCCGCCTGAATGGTCGCCGAACCTAGGGTAACCGACCCGCCTCCATATAAGGGGCGGGCGAGCCACAGGAAGCCTGGCCACACCCGCCTGAGAGGGCGGCAAGCTGCGAGAGTCGGGCCGCATCCGCCCAAGAGAGTGACGAGTTGGTCCCGATCCTCCCCATGAGTGGGTGAAGATATCCTACATTTAATGTGATTTGGTCTGCCAATATCCTCACTGAACAACGGAGTTTCGCTGTTGGCAGGCCTCTTTTGGGCTGCATGTAGCCGTTTAGAACAGCGGAGTTACGCTATTTGTAGGCCAGACTTTGAATATAAATAGACCCAAGGGGGTACCTCAGAAGGCACGATTTCATACTTTCTTATTCTCCGGTCTTCTAGCGCTTTCTTAGGTGCCCTTAGCTCAGCAAAGGCTAAGGAGGGGAAACATTCTAAGATCTTCCGGGTATGTGGTGGGACCTCCGTGCTGGAGTCTTGACTTAGTTTTAAGTTCCGAGTCTTCAGTTAGTCAAGCTCGCTAGGAGAAGTAAATGTGCAGTCACCCCTTCCCAAAGGATCAGAACTTCACAGAAGCCGGTTATCGGTTTCAACATCAATGATATGTGTACGCACATTTGGGGGGGGGGGCATTTACTTGCGAATATTTTCAAGAAAGTCACCCCTTGTAATTATAAGTTTCTTAGTCGCTATAATCATTTTGTCTTACACTATTGCTATTCATTTAAAACATATTCAAAATATGAATGGTCTCTTTTAATTTTGTGGACTTATAATCCTCCAAAAACTTCTTCAAACTTTGCTTTGGGTAATCTTTTAATTTTGCAAGCATTGTAGTTTCCATTGTTGACTTGCATCAGGGTTGACAAGTTCACACAATTTTCTTTTAATTTCTTTTCTCTGTTGGTCACTTACACTGCTATTTTTTTAATACTCCGGCTATATGATTTTTGTTAGAAATTTAATGGTTAAAACATTATAAATTAAAAGTTTTATTAGATCTAAATGATGTTTGGTATTTGAGCTCCTCATTTTTGATAGAAAAGCTTCAAAAATCAAAATGGAGGGAATCCAAATTTTGGAGGAAAACATTTCATGCAGAAAGGTTGAAACTTTTTGTCCCGCCTTGTTTAACACCACTCTTGTAAGTGAATATATAAAGTAATTCACTCCTTATTTATTGAAAGTGTTAGAGCTTGACGGTTTGACAGTCTAGTCGGGTGGTTAGCTATTCGAGAGGTCTGGCGGTTACTCCAGCGGTCTGGTTGTCTGGT
This sequence comes from Platanthera guangdongensis, assembly GCA_039583875.1. Lineage (NCBI taxonomy): Eukaryota > Viridiplantae > Streptophyta > Magnoliopsida > Asparagales > Orchidaceae > Platanthera > Platanthera guangdongensis. The sequence goes on from CM077156.1 coordinate 164,126,205, forward strand.
GGCTTATCTTAGCAGTTGCAGTCTAAGGGCTTCCTGCAATTGCGGTCTGGTGGTTAGCCGCAACAGCGGTTTGGGTGTTAACCGCTGCTATGGTCTGGCAGCTAGCAGTGACGGTCTAGCGGCTAGCAGGCGGTCTGGCGCAAGTAGTAGCGGTCACTTATTTAGTCTCACATCTCTTATTGTATTCTCTAATCTCCCTCATTTTCTATAAATATGAGGGCATACCTATGTATTGTTTATCTTTTTGTAGCAATAAAATTTGGGGTTTATTTACCTCTTGGTCATTTATTCATTTATTCTTCACATGGTATCAGAGTCAGATTACGATCCTTCGCTCTAATCATATTGCGGTTTTGTTTTTCTAACCGCGCCAGCTTCTTCTGGTTTGCTTCTCGCGCCGGCTTCTTCCTGTTTGCTTACCGCCCTTCCCCCCTTGCTTGTCGCACTTCTGCGATTTCTTCTTTGCGGGTGGTCTGTTCGTGCGGCTTCCATTGCTTAGTCGCATTTCGTTGCGGTTTCTCAGCTGTTCACTGCTTCTTCTATTCTTTGTTGCGAGTTCCGCATTTTGGTCGCGACATCTTCCTTGCCGCTGATGTATTGTCATCGTGACCGTGCATACTCTTTCTCCTCTCTTTCTCTCACTTTCTTCTTCTTTGCGACTTCTTTTTTGTTCGCGCGACTTCTTTCCTTGTTCGCGCGGCTTCTTTTTTGTCCTGCTTTGACTTCTTCTCTTCCTTGTTTCTTGTCACTGCGACTTCTCTAACCATTGCGGGCTCCACATCTTGGTCGCGACCTCTTCTCTTGTCGCTGGTGGGTTGTCACTGTTATTGTGTGTTCTTCCCGCATAGTTTGTTTGCTCCTTGGTCGCTTCGACTTCTCTTCTCGTACTGTCTCTCCTTGGTTTGCTCTTTTCTTGGTGTCCGGTTCTCTCCGGCTTCTCTTCAAACTGTGCGGTTTGGGTCTCTGCCCGTCTCTCTCTTGGTCGTTGGCTCTCTGCGACTTGTTTGTCGTCCTGTTTGATTCGACTTCTTTCCTTCTTGGTCACGCGGTTTCTTTGTTCGCACGCTCCCTTTGCCTCTTTTGCCGGCTTGTTTCTAACCGTGCAATTAAGTTTTCTTCCTTCTGGTTTTTATTCCCTTCGAAATGGTTTCTCTTCTCTCCTCTACAGCTCGTGCTCTTTTGGCCTCCTCTGATAAGTGGCTTATTGACTCTGGTACCACTTGTCACATGACTGGCAACTCTCGTTTGTTCTCCTCTTTGACTGACCAGAACATGCTGTCTCTTGTTGTTATTGCAGATGGGACTTCTGTTCCTGTATGTGGTGTTGACACTGTGCATCTCTCTTTGTCTTTGCTTCTTGAGAACATTCTCTATGTCCCCCACTTTCCCGTGCAATTTACTCTTTGTTCATGCTCTTTTTGCACGACTACTTTTACTGGCACCACTTGTTCTTTCTCTGATTCTGTCTCCAAAGCTACGATTGTTACTAGGACTGCCAGTGGTGGCCTCTTATTTCTTGACCACGACGTTGCTCTTTCTGCTTTCTCATCTCTTCAGCAATGGCATCGTCGTCTTGGTCATCCTCCTTCTCATCTCATTCATCAACTTTTCCCCGAACTTCCTTCGGAGGATTTTCCTTTGAATTGTGAAGCATGTCAGTTTGGTAAACATCATCGCTCTTCTTTCCCAGCTCGTACGGGACATAGTTCTTCGCGCCCTATTGAACTAGTTCATTCTGACATCTGGGGTCCTTCTCCTACTGCCACTGTTGGAAGAGGAATCTTGTACTTTGTTAATTTATTGATGATTTCTCCAGGTGTTCTTGGCTGTATCTCTTGAAGGAGGATTCTGAGCTGTACTCTGTGTTTACTGCCTTCTATAATGAGATCTCCACACAATTTCATATGCTTATTCAGATTTTTCGTACTGATAATGCCAAGGAATATGTCAGCCATCAGTTCTTTGATTTTTGTTCGAGCTGTGGTTTGATTTATCAAACTACTTGTCCCTATACCTCTCAACAGAATGACGTTGCCGAACGCAAGAATCGTCATCTCCTGGATGTTGCTCGCAGTCTTTGTTTACAAATGAATGTTCCTCGGTCTTATTGGGGTCATGCTGTTCTTATTTCTTACTATCTCATCAACCGTATTCCTTCGTCTATTCTTCAAGGTAAGACTCCATTTTCTATTTTATATCCTGAGACTGAGCCATTCCCTTTACCTCTTAAGATTTTTGGCTGAACGACATTTGTTCACATACCTTCTCATAGTCGTGACAAACTTTCTCCCCATTCTATTAAATGCATATTCCTTAGTTATTGTTCGACTCAGAAGGTCCATCACTGTTATGATCCCCTTCTGCGCAAATAGTACGTTTCGGCAGATGTTACCTTCTTTGAAGATACATCGTATTTTTCTCCTGCTTCTTCTCTCTTGCCCTCTGATACTTCCTCTTCACTGCCAATTATTTCGGCACCTCCGCCAGAACCAGTTCTTTCCACATCTGTTCCTGTTGCCCCGTCTCTTACTCTCGAGACTGCTACTTTACCCTTGGAGTCTTCGGTGCCTATTCTAGGGCCTCTTCTTTCTTTCGACAATGCATTGCCTCCTCCGGACAGGAGTGACCTTAATCTTCTGATTGCTCTTCGGAAAGGTGTTCGCTTATGCACTAAACATCCTCTTCAGAATGTGGTTTCTTATGTACAACTGTCTCCTTCTTCTAAAAGCTTTGCTCTAGCTCTATAGGCGAGTGTTATTCCAGCCTCTTATCACGATGCTCTTGTTATTCCTCATTGGAAAGCTATTATGGATGAAGAGATGAACACTCTTACTGAACGAGGTACTTGGATTCTTGTTCATACCCCTCATGGAGCTGATGTGGTTGGCTATCGCTGGGTCTTCGTCATCAAGTTTCTCCCTGATGGTACTATTGATCGTTGCAAGGCTCGGCTTGTTGCCAAAGGGTTTATGCAAACCTATTATGTTGATTTCTTCGATACCTTCTCTCCTGTTGCTTGGATTACTACAATCAGTGTCCTTTTTTCGGTGGCTGTCAACCGAGACTGTGAGATGTCTTAGCTGGATGTGAAGAATGTATTTCTTTATGGAGATTTGCAGGAAACAGTCTATATGGAGCAACCTCCTAGGTATGTTGCTCAGGGGGAGTCTCAGGTCTGTAAACTGCACAAGGCTATCTATGGTCTCAAGCAAAGTCCCAGGGCTTGGTTTGACAAGTTCAATGAAGTTATTTCTATTATTGGTTTGCTCGGAGTGCTGTAGATCACTCTTTATTCATTCGTAAATCCTCGGCTGGCCTTATTATTCTTGCGATTTATGTGGATGACATTCTTCCTGCAGGGGATGACAAAAAGGGTATGGAAATGACAAAGAAGCATCTTCTTTAGCACTTTATTACAAAAGATATGAGATCTCTAAAATATTTTTTGGGGATTGAAATATCCAGGAAGTCTGGGTCTATAGTTCTATCATAGCGGAAGTATGTCATGAATCTCTTAAAAGAGACAGGTCTCCTTAGGGCTAAACCTACTCGGTCTCCAATGGCTGTTGGAGATGACAAGTGTTGGAGTGAAGACTCACCTCTTCTTGAAGATGTCACCCGGTACAACCAGCTTGTGGGGAAACTTATTTATCTAACAGTTACGAGACCAGATATTTGTTATGCTATGGGAAGTGTGAACCAGTTTATGCAAGCTCCTAAGGAGTGTCATCTTCAGTCGGCTATAAAGATTCTAGAGTATGTGAAAGGTGCTCCAGGGAAAGGTTTTCTGTTTCAGAAAAGGGGACATTTGAAGGTTGAGGTATACTCAGATGCTAGCTATGTTGATGATAAGGAAGATAGAAAGTCTACATCAGAGTTCTGTACCTTTGTTGGAGGAAATCTGGTCAGTTGGAAGAGTAAGAAGCAAGTTATAGTGTCCAGGTCAAGTGCAGAAGCAGAGTATAAGAGCATGGCTCTTACTACATATGAGCTGAAGTGGTTACGAACACTTATGCTTGATTTTGGAGAGGTTTATGATCATCCCATGCCAATGTTCTGTGATAACAAGGCAGCCATATATATCTCGAGGAATCCAGTATTTCATGAGAGAATGAAGCATATCGAGGTAGATTGTCACTTTATCAAAGAGGAGATTTTGAAAAATCAGATTTGTACTCCATTTGTTACCTCAGAGAGAGAACTAGTTGACTTCTTCACAAAACTAGTTTCTGCCGCAGATGTTTGTAGCAAGCTGGGCATGATTGACATATACCCTCCAGCTTGAGGGGTAGTGTAAGAGCTTGGCGGTTTGACAGTCTAGTCGGGCGGTTAGCTATTCGGGCGGCCTGGAGGTTACTGCAGCGGTTTGGTTGTCTGGTGGCTTATCTTAGCAGTTGCGATCTGAGGGCTTCCCGCAACTGCGGTCTGGTGGTTAGCCGCAACAATGGTTTGGGTGTTAACCGCTATTGCGGTCTGGTAGCTAGCAGTGGCGGTCTGGGGGCTAGCAAGCGGTTTGGCGGGTAGCAGGCGTTCTGGCGGCTAGCAGTGACGGTCTGGCGGCTAGCAGTGGTGGTCTGGCAACTAGTAGTTGTGGATACTTATTTAGTCCCACATCTCTTATTGTATTCTCTCATCTCCCCCATTTTCTATAAATATGGGGGCATACCTATGTATTGTTTATCTTTTTAGAGCAATAAAATTTGCGGTTTGTTTACCTCTTGGTCGTTTATTCGCTTATTTTTCACACAAAGGAACATAAGGAAGAACTATAAATCACACGCGCGCGAACGCACACAGCACACCAGACCAGATCTGGATCAGGATTTAAGATTTGGGGAATAATTAACTTATAATTTTTGTATATGTGAGAAAATATGAATAACAAGTTTTGCATTACACAAAAAGTTAAGTTATATTTGTATGACCCCCTATTTATGGGGAGAAGAGATAGAAAGAATATAAAACAAATGATATGAGACTAAAATATAACATGCAGATAGGTGGGTAAAAAATTTCAGATCGCTTATAACTGAGCGGTTAGACAGACTGTCCGCTCCATACAAGAAACCGTCGGTCTCTACTCAGTCCATTATCGTCATCCTGATCAGTAATCCGCTCAACACAAGCGGATAGATGCATAAAATCGTCGAACTTCAGGTCAGCTCTGTAACATCCCGACTTTTATTGGGCCACCAGAGCCCTAGTGAGCCCAATAAAAGTAGCCCGAACCCTACCCATGACCCGGTGGGAGATAACCCTAGGTGGGAAATAGAGCTAGAGAACTCCGAATTAAGTTCTGTCAGTTCCTGTGACCTCGTACAGTCAATATGAGTGCATCGGAACTCGTTCAGTTGAACCCCGAGGTCATATAGTGAAAGTGACCATGCCTCGTAAAACGCAACGAGAGCAGATTTTGGATATCGAGCTTGAGAACTCCAAATTGAGTTCTGTCGATTCCTGTGACCTCATATAGCCTAGACAGGTGCATCGGAACCCGTCACATCACAATCCGAGATCTAACGACAATTTTACACACTTCGACCATTTTAGCACGCTGCGACGCGCAAATTTTGGACTTTCGCTAAACGGACTCCGAATCAACCCAAGTCAGTGGCGTTGGACTTGTGTGGTCAATACGAAGTCAACGGAAGTCGTCCCAGTCAATTTCGACGACAATTGGTCAACCCGTAGTCAAATCAAGCGTAGTCGTGCACCGATAAGCGTGCGCACACCAATTATGACACGACACCCGAACTTTGACCCAACCCCGATGACTTGGACCACTTTGACTTTGACCAGCAAGGGGGACCCACCCTAGGGTTGACTTGGTCAAACCCCCTAAAAATCTTTTTTTTGGATTTTTCTCCAAGGGCCCACCTCCTCTCCAAGGGAGGATAGCTCATGCCCCCCTCACTCTTCTTTGGGCCCCAACCAGCAAGCCTCATTGGATAGGTGGAGGCCCACCCTACCCCTCCTTTACTCTCCTTCCCCCTCTCTTTTTAAAAGGCCCAAGCCCAAGAGGGCTTCACCTTCTTTTCCCCACATGGGGAAAAAGAGGGGGCCTCCAGCTGTCCTTGGACAGCTGGAGGGTGGGGATTTAATCCCTCCCTAAGGAGGGATTAATCCCACCTTGCCTAAGGGAGGGGAGCTCCCCCTCCCCAACCCTATAAAAGGCCACCCCACCCCCTCTCCTTCTCCTCAACTCTCAGAATAACACCTCCTTCCCCCTGCCCAACCACCTGTCGGAGCCCAGGTGGCCGGAAAAAGCCAAGCCGAGGCTCCTCCACCCATCCACCACCGCCACCAAGGCATGGCCGACCAGGCCTGCCCCTCCCGAGCCCACCAGACCCAGGTGGAACCACTCTCCCTTCCCCTTCCCCAATCTGAATGAGCTGCATGAGCCTCCTGGCGGCCGGAGCGCCGCCGGCGCCACCCGAGCCTTATTCCAGGTCGGGGGGTGCCCAAGGAGGAGGGATCCTCCCTCAGTGCTGGTGGTGGCACTGGGGGAGTGTTTTACCACTGGGGGCGGAGGCCCCCAGCGGCAGAGAGCGGCAGTGCCGTCGAAAAATGCGGTTCCGGCGGCACCTGCAAAAATAGAGCACGACTCTGTTAAAGCTGGCGAGGGCGGCCGATGGCGCATGGCCGCCGGACCACCACCGACGAGAAGCCCGACCCCCGAGCGTGCCGGCCTGGGGTGGACAGGTAGGCGACAATCTGCCTGAGGAGCGGGGGTGGCGCGGGGGCACCAGGAGCAGGGCCACCTCCACCCTAGGCTCTCGGGATGGAAATTCTGGCGGCGGCCGGCGGCGCCAGGCCGCCGGACCTCCGCCTAGAGAATCGCCGGCCCCAGGCGAGTTGATCGCGGCCGGTGCCGGCATCTTGCGGTGACCTGCCGGTGGTGGTGGCGGCCGCTCATCCTCTGCACCGCCGGCGAGGAGCAGCAGCCGCCCGATCTAGTGATGAAGATCGGGCGGCTGGGATTTATTAATCCCCGCCCCGCCTCCATTTTTGTGCCCCACACAGCAGATCCGTGGCCGATCTGCTGTGGGGAAGCACTGGCCGATTGTGTCCTGTGACTCAATCTCAGCTGCAGGATCCCTGTGTTCTGCTAAATGCAGACCATTTTTCATACCAGAAATTTCTAGAAATTTCTGGGCCAAATCCATGTCCCTAGGGGAAAAGTGACCAACATGAAAAATGTTACCCATGATGAGGGCTACCTCCAAAATAAATTTGAGAATTTTTGGATCTGTTTTGGTATTTATAAAAGCCAAAAAAAAATTTGTTTGGCCAAATTAAATGCCCAAAATATCTTGGAAAATTCTAAAAACATTATTAGGCTCATTTTAGGCCCTCCTAAGGGTTGTATCAAAATTTGGGGTCATAAGGATATGGTTTGATATTTTTCCTAAAATTTGGAAGCCTAGGGTCGCGCTCAGAACGTTTTTCCGCTCATTTTCCCTTGAAGGTGAAAATTGTAGCGCGCGACCACCCCTTTTTAATCAAATAAGTACTTTAAACTAATTTATCGACGAGAGCGGCCGAGGCAGGTGACTAAGCTCCGGGAATCTCGAGATTTCGTAAAACCGTCGAGCGCCTCGACTCTCGAGTGAATTGGGTACGTTCGGAAGGTGAGAGTACGAGTGATGACTTGGAGTTGTCCATGACGACTAATAAGAATATAACTCCTAGCCAACCCTTGATCTAATTAAGCCGTAATAAATATGGCGCAACCAAATTAATTGGATCATAATAATTGATGTAACCCAATAAAATCTCCTGTAAATCTCGATGGAATTGAAGCCTCCTGAATAGGAGTGATTGGACTACTAACCATTTTCTTTGTGCTTTCTCCAGTCTCGTACTGGTCAAACTTATTTCAGTACTTTCTATTCAGTACTACTCTAGGCTCGTACTGGTCAAGCTTATTTCAGTAATTTCTATTCAGTACTACTCCAGTCTCGTACTAGTCAAGCTTATTTCAGTACTTTCTATTCAGTACTACTCCAGTCTCGTACTGGTCAAGCTTATTTCAGTACATTCTATTCAGTACTACTCCAGTCTTGTATTGGTCAAGCCTATTTCAGTACTTTCTATTCAGTACTACTCCAGTCTCGTACTGGTCAAGCTTATTTCAATACTTTATATTCAGTACTACTCCAGTCTCGTACTGGTCAAGTCTATTTCATTACTTTCTATTCAGTACTACTCCAGTCTCGTACTGGTCAAGCTTATTTCGGTACTTTCTAATCAGTACTACTCCAGTCTCGTACTGGTCACATTTCATTCCAGCACATTAAATAAGCAGCATAAGCACCACACTTGTCCTCGTTGCAATTTACTATTGTAATCCAGGGTCCTGCTCTAAGGACCAATCGTCGAGCTTTAGTTGGGGATAACCGGAGTTGAAGTAGTCCTCCAGGTCTAGCCCTAAATAATGCGCTTCCACGCTCCTTGTCGTAAGTAGAGCTGAGTTCCGACGCCCGAAGTCCAAAGCCTAGTAGGGCATGCCGACGTAGACCCGGTGTATATATTGTTTGCCTTTTGTTTGATTGTTTGTAAATTGCTTGCGGTGAAATAGTGGCGGGTCAGTCCCTTCCACAGACTATTCGCATCGGTGCGGGAAGGTCGACGACTCAAGACGACAGGGAGATGAGTACCATGGGTGACCGGCCGTTATATTATTCCCCGTCAGATTTTTTCTCCGCTGGTCGGCCAAAACGATTCGTCGGATGTCGCTCACATCCAAGAGTACACAAGGTTGTACGTTAGGGCCTAGGGTTGTGCGGTATGATCACCCCCAGAAGTGGCAGGACTGGCCACTGTCACCGACGGCCACATCAGTGAGGCCCGTGGGGCTCGCTACCCTGCTGGAATAGAAGCGGTCCAAACTATGTCGACATAGTGTTTGTGTGTGCGACTATGAATGCCTGCGGTATGTGCGCGGCTGTGAATTCCTGCGATAGAATTCAGGATATGAAAACTTGATGTGCTGATGAGCTAGTGGAGCCTTGTTATAACTGGTTTATATTGCTGCTGCTTTTCTTTCTAGTTATATTATCCCACACTCTTTTATAATTACTCCTAGCTGTACATATATGAAATGTTGTGCTAACCAACTCTTGCTTCGGCTATTTACTTTTGTTGTGTGGGTGTGTGCTCGTCCCCAGGATATGGATCCGGGGAGGAGATTTGTTTCCACTTAGTTCTGTGACTAACGGTTATTTAAATAGCCATTCACAAGAGGTGGAGCACCGTAGTGACTCGCTGCCGCAGGAGATTATGCCAGCATCTAGGACTACTCGAGCAGATGCACCCCTGCCATCCCCAAAGTTTAGAGATGTGAGTACCGCCGAGCAGAGTAGAGAGAGTATGAGTGATATACGTAGTACATGTATAGCCCACATGCTTATATAAATGCTTAGGCTTCGGCCCTAGAATCTCTGTGTTATTGATATGTTATATATATCTGCAATGGTTTGCTGTTAATTCTTCCGCTATACTTTGATGGGTTGTGAATGTTATGATTCGAGTCGAGCAAGGCGGCCATCTAGTGCTTGGATAGGGTGGATCGTTTTCCCTAAAGAGCACTGGATGGACGTCTTGGGCCAGTAGTACCCCTCCGACCCGACCCAGACAAAAGGTTGGGGGGCACTACAAATGGATCAGAGCCATCACGATTCGTCCTTGTGGAGCAGTCTCAGGATCCCTCCGTCCCTCGCTTAGTTTTGGGTTCGGGACGAACCTTGTAGTGGAAGCCTGGTGGACCCTAGTGTAGAGGCTTAGGGATTCTAGACTGTATGATAGTACGACCATACACCATTGTTTTCCGCTTGGGTTGTCATTTTTACAAATTTCCCCTACTTTTGCAAAATACTGACACTCTTTCATGTTACTTATCCAGATACCGGAGTATAGTAATGGGGTATCCTCGTCCAGAGGACATGTTCCAGCTACCCCATCACCAGACCCGGTCGCTCCCGCGCCCGTACCGTTTGCCGAGACAGATATGGGGCAGACACTGACGGCTATTTTAGCTACTTTTCGGGATGCCCTGGCACAGCCACTGCGAGAGATGACCACACCCACCGATCTGCTGATGACTTTCCGAGGACTGAGGCCTCCCCCTTTCAGAGGTACAGAGACGACCATCCAGATAAAGGAGTGGGTGGAGCGGGTGGAGGAGCTGTTAGTGGGAATGATGTGCCCAGCTGTGGCTGCAGTCTCTTTAGTGATGACCCTTCTGGAGGGATACACGAGGGATTGGTGGAGAGCGGCTAGTCGCTCTACCTTTTGAGGTCGGTCGTTGAGCGCGATCCTTTGGGGGGAGTTCTCTGTAGCTCTACTAGAGTTCTTCATCACAGATACAGACCGAGCCGCGCTGCAAGAGAGGTTCCTGCTCATTAGACAGGGAAACAACACAGTGGCAGAGTACGAGAGAGAGTTTATACACCTGGCACGCTTCGCCGGGAATTTGGCTACCTCCGACAGGGATAGAGCTTCTCGGTTATACCGAGGACTACAAGACGACCTGAGGCAGGCCCTGATCATGCTCTCTCAGGCCACCTTTCACACCATAGGCACCCATGCAGCAACATTAAAGTTAGACCAGCAGACAGTGGCTCAGCGGCGCAGAGGCCTGGTAGAGCTTCCTCAAGATAAGAGGCGAGACGGAGGAGTCGCTCCCCACAGACAGGATAGAGAGCGCCAGCAGCGACGCCGCAGGAAGCCCTATAGGCGCCCACCAGTACCCCCAGCACCCCCAGCTGCGCAGCCAGATATTAGACCAGCTCCAGCACCGCAGCCCCCACCAGTGGCCCGACGAGATGTTCCCTTCGCGGGGAACTGCTTTCTATATCAGCAGCCGGGACATATGAGGGCCTTTTGCCCACATGTGACAAGGAGACCGGGACTAGGAGCAGTTCAGTGTGGACAGCCGACACGGGGATAGGGTTAGAGAGGCCGCAGATCCAGAGCTGGCAGGAGAGGCCAGCAGGGCCGAGCAGCGCCCCTGGAGGCCTACGCACAGGACTTGCAGCACAGACCGGCCCCTGATGTAGCATACATATATATCTTACGCGATAGGGAGATATCAGATCTTCTACTGGTGTTGTATATTACATATATATATGTGCTTACATCTTCTATATTAGTTAGATGATATATATGTATATGTTTCTCATGTCGTCAGGAATCTTGTTGGTAGGACACCCTGCCAAAACCCTTTTCGACACAGGAGCGACACATTCTTTCGTCTCCCATGAATTCATCGCAACAAAAGGAAATGTTATTCGTTCAACCGGACTGTCTATACGAATCCGTTTACCGGACGGGTCAGATATGACATCTACCAAAAATGTTCGTTCCAGGCTGTACTGGGAGAAGTAGAATTTGAGATCTACGCAACCAACCTAGCAATAACTGGATTTGACATAATTCTGGGGATGGACTGGCTGGCTGAGCACCAAGCACAGATAAACTGTTCCACACGAGACGTCCGACTATAGAATCCAAATGGCCAGAGCGTCACGTTGACAGGTGTGCCCTCTTTCTTGCGTATTATTCTGACTTCTACACAGATTGTGAAATCCGTCCGACAGAAGGACAAAGTATACCTTATCTATTTCGAGATAGAAGACAAAACCCAGGTACTTGCCAAAGTCCCAGTAGTCCGCGACTTTCAATATATTTTCCCGGAGTCCCTCTCGGGATTGCCACCCCAGTGAGAGGTCGACTTTCAGATTGAGCTCGTGTCCGGAGTACGACTAGTATCATGAGCCCCCTACCGGATGGCCCCAAGAGAGCTGACTGAACTGAAAATTCAACTACAGGAACTAATAGATGTTGGATTCGTCCGTCCTAGTTCCTCGCCCTGGGGAGCCCCGGTGCTTTTCGTCAAGAAGAAAGACGGGACACTGTGATTGTGCATTGACTACAGGGAACTAAACAAACTTACTATATGCAACACATACCCCCTCCCTAGGATCGACGAACTGTTCGATCAGTTGCAAGGTGCATCCATGTTCTCCAAGATGGACCTGAGATCCAGCTATTAACAGCTTCGAATCCGAGAGGAAGATATTCCCAAGAATGTCTTCAGCTCCCGATACGGTCTATATGAGTTCCTAGTGATGCCCTTCGGGCTCACCAACGCGCCCTCCGCCTTCATGGCCCTGATGAATAAAGTCATCGAACCCTTTTTGGATCACTTTGTCATCGTCTTCATAGACGACATCCTAATCTACTCGAAGACCAAGACGGACCATACCCGACACTTGCAGATGGTGCTATTAAAGCTCCGGGAGCACTCTCTCTTCGCCAAATTCAGTAAGTGAGAGTTTTGGCTAGAAGAAGTTGGATTCTTGGGCCATACGATAAACAAGGAAGGAGTGGCAGTAGACCAAGCCAAGATCCAGGCAGTATAAAATTGGCTGCCACTCAGGACGGCTGGGCATCCGGAGATTTCTAGGTCTTGTCGGATACTACAAGAAGTTCGTCGAGGGTTTTTACAAGATTGCCCAACCCCTAACTGCTCTCACCAAGAAAGATGTCGCATTCTCGATGGACGCCGGAGTGCGAGGCTGCGTTCGTCGAACTGAAGAAGCGGTTGACTTCCGCGCAAATCCTTACGATCCCCACAAGGACCGAGGGATTCCAAGTCTACACTGATGCCTCCCTGAAGGGATTGAGAGCTATTCTAATGCAGCATGACAAGGTAGTAGCCTACGCATCTCGGCAATTGAAGCCGCACGAACTAAATTACGTAGCACACGATTTAGAGTTGGGCGCCGTCGTCTTCGCCCTTAAAATCTGGAGGCATTATCTGACGGAGTAAGATGTGAGATCTTCTCCGACCACAAGAGCCTCAAGTATATCTTCACGCAGAAAGAGTTGAATCTCCGGCAGTACCAATGGGTAGAATTCCTATGCGATTACGACTTCGCTCTCCAATATCACCCCAGGAAGGCTAACAGAGTCGCTGACGCCTTGAGCCGCCAGCCTGCGATAGCCGGGAGTTGGATGGAGCAGATCCAACTATTCCAGTCCTTGATAGACTTGGAGATTACCCTGGTTGCCCGAAGAGATCTGGAAGAGTATTATTCTCAGCTGTATTGGATGGAGATCCAATACGATATCCGGGACCAGATACGAGAAGCCCAGAAGATCGACCCAGAGGTAATGTCGATCATCTGATATCTGCAAGGAGGGGCACAGGAGGATTATAATCTGCATAACGGGATTCTACAATACAAACATCGCATATTTGTTCCCGCTACCGGAGGAATTTGTGAAGAAATTCTGCAAGAGGCCCATCAGTCCAGGTACTCGATTCACCCTGGCGTAGTTAAGATGTACGTGGACTTGCGCAGGACCATTTACTGGCCTAGAATGAAAAGCGATGTCACCAACTTTGTGGCCCGGTGTCAGACCTGTCAGAAGGTTAACGCCGAATGTCATAGTCCAGGAGGCCTATTACAGCCCCTGCTGATACCAGAATGGAAGTTCGAAGATATCTCCATGAACTTCGTCCACAGCCTACCTCGATCCCGCGCTGGGAATGACTCAATTTGGGTGGTTGTAGATCGACTCACCAAGGTAGCGCGGTTCATTCCAAATCGACAGGGTGATAGAGTGGATATCCTGACCAGAATGTTCCTAGAGCAATTGGTACGATTTCACGGAGTACCAAAGTCCATCGTATCAAATCGTGACGGGTCGTTTCACATCAAAGGAGTGGAGGCGGCTACAGGCGTACTTAGGAACCAAATTGGCCTTCAGTACCGCCTTCCACCCGCAGACAGACGGACAGACGGAGAGAACGAACTGGACGATGGAGGATCTTCTTCGATTGTGCATAGTGGAGCACAATGAGATGTGGGAGCAGTTATTGCCACTAGTTCGAATTCTCTTATAATAACAACTACCAGGCTAGCATTAAGATGGCTCCAGTACGAGGCATTGTATGGAAGACGTTGCCAAACCCGTTGACTTGGGCTCAGGAAGAGGACCCAAAAGCCTTGGGAGTGGCTTACATTGATGACACTATGTCAGCGATACGACTGATCCAGGAGCGAATGCGGGAAGCGCAGAGCCGACAGGCCAAGTGCTATGATGCGCGACACCGACCGGTGTAGTTCAGCGTGGGGGAAATAGTGTTTTTGAAAATAAAGCCCATGCATGGTGTCTCCCGGTTAAGAAAGCAGAAAATGTAAGATCCCCGCTTCTTGGGCCCCTATCCGGTGATAGAGTGTGTTGGCCCCGTCGCCTATCGTTTAGCCTTGCCCCCAAAATTGGGGAATCTTCACGATGTGTTTCATGTCTCTTCCTTGTGACGAGTCCTCCGGCAACCAGAGCAGCACCTTCCTACTCCACTGGTGCAACTACGGTCGGATAGATCCGTCCAGCTTGAACCCATCAGAGTAGTAGATTACAAGGTGAAGACACTACGTAACAAAACCATTCCGATGGTTAAGGTACTATGGTCAAACTGCGGACGAGAAGAGTTCATGTGGAAACCTGAAGCACTTCTCCGAGAGAAGCACCCAGAGCTCTTTCCCCAGGTATGTTACTCTCTCTCGTACTTCAAGAAAATTTTCGGGGACGAAAATCCTTTTATTTTTATTGGATTGTAACATCCCGACATTTATTGGGCCACCAGAGCCCTAGTGGGCCCAATAAAAGTAGCACGAACCCTACCCATGACCCGGTGGGAGATAACCCTAGGCGGGAAATAGAGCTAGAGAACTCCGAATTAAGTTCTGTTAGTTCCTGTGACCTCGTACAGTCAATACGAGTGCATCAGAACTCGTTTAGTTGAACCCCGAGGTCATATAGTGAAAGTGACCATGCCTTGTAAAACACAACGAGTGCAGATTTTGGATATCGAGCTTGAGAACTCCGAATTGAGTTCTGTCGATTCCTGTGACCTCATATAGCCTAGACAGGTGCATCGGAACCCGTCAACTCACAATCCGAGATCTAACGATAGTTTTACACACTTCGACCATTTTAGCGCGTTGCGACGCGCAAATTTTGGACATTCACCAAACGGACTCCGAATCAACCCCAGTCAGTCACGTTGGACTCGTGTGGTCAATACGAAGTCAACGGAAGTTGTCCCAATCAATTTCGACGAGATTGGTCAACCCGTGGTAAAATCAAGCGTAGTCGTGCACCGAAAAGCGCGCGCACACCAATTATGACACGACATCCGAACTTTGACCCGACCCCGATGACTTGGACCCACTTTGACCAGCAATGGGGACCCACCCTAGAGTTGACTTGGTCAAACCGCCCTAAAAATCCTTTTTTATTATTTTTCTCCAAGTAAGGGTCCACCTCCTCTCCAAGGGAGGATAGCCCATGCCCCCCCCCCACTCTTCTTTAGGACCCAACCAGCAAGCCTCACTAGGATAGGTGGAGGCCCACCCTACCCCTCCTTTCCCCCTCTCTTTTTAAAAGGCCAAGCCCAAGAGGGATTCACCTTATTTTCCCCACATGGGGGAAAAGAGGGGGCCTCCAGCTGTCCTTGGACAGCTGGAGGGTGGGGATTTAATCCCTCCCTAAGGAGGGATTAATCCCACCTTGCCTAAGGGAGGGGAGCTCCCCCTCCCAAACCCTATAAAAGGCCACCCACCCCCTCTCCTTCCCCTCAACTCTCAGAACAGCACCTCCTTCCCCCTGCCCAACCCCCTGCCGGAGCCCAGGTGGCCGTAAAAAGCCAAGCCGAGGCTCCTCCCCCCTCCACCACTTCCACCAAGGCATGGCCGACCAGGCCGGCACCTCTCGAGCCCACCAGACCCAGGTGGAACCACCACCGACGAGAAGCCCGACCCCCGGCGCGCCGGCCGGGGGTGGACTGGTAGGCGGCAATCTGCCCGAGGAGCGGGGTGGCGCGGTGGCGCCAGGAGCAGGACCACCGCCACCCCAAGCACTCGGGATGGAAATTCCGGCGGCGGCCGGCGGCGCCAGGCCGTCAGACCACCGCCCAGAGAATCGCAGGCCCCCGGTGAGTTGATCGGGGCCGGCGCCGGCATCTTGCGGTGACCTGCCGGCGGTGGTGGAGGCCGCTCATCCTCTGCATCGCCGACGAGGAGCAGCAGCCGCCCGATCTGGTGATGAAGATTGGGCGGCTGGGATTTATTAATCCCCGCCCCGCCTCCATTTTTGTGCCCCCCACAGCGGATCCGTGGCCGATCCGCTGTGGGAAAGCGCTGTCCGATTGCGTCCGGCGGCTCAATCTCAGCCGCAGGATCCCTGTGATCTGCTAAATGCAGACCATTTTTCATACCAGAAATTTCTAGAAATTTCTAGGCCAAATCTAAGCCCCTAGGGGAAAAGTGACCAACATGAAAAATGTTACCTCCAAAAAAATTTGAGAATTTTTGGATCTGTTTTGGTATTTATAAAAGCCAAAATAAAATTTATTTGGCCAAATTAAATGCCCAAAATATCTTGGAAAATTCTAAAAAAAATACTAGACTCATTTTAGGCCCTCCTAAGGTTTGTATCAAAATTTGGGGTCATAAGGATATGTTTTGATATTTTTCTTAAAATTTGGAAGCCTAGGGTCGCGCTCGGAACGTTTTTCCGCTCATTTTCCCTTGAAGGTGGAAATTGGAGCGCGCGAGCACCCCTTTTTAATCAAATAAGTACTTTAAACTAATTTATCGACGAGATCGGCCGAGGCAGGTGACTAAGCTCCGGGAATCCCGAGATTTCGTAGAACCGTCGAGCGCCTCGACTCTCGAGTGAATTAAGCACACTCGGAAGGTGATAGTACGAATGATGACTTGGAGTTGTCCCCGACGACTAATAAGAATATAAACTCCTAGCCAACCCTTGATCTAATTAAGTCGTAATAAATATGGTGCAACCAAATTAATTAGATCCTAATAATTGATGTAACCCAATAAAATCTCCTTTAAATCTCGATGGAATTGAAGCCTCCTGAATAGGATTGATTGGACTATTAACCATTTTCTTTGTGCTTTCTCCAGTATCTCATACCAGTCAAACTTATCTCAGTACTTTCTATTCAGTACTACTCCAGTCTAGTACTAGTCAAGCTTATTTGAGTACTTTCTATTAAGTACTACTCCAGTCTCGTACTGATCAAGCTTATTTCAGTACTTTCTATTCAGTACTACTTCAGTCTCGTACTTGTCAAGCCTATTTCAGTACTTTCTATTCAGTACTACTCCTGTCTCGTACTGGTCAAGCCTATTTCAGTACTTTATATTTAGTATTACTCTAGTCTCGTACTGGTCAAGCTTATTTCAGTACTTTCTATTCAGTACTACTACAGTCTCGTACTGGTCAAGCTTATTTCGGTACTTTCTAATCAGTACTACTCCAGTCTCGTATTGGTCACATTTCATTCTAGCACATTAAATAAGCAGCATAAGCACTGCACTTGTCCTCGTTGTAATTTACTATTATAATCTCGGGTCCTGCTTTGAGGAGCAGTCATCGAGCCTTAGTTGGGGATAACTGGAGTTGAAGTAGTGCTCCATGTCTAGCCCCAAATAATGCGCTCCCACGCTCCTTGTCGAAAGTAGAGCTGAGTGCCGACGCCCGAAGTCCAAAGCCTAGTAGGGCAGGCCGACGTAGACCCGGTGTATATATTGTTTGCCTTTTGTTTGATTGTTTGTAAATTGCTTGCGGTGAAATAGTGGCGGGTCAGTCCATTCCACAGACTGTTCGTACCAGTGCGGGAAGGTCGACGACTCAAGGCAACAGAGAGATGAGTACCACGGGTGACCAGCCATTATATTATTCCCCGTTGTGTTTTTCCTCCGCTGGTCAGCCAAAACGATTCGTCGGATGTCGCTCACATCTAAGAGTACTCAAGGTTGTACGTTAGGGCCTGGGGTTGTGCGGTACGATCACCCCCCAGAAGTAGCAGGACTGGACACTTGTCACCGACGACCATATCGGTGAGGCCCGCGGGGCTCGCTACCCTGCTGGAACAGAAGCAGTCCAAACTATGTCGATATAGGGTTTGTGTGCGCAGCTATGAGTGCCTGCGGTGTGTGTTCGGCTGTGAATGACTGCGATAGAATTCAGGATATGAAAACCTAATGTGCTGATGAGCTAGTGGAGCCTTGTTATAACTGGTTTATATTGCTGCTGCTTGTCTTTCTAGTTATATTATCCAGCACTCTTTTATAATTACTCCTAGCTTGTACATATATGAAATGTTATGCTAACCCTCTCTTGCTTCGGCTATTTACTTTTGTTGCGTGGGTGTGTGCTCGTCCCCAAGATATAGATCCGTGGAGAAGATTTGTTTCCACTTAGTTCTATGACTAACGGTTATTTAGATAACCATTCACAGGAGGTGGAGCACCGTAGTGACCCGCTACCGCAGGAGATTACACTAACAGCTAGGACTACTCAAGCAGATGCACCCCCACCGTCCCCAGAGTTTAGATACGTGAGTACCGCCGAGCAGAGTAGAGAGAGTATGAGTGATATATGTAGTACATGTATAGCCACATAGGCTTACATAACGCTTAGGCTTCGGCCCTAGAATCTCTGTGTTATTGATATATTATATATATATCTGCAATGGTATTCTGTTAATGCTTTCTGCTATACTTTGATGGGTTGTGAATATTATGATTCGAGCCGAGCAAGGCGGTCATCTAGTGCTTGGATAGGGTGGATCATTTCCCCTAAAGAGCACTGGGTGGATGTCTTGGGCCAGTAGTACCCCTCCGGCCCGACCCGGGCAAAAGGTTGGGGGGGACTACAAGCTCCCTTGATCAACATGCCACAACAACAGCCTCTACCCGCAGCTTCAACTACGCCTTTATCTGCCCCTTCATCTGCTCAGACTGCGACCTCTATTCACAACGACTACAACCACTTGACTGCCAAACTCGCAAAATGGTTGTATGTCTTCATGTTGGCTAGAAATCTGACCAGACCGCCAGGGGCAGTCCACAACATAGTGGAACCAGACTGCCAAGGCTAATTGCCGATATCAATCTGCTAGACCGAGCAAACCTCCAGACCGTCTGGTTCAAGCCGCCAACCCGTCCGACCAAACCGCTAGACCACCAAGCTCCACAAAATCTAAAACTCCCCCTCAAGCTAGAGCATATATGTTAACCATGCCCAACTTGTCACAAACATCTAAAAGACAGGAAGACACTGGTTTGGTAAAGACATCTACAAGCTCATTGTCAGAAGTAATGAATGAAGTACATATTTAATTCTTCAGAATTTCTTCTTGACAAAGTGGCAGTCAACTTTGATGTGTTTTGTTCTTTCATGAAAAACTGGATTCTTTGATATATGTATAACAGCCTGGTTGTCACAAAACATGGGTAAATGATGGTCATATATCTCCCTTAAGTCAAGCATAAAGGGCACACAACCATTTCAACTCGCAATCAATCGATGTCATACTTTGGTACTCAGCTTCAGCGCTTGATCATGACACAACATACTGCTTCTTGTTTTTCTAGTTGATAAGATTTCTTCTCACAAAGGTGCAAAAACCATAATATGCTTCAACCTTCAGATGGTTATGTTTTTGAAATAATAACCCCTTCCTTGGAGATCCTTTCACATACTTCAGAATTTTCAAGGCGAATCGAATATGACATTCTCTAGAAGCTTGCATAAACTAAACTGACCTTCCCCAAAACATAACAAATATCAGGTCTGGTAACAGTCAGATAAATGAGTTTTCACACGAGTCGCCTATACATAGTACTATCTGAAAGAAGAGGTGAATCCTCCGCCCAACTCTTGTCATCATTAACGATCATAGGACAGTGAACGAGTCTTGCACCAAGAAGACCAATTTCTTTCAAAATATCTAACACATACTTACATTGTGAAAGCACCATTGAGTTGTGTTTTCTCAAGATTTCTATCGCAAGGAAGTATGTAGGAGAGCTCATATCCTTTGTAACAAAATATTGACAAAGATGTCTCTTTGCTAGATCAACTCCTTCCTTATCATCACTAGTAAGGAGAATATCATACATATAGACAACAAGAACCACAAGCTCTTTAGTAGTTTTGAGAATAAAAAAGAGTGATCATTAGAGCTCCAAGTGAAGCCAACAAGAGAGACAACCATGCTGAACTTGTTGAACCAGGC
The DNA here is from genome assembly GCA_039583875.1 of Platanthera guangdongensis. Taxonomy (NCBI): domain Eukaryota; kingdom Viridiplantae; phylum Streptophyta; class Magnoliopsida; order Asparagales; family Orchidaceae; genus Platanthera; species Platanthera guangdongensis. The sequence goes on from CM077156.1 coordinate 164,146,327, forward strand.
CCGTAGGATTTGTTTTAGACCATAAATTAACTTCTGTAACTTGCATACCCAGGACTCCCCCTAAGTAACATACCTAAGAGGTTGCTCCATGTAAACCACCTCTTTTAGATTACCATACAGGAAGACATTCTTCACATCTAATTGATACATCTCCCAACCTTTGTAAACTGCTACAGAGATCAGAACACAAATAGTGCTGATACGAGCCACTGAGGAGAAGGTATTAAAAAGTCCACACCATATATTTGAGTGAAGGCTTTGACAACAAGCCTAGCCTTATAGCGATCAATAGTACCATTCATATGAAACTTGACGACAAAGACCCTCTAGCAACCAATCACATCCACACCTAGAAGGGTAGGGACAAGAGTCTAAGTACCCCTTTTGGTTAAGGTATGTTTCTTCATCCATTGCCACTTTCCAATGCGGAATAGAAAGAGCCTCCAAATAGTTAACCAGAACAGCATTTGCCGAGAGAGCAAGGACAAATCTCCTTATAGCTGGAGATAAATGAACATATGATGCAATATCTTAAATGGAATGTTTAGTGCACATTCTAACACTCTTTGTAGAGCAATAAGAAGGTCAAGATATGACTTGTCTTCTATAATAGATCCATTCATCGGAGAGATTACAGGCCCAGGAACTGTCAACAACGACTCCAAAGGCAAGGGAGAATCAGAAGATAGAGGTGAAGAGAGAGGAGTTGGTATGGGAAGAGGAGATAATGGAGTATAAGGAGGAATAAAAGTCAGTGAAGGAGCAAAAACAATAGGAAGAGATGGTGAAACATCAAATGGTGACGAAGTAGAAGCTTGGGAAAAAAAGACATCTTTAAAGAATATAACATCAGTAGAAAAAAATTATTTCCTGAGCAGGGGATCAAAGTACTGATACCCCTTTTGGGTCGGAACAGTAGCCTTAAAAGACACATTTTACTGAGCGAGGTGAAATCTTGTCACCACCAGGAGAAGGAGAATGCACAAATGCTATGCACCAAAAACACTGAGAGGTAAAGAAAAAGTTGAGCTCCTAGGTGTAAAATAGAGAAGACGGTGTTGCCCTGAAGAACCGATGAGGGAATACAGTTGATGAGATAATAAGAATGAAGCACAACATATCCCCAGTACAATCAGGGAATATTCATCTATGTAAGAAGGGTGCGACTAACATCCAGGAGATATCAATTTTTGCACTTAGAAACCCCATTTTACCGAGACATGTAGGGACAACTAGTTTGATGAACTATGCCCCGATGCATGCAAAAATTGGAAAATTATTGACTAAGACATTCCTGAGTATTATCAATTTGGATTTTAAGAGAAACATCAAATTATGTCTGTATCTCGTTATAAAAGACCTTGAACACAGAATAAAGTTCAGAACGTTATCTTAAGATAAACAATCGAGTACAACGAGAGAAATCATCAACAAATCACAAATATAACAAAATATAAACTCCCCTACCAACAGTCCTAATAGGAGCAGGACCTCAAACATCTGAATGAACAAGTTCAAATGGATGAGAAGAACCACGTCCCTTGTCTTGCGGGAAAGGAACAATGATGATGCTTGCCAAGTTGGCAGGCCTCACAGTTCAAAGAAGAGTCCTCCTTAGGCAAATTCGATAGGAGTTGGTAGAATAAGATGAGGAGGAGGATGACCAAGGTGAAGATGCCATTGTAGAAGAGAAGTTGAGAAAGTAGTGAAATTTTTGAGGAAGAAAAGCCTCATTTCTTTCAGTCCCAGTAGCAATCTTCTCCTTGGAGTGTGGATCCTGAAAAGAACAAGTAGTAGATGTAAAGGTAACCATGCAGTTCGGCTGTTTATAGAGAGCAAGAAAAAAAGTGAGTTGCATGAAAAAGACGAGACATAAATGTGTCCTCAAGATGCAGATTTGGAGTGACATAGACTGTACCAGTCCCACGTACTAGGGACAGATTACCATCCGCAACAAAAATGGGAGGAGATCGGTTATGCTTGTCCAATTAAGAGAATGAACCATGATCACATGTCATGTGATTAGTAGCTCCTGAATCAATCGGTCACTTATCCTGAGTGACTACATTAGCATTGTAAAAGGACGAAGAGGCAAAGGACATGAACTTCTTCGTGTTATCTCTCACAAACGGACGAAAATGAGGATATTTAGCCCAACAACGATCAACAAGATAGCACGGCTCGCCACAATGAGATCAGACATGACGAGACACACCACGCCCACCAATATGACTGAAAGTGCAAGCTAGATCTGATATACTCTAAAGGGGGGTGAATAGAGTACATGGTGCTTAAAAACTTTTTACAACAGTTGTTGTAATCTGAGTGAACAGGGAAGCAAATAGAAAATTTAATCACAGAAACTATCTAATCACAGAGCAACCTAGTCACAAAACAATCACAGCCAGAAACAAAAATAAAGACAAGCAACCAGAAGACACAAGGAGCTATAGTGGTTCCCCTAAACTTGGGTACATCCACTTTTCTATCGCCCTAGGTAGGAATCCACTGCAGGATGAGTTGATCAGGTGCCCTGGGCACCAATGAGGTTTTGATAAGGTGCTCAAAAACCAAACCAGATTTTTTGATCAGGTATCTTGCCACCAATGAGCTTTTAATAAGGTGCTCAAAAACCAAACACAAACTTTTGAAGGGAGTTTGAAAAACCATTTACAGAGGTGGGGAAGAGAGAGTGATGGAAGTCTTCTCTTTCTCAAAGCAGCTGAGAAGACTATATGGATATGATGTTGTCAAAGCTCCCCCTGAGTTCTTGAGATGTTCAGGAAATGAAGCTTTGCTATAGGGTGATAGGCCTTCAGAAATTGATCTCCAGCAAATGATGATTTCAGCAACAGCTAAAATGTGAGGTGTCTGGAGTCTTGAATGTTGATGGCCTTGAACACTTGAATCAAAAGAGATCTGAAGATTTTTGATTTGTTGATCTCCTTTTGGTGATGGTGTTCTTGTGTGAATTCTTTTAGACAGAGAATGTCTACAGCTCTATTTCTTTTTCTCTTGAGTGATTGTTGTTGAGAAAGATGTTGTTCCAGAGAAGAGTTGTTGTAGAGAATATTTTGTTCTTCTTCTTCTTGTGCACTCTCTTCTTGTCAGGAATTCAAAAATCTTATCTTTTATTCCTTTGTTCTGAATAGAAATGGTCCTCTGTCCAGAATAGCCGTTAGCCTGTCATTAATTACATCTTTAATTGCAATTGTCTTCTGGGGGAAAGTCCAATGAAACATTCCTTGATAATTCCTTGAAACTTGCTCCAGAATAAATGAAAATGGCTACAAGATCTTCTGAATTAATTGCTGACAGTAACTCCTTAATTGTCTGAATTTTGAATCTTGAAAATCATTTAACTCTTCAGAAAAACATCGAACTGAGCTCTACTATCGTCGAACTGAGCTCAAAAATAGAGAATCAATAGGATCAAGATCGAACTTAGCGAAGATCGTCGAATGGAGTTTGCGATTTGTTGAAGTTGAGCTCACGATCGTCAATCCGTCGAAAGATATCGTCGATAGGAGTTCGACGATTCGTCGTTGAGCCGATGAAATGACTTAGTCTCCACTGAAAAACTTTGGTCTTGAGGGAGCTTCCAAACCTAACTATAACCCTTAGACTCAACTAATTGACGAGAGGTCACAGGTTTCCTAAAGACATAGTGATCCTGACCCAAATTAGTAATAGGGTGTTCCAACAATGACCTTCATGATCACTAGAATTACTAGAGCGAACCTGATGAGCAAACGTGTCAGAATGAGGTGGCGAGGCAAGCAGAGGGCACTGAAGAAGAGTGGTAACCGCAGTAATACATGCATCAGTAGTATCAAGATTAAGAGAATCAGCTTCGCTAAAAATTTGTCGCCATATCATGTCATAAGACTCCGGAAGGAGAAGAAGATAACACACAACTAGAAGCTCCTGAAAGTGTTTATGCTGTTCAGCTAGATCAACTAAGAATCGACGATGTTGTAGAATTTCAGTGCCAAGAGCTTGCACCTCCTTATAAGTAGTAGTAGGAGTAAAATTAGGGCATGTAAACAGATCAACATATAACATGTATATGCACGAGGTTCGAGCGCCTTTCAAATACAAAAGCAACAAGATGAGTCCAAGACGCTTTAACGGTTTCATCATATCAAATAACAAGGGAGGCATTCTTCAGAGAGACTATTGACAAACCATGTCCTGACCAAAGCATCATTGACATCCCAGTCATCAAATGCAGTAGATCCACGAGTAGGAGGGTCATCAGTGAGATGATGACGTCTGCATTAAGACATCAACAAGAATGCAAACAAAATGCTCTAGTCTGAATAATTCGGGTCTGTCAACTTGAAAGCAGTTCCAAGATTGTCGGACATAGTAGAAATAGTTGGTGCAGTTTGAGAAGACAATGCGAATGGACATGAAGAATACTCGGTATCTGCCATGAAGAAGGCGGCAAGGAAAAGAGTGTGCGGTTAGAAGGAAAGCACTGCGGGTGATAAGAGAGAAAAACTGGAATCCACAAAAACCACAGAAACAGGAGAAACCACAGAAGGCAGACGATTATAAAACCAAAATCCGCAAGGATCATATAAAAGCAAATCAGTCAAATAGAAAATCGAAAACCGTAAGGATCAGTGAAGAACAAAGCGGGCGGTTAGAAAACTGGAAACCACAAGGATCGGGTGGGATATGATACTGTACAACCCCGTGTTCGTCGAATGGGCCCCACCAGGAAGACGAGCGGACCCAGTCCCGCGACCCGCACCCAAGCAACGAGCATGCGGAGGGCAGGTCCGCTCCCGCTCACTTCAGGAGCCATGCGAGACGGCTCCTTCTCGCGGATGGGTTCACGACCCGCGATCTGCGAGCCGTTCGAGGGTCACAATGGCCGCCAGTCCTCCCCCTATACGCGACTTGGTCTCCTATCCGCCTCGGCAAAGGACTGGCAGGTTGCGGCGGTCCGGCTCGCGTTCGCCCGAGAAGGGTAAGCGAGCCGCTGGAACCAGGTCGCACCTGCCTCTCGCGGAGAAGGATAGATGGCGGGCTGCCCCCCCTTTTTAGGCGCGAGTAGCTGTTTAGAACAGCGGGGCCACGCTGTTCGCAGACCAGGTTGGACTGCGCCTAGCTGTTCGGAACAGCGGAGTTTGGCTGTTGGCAGACCCAATCAAGGGCATTTTGGTATTTCCAGGTCAGTTCTTCTGGTTATTGGCAGTTCAGATTCCAAAAAACTATAAATAAGACCCAAGGGGTACCTCAGAGGGCACGCTTTGAGTGCCTCCCCTGCTCTTGCTTTCAAGTGCTTTCTGAGGGTACCTTAGCTCTGCTTCTGGCTAAGGAGTGGAAGCGCTCAGAGATCTTTCGGGTTTGTGGTGGGACCTCCCTGCCGAGCCCTTGGGTCTGTTTCACCTTGCCTTCTTTGTTGTTTTTCTTGCAGGAGCGAAGTAGGCGCGAGACCGCCCTTTCCCCAAGGATCGAACTCCACAGGAGACCGAATTCCGGTTTCAACAGATACCATGTGAGAAAATCTAAATAACAGGCTTTGCATTCCACAAAAAGTTAAGTTACATGAGTATGACCCCCTATTTATAGGGATAAGAGAGAGAAGGAATATACAACAGACGATGTGGGATTAAAATACAACATGCAGATAAGAGGTTAAAAAATTTCAGACAACCTATAACTCAGTAGTTAGGCAGACTATCCGCCCCACACAAGAAGCCACCGATCTCTACTCAGTCTGTTACAGCTGTCCTGATTAGCAGTCCACTCAACATAAGCAAATAGATGCATAAGACCGCCAAACTTCAGGTCAGCTCCCTTGATCAATAGGCCACAACAATCGCCTCTACCCGCAGCTTCAGCTTTGCCTCTATCCGCATCTTAAGCTGCTTCAGACTGTGGCCTCTATCCCCAAGCGACTACAACCTCTTGACCGCCAAACCCGCAATAGGGTTGAATGACCCTAGGCTGTCTAGAACTCTGACCAGACCTCCAGAGGAAACACAACGGAACCAGACCGCCAAGGTTAACCGCCAAACCTCAATACCGCCTAGTTCAAGCCGTTAGACCGCCAAACCGCCAAGCAGCCCGATCAAACCGCCAAGACCGAAAAGACCCACAAAATCTAACAGTACAAAATAGTTTTGACTTTTTTTGAATCTTAAATTTCTTACTTGCGTCAATAAGATCTCGACACATGCGTCACGTAGAGTGTGCATAAGTCAACATGCGACGAATTAAAATCGACGCAAGAGTCGACATTGTCGTGCTGCGTCGAGTTGAACTCGACGCCCGCGTCGATTTCTACTGCTGTCGACTTCACCAGCATTGAACAAGAATTCGCCACCTTCGCCTCGCGTCGATAACGACTTGATGCTACATCGATTAGATCTCAATGCAACTGCGTCGACTCCCCTGCCAGATTTCATGACGCATTGTTTTCAGTTACGATTTTTTCACTATTACTCATATAAGTTGGAATTTCAACATTCACCTGCACGATTGAATCTACCTAATTATAACCGTTCAAATTTATTACGTGGTTTATTTTTCTTGCCGTTTTACGATGCCCCTATTGAGGAGACTTCCTGTTTCGTTTTAATATATTCTGGAAAAAGTATTGTGCTCGCTCTCGTTTGTTCTCACGCTGATCTTCATCGTGATTTTATTTTCTTGATGTTTGCTTCATCAATTGGTAGCTCGGGTGCTCTGTGCTTCTTCAGTGTTTGCGCATATCGGAGTTTCAGGATCTAGCCAGGTGTTGTACCATAGAGAAGTGAGCATAGGTTGAAAAGCTCTCCTGGAAGGTGGTGCAACTTTAAGGCAGTGATCACACATCTTATTTAAACTCGATTCTAAACCTATATTATATTCCGACTACTCTACCGTCTTTTGTTTTCCAAAATTTGTTATTCAATGTTCGTTTTATAATTATAATTAACTGCTTTCAAAATAAAAAATTATTATTATTTTGAAATATAAAATAAAAATAATCAAACAATTTTCTATGTCAACAAACTCATTTTGTTTTTCCTTAACTTTGAGATCTGGCTTGTCAACTAATATAAACTCTATCCAGTACTTGTGCACCATCTATAAAGGAAAAAAACATTACTCACTTTAATGTATGTAACAAGTTCATGTGCACAAGATAATATAAACACACATATGTTCTTATGTTACAACTCTCATGCTCAACTTACCCAAATTTTATTGAATATTCTTCTCTTTTTATTATCTCTAATGCAACAATAAAAACATTACCAATAAGCTCTCAATAAAACAAAGTCTTGAAACTTTGAGAAAATCCGCATCTTACTTTGCCCAAATAATTATTTGATTTTAATGTACTTGTTACGGACATACTCGACGTCCCAGTCGGGCCGAAATTCTAGGACCGTCTTAGCTCTCGGGATAGTCGAGCGCGCATACAGCCAAATGAATAGGTTGATTGTACACAAGCAGTTTTAACGTGGAGAAAACCACTCAACTGTGTAAAAAACCACGTGACCGGATCTGTGCCGGTCAAAATCCACTATTTCCTGGTGGTTACGGCTAGTTTGTGAAGTCGAGGGTGACAGACCACCTCTCATTATAATTATGGGGTGAGAGAGCACTTTGCACACGGCGGACGATGGTCCGTTACGCCGGGAGTTGTTACAGATTGTGTTTTGCGATGATGATCTTCAGATAGCGACTTGTCGATTCTGGGTGAGAGGCGGCGCACTTGATCTTGCAGTTGCTGGGTCCGCTCGGAACTTGGGAGATTGGCTTCGCCGAGTGGTTGTGACTTGACTCGCTTGTGGCTCGGGCATGGCTCGAGGGTGGCTCGTACGAGGAAAACTGGCAGAGTTTCGACCTGAGGAAGAAGATGACTTCAAAGAGAAAGATCAAAAGAGGATGAGAAATGAGGAGGCCTGAGGCTCCTTTTATAGGCTCAGGGAAATGGTTACGGTGGTTACGCTGCTATCCGCACACCGTAACCACCTTCGTAAATATTTTTACCATAGTTTAAATGTGTGCATCCCGCTGTCGGGAGACCATTTAAAATAAATATGTAAAATTTCCACTACTAGCCTGGCGGTTAGTGAGTGGTTATCTGTGATTCAGGTGGCCTTTGACGGCCCGTGATGATTAGACGGTGGGGATGACCCATCAGGGGCGGCCGGCAAAGCATCTGTCGCCCTTGCTGCCGGCGGGGGAGGTCGTCGGCGGCCAAGGAGGGGTGTGGTTGCTCGGCCGCCCCTTGGCCGCAAAGTGGCTGCCAAGGAGGGGGCGACCGACGACCGGCCATTGACCGCAAGGCGGCGCCCAAGGAGTGGGGCGGCCGACGACCGACCCTTTGCTGCAAGGCTGAGACCAAAATAGGGGCGTCTGACGAATGCCCCTTGGCTGCAAGGGGGCGACCAAGGAGGGGGGTGGACGGTGGCGGCGACCGACGATTGTCCCTTGGCTGCAAGGCGGCGGCCAAGGAGGGGGGTGAACGAGGGCGGCGACCAAGGAGGGGACGGTCGCCGGCTGCCCCTGGGCCGCAAGGTGGCTGCCAAGGAGGGGGCGGCCGGTGGCCGTCCCTCGGCCGCAAGGCGGCGGCCCAGGAGGGGGCGACCAGTGTCCACCCCTCGGACGCTAGGCGGCAGCCCAGGAGGGGGCGGCCAGCGGCCCAGGATGTGGACGGCCGGCGGTCGCCACTTGGCTGCCGCTGGTGGCCAAGGAGAGGGGCGGCCGACAACCGCCCCTTGGCCGCAGGGCAGCAGTCCACAGAATGAGGGGCGGCCAACGACCGTCCCTTGGCTGCAAGGCGGCGGCCAAGCAGGGGGGCGGCCGACGGCCACCCCTTGGCCGCAATGTTGGAGCATGTGTTCCACGCTTCTTTGGTTTGCTAATAACAAATCCTGTTTGTATTTTATCTTTGGGTGTTCATGATATGCAGATATCACAGGTCTAGCTCTAATTATTTCTGGGTGATGTTTCAGGTCAGAACAGATGAGCATTAAAGATATCGCTAGGCGATATAGGGTATCGCCCATAGACGACAGCGAATTCTGCGCTTGACGATAGATGAATCTGCGCTCTACGATTGACGATCTCCGTTCGACGAATCTGCATTAGAGCATAGAAGATGTCGCCAGGCGATATTGGGTATCGCCCACAGGCGACAGTAACAATCGACAAATCTACGCTCGATGATAGACGAACGACGTTCGACGAATCACCAATGCGAAAATTAGGAGTTCGTGGGACACGTGGCGGCAGTTATCGCTATCGCCAGTTAGCAATACACAGTGTCGCCAGACGACAGTCCACGTTCAATGATCGATGAATCTGCGATGTGAAAATGAGAAGTTTGTGGGACACGTGGCAGCAGTTACCAATATCGCCAGGTGGCGATACCCAGTGTCGCCATGCGATATTGCCAATGTATAAAAGTCATTCAATTTTCTGAGGAGATTACAACTTTCATTACCTGGAGTGCACCTTCCTGTTTAGACAACCAAAGAGCTCCAGATTCTAGATTTACTTAATATTCTCAAGAAGGCCGAAGCGCAAAAGATTGATGACACGTACGCATCATTCAAAGCAACCCTTGCTAGGATTCGTCGTCATCATCAACACTTTGTTTGAAGGGAATTTTTATTCAGAAGTTTTTAAATTTGTCCTATTTTTATTCCTATTGTAAACCTATTATAATCGAGAGGGGAAATCGCCGCCTTGTGCGTGGCATCTAAGTTCCTGCATGGCTTAGTGGAAATAGCCGCCTTGTGCGTGCCGTCTAAGTCCTCGTGTGGCTTAGGGAAAATTGTCGCCTTGTGCGTGGCGTCCAAGTCCTTGTGTGGCTTAGGGAGAAAGCGTTGTCTTGTGTGCAGCGTCTAGGTTGAGGTAGATCTAGGGGAGGCTAGTAGCAAGATCTAGGAAGAGATACGCTTTAGCCTGCCGATTCCTGGTAGAAGGACCGGTGAAAACAAACGTGTATTGTATTTTTTATAAGCCTTGGTCTCTAGCTCTATAGAGACACCTTGTATTCACTTTAGTACTTTTGAAATAAATTGTTATATTTTAGCTTTTCTATATTTCAAGGTGTTTAAGTTTGCTTATGAAAAATTAGTCTCCATTCCATAATTTCTACTAGCATTGTTTTATTCACTAAGTAAACTTTGTTTAGCTTAAGAAAAATTAATTAACCCTTATTCACCCCCCTTTAAGGGCGTTGTAAGATCCAACACTTGGTATCAGAGGAAGGTTGCTCCGAAATCGGTTTCACCACTGGGAATAATGACGCAAAACACTCACGCATTTTCTAAGGGGCAAGGTATAAGTAGACCTCCCTTATTCACAGGCACTGACTACAACTATTAGAATGCTCGAATGCGATGCTTTCTAATAGCACTTGATATCGACATTTGGGGCATGGTAGAAACATGCTATACATCCCCTATAACTGTAGTAGGAAATATCTCCATGGAAAAACCCAAGGATAAATGAGATTAAGCTGATAAGCTTCGTTGCAAGAATAACGCTAAGACAATGATCGCCTTATTTTACACACTAGATAGGATTGAATTTAATCGTGTTTGTGCATGTGAAATTGCATATGATATATATAATCTCCTTGAAGTTACTCATGAAGGTACATCGCAGGTGAAAGACTTGATGCTTTTCTAGTTAGAGTCAGAGTTTGAGAAGTTCAAGATGGAAGCTGATGAGGATGTAGACTCTATGTACACAAGGTTTAGTAAGATAGTGAACAACTCGAGGATCCTTGGAAAGAGTTTCTCAAATAGAGATTTGGTGAGAAAGATACTTAGATCGCTTCCCCCGAAGTTCAATCCGAAGGTGACTGCCATCTCGGAGTCACACGATCTAAAGTCTCTCTAAATTGAGAATCTGATAAGCAATCTGAAAACCCATGAAGTAGAGTTGAGGTTTCAACAACAAGAGTATAGCATAGAGCCAAGAAAGAAAGCTTTGACATTGAAGTCTAAGAAGGAAGTGGAAAGTGAGTCCGATGAGAGTGATGATGGAGATGAAGAGAGACTGTTCGTAAAGAAATTCAGGAAGTTCATGAGAAATCCTGAAAGGAGAAATTTGTTCAGGAAATTCTTCAAGAAACAAGAGTCTGCATATAGGAAAGGCAAAGCCCAAGCTGAAGGAGAGGATGATGAAGAGAGATCACCACATGAGTGCTATCACTACAGGAGAGTTGGTCACATTAAGAGCAAGTACCCAAAATATCTAAAAGAGCAGAAGGAGAAGCGACACAACAAGAAAGACAAAAAGAAAGTTTTCAAGGCAGAAATGTGTGATGACACCACTTATGAGGAGTCAAGCGGTTCAGGTCCAGAAACTGAGGAGGCGACCAACATATGCCTGATGGGAAAGAGTATTTCAGTGTATGATGAAGAGAGCAGTGTCCAGAGTGACACTGAGGTAACTCCTGAATCTTATGATGATTTATATTCTGAATTTTTAAGAATCTACAAATATCTAGATAAAAAATTGGATGAAATTTAGGTGCTTAAATTTGAAAATAAAAAATTTAAAAAATGAAGTAAAAGTACTTGGCAAAGAGAAAGCAACTTGTCAAGAGGATTGTCCCTCTTCGACAAGAATACTAGAACTTGAGAAAGATCTCTCTAAGTCTCAGACTTGGGTTGAATCTCTTATAAGAGAGAAAGAGGCCTTAGAGAGATCTCTAAAGCTTTCACAATCTCAAGTAGAAGGCAATAAAAAGTCCTTCGCAAACCGATGTGGCACCATAGTTGTCGAAAACACTGCGTTGAGAGGACAAGTCCATGATTTAAGAAATGGTCACTAACAAGTTTGGAATGTGCCAAAAATCACTGAATATGATTTTGGGGAGCCAGTGTTATGGTTCTGCAAAATACAGACTTGGGTACTCTCCAGAACATTATAGCCCAATGACATCCACTGTCGCCGGTGATAAGGAAAAGTCCATAAATTCTTTTTTTAAAAACATTAAAAATAATAAATCTACTATCAATGTTGCTCCCAGAAAGAATTCAAATCTTATTTTGAAAACCCGTCGACTTCTTTCATCACATGTGCCAAATGTAATATGTTTGGTCACACAACACACACTTGTAAGAAGACGGGACATTGTTCTGTTAAACAAATCTGGGTACCTAAGGTTTCCACCTATACTATGGGAGGAACCACTTGGGTAACCAGATCTTTACTCTCATCCTCTTTCTAGGTGTGTTGTCAGGCTAAGGACAAGGAAGGCATTTGGTACTTGGTCTCAGGGTGTTGCAAGCATATGACAGGCAACAAATCAAATTTCCTTAGCCTAGAAATGAAGAAAGGAGTAGTTATATTTGGTGATAATGGAAACGGAAAGATCATCAGCATCAGAGTAGTAGGTAACAAATCCTTTACTATCTCAAATGTTTTTTATGTCAAAGGTTTGAAACATAATTTAATTTCAATAAGTCAATTATGTGATGTTAGCTTAAACGTCTTGTTTGATTCATCTTCAAACTTGTGCAATCTTATTTATTTCAAAACTAACGATACTATTCTTACTGCTCCTAGATTTCAAAATGTTTACATGATTAGATTTAATGACTTGTCACATTCTTCTTTAAAATGCTTTATTTCTAAAAATGATGAATTAGATTTGTGGCATAGGCATCTTGGACATTATAGTTCCAAGCTAATTGTAAAATTGTCTCAAAATAAACTAGTTAAAGGTTTATCTTTTTTGCATGGAAATTTATCTTCTTTATGTTCACCATGTCAAAAAAGAAAATTTTCAAAATCTTCATTTAAGAGCAAAAATGTTGCTTCCACTACTGGGCCTTTATAATTGGTTCATATGGATTTGTTTGGTCCAGTTCATACACTAAGTGTAGGTGGTAGAAAATATACTTTTGTTTTAATTGATGATTACTCTTGTTTATGTTGGATAATTTTCTTATCATCCAAATCTGATGCATTTTTAGAATTTTCCAAATGATGTCTTTGTGTTCAAAATGAACTAGATTTAAAAATAAAATGCATTCGTTCTAATCATGGATGTGAATTTGATAATGAAAAATTTGTATCCTTTTGCAATGAGTTAGGTATTAAACATGAATTTTTCTCTCCTCGCACACCGCAACAAAATGGTGTGGTAGAGAGGAAAAATAGAACTTTGCAAGAACTAGCTCGTACTATGCTATCATAATACAATTTACCTAAATCATTTTGGGCAGAAGCCATTAGTACTGCTTGTTATGTTATAAATCGCGTAATGCTTCAACCTTTCTTGAAATTAACACCTTCTGAATTATACTTCCAAAAGAAACCGAATGTATCTTATTTTAAAGTTTTTGGTTGCAAATATTTTATTTTGAACACTAAAGATAATTTAGGCAAATTTGATGAGAAGTGTGATGAAGATATTTTTATTGGTTATTCTTCAACTAGTAAGGCTTATAGAATTTACAACAAAGAGACTAAAATGGTTGAAGAAACTATTCATGTTAAATTTGATAAGCTTTTCCCTTGTGTAGAATCTAATAGTACATGTCAAGATGAAGAGCCATTCCCCTACAAGGGTCGGATGATGATGAAATCCTTGGAGACAAAGAAGGAGAAAAAGAAGATGAACAACAAGAAGAAGAAGTGCAAGAATATGTGCCTCCAAGAGAGCTAAAATTCTCAAAAGATCATCCACAAGATTTAGTTATTGGAGAACCATCAAGAGGGGTAAGCACTCGTTCATCATTACATGATTTATTTTCAAATATGTGCTTTATTTCTGATATAGAACCTAAAAATGTTAAAACCATTTTGAATGATAATTCTTGATTTTAGCTATGACTAAAGAGCTTAATCAATTTGAATGTAATAAGGTTTGAAAATTAGTAGAAAGACCGTCAAATCATCCTATTGTAAGTGTTAAGTGGATTTTCAAGAATAAAATGGATAGTGAATCTAGGGTCAGTAGGAACAAAGCGAGACTTATAGCAAAAGGTTATTCACAAGTTGAAGGAATAGATTTTGTGAAACCTTTACACCCGTAGAACAGTTAGAAGTAGTTAGAATATTTCTTGTATTTGCTTGTTTTAAAAGATTTAAACTATTTCAAATGGATGTTAAAACTGCTTTTCTTAACGGGGATATCAAGAAAGAGATTTATGTAGAACAATCTCCAAGATTTGTTGATGTTAAGTTTTCTGATTATGTTTTTAAATTAGAAAAAGCCCTTTATTCTTTGAAACAAGCACCTCGAGAATGGTATGATAGATTGACTGTTTATTTATTAAAGAATGATTACAAAATGGGTAGTGCTGATTGTACTCTATTTATTAAACATGTTCATGATGACCTTATAATTTTACAAATATATATTGATGATATTATTTTTGGATCCACGAATGAACAATTGTGTGATAGTGTTATAAAAATTATGAAAAATGAATTTGAAATGAGCATGACAGACGAACTCACTTATTTTCTTGATTTTCAAATTACTCAAAAGCATGATGGATTATTTATTTGTCAATCTAAATATATTCATGGTATATTAAAAAGGTTTGGATTTGAAAATCTAAAACAAGCAAATACCCCCATGAGTGTCTCTTTGAAATTAGGAATAGATGAAAGTGATATCTCTATAGATCAAATATTATGTAGAGAAATGATAGTATCACTATTATATTTGACTGCATCCAGACCTGATATTATGTTTGATGTACGTTTAAGTGCTAGATTTCAAGCTAATCCTAAAGAATCTCATTTAAAAGCGGTTAAATGTATTTTTAGATATCTTATTGGCACATCTAAGTTAGATTTGTGGTATCCTCACAACGATGCCTTTATTTTACATGACTTTTCTGATTCTGATTATGTTGGTTGTTCATTAGACCGTAAGAGCACAAGTGGCACCTGTCACTTTCTTGGCCCTTCGTTAATTTCGTAGTGAAGTAGGAAACAAAATTCTGTTGTCTTATCCACCATCGAGGCCGAGTACATTGCACTAGGTAGTTGTTGTGCATAGGCTCTTTGGATGAAGCAAACTTTTGAGGACTTTAGAATTGTACATGACACAATTGAATTAAAATGTGATAATAAAAGTGCAATTGACTTAACATATAATCTAGTTCATCATTCTAGGTCCAAACACATTGATGTGCGCCATTACTTCATTAGAGACCACATAAAGCTAAATACAATTAAAGTCAGTTTTATTGGCACCGATTCATAGCTTGCCGATATCTTCACAAAACCACTTTCAGATTCTCGTTTTTCATTGTTAAGATTAGGACTAGGAATCCTGGATATTACAAACTAATGAATTGACGTAATAAGTAAACAACAAACTTTAGGTAACATGAAAGTGATAATTAAGCATCAAGTAAACCACAAATGTTAAGAGTCGATAATAATATTACAACTGCACTACGTCACAATATTACAACATGAAAATCTTACATAAATAAGATGAAAATTTAAATAACCTCACTGTCACCGGCGATAGTGACTGTCACCGTGCGATAACGCCAACATTTCAGATTACCTCAAAATTTTCAGAAATTCCTGCTATCACCTGTACTTGTGTCTCCTTGATCATCAGTTAAACTATGTTCGCTGCTTCTCATTCGGCGAGGGCGGCAAATAGATGTTCGGGGTGGCTCCATCACCGGATTCTCCCATTTGGCCGTTTATGCTGGAGTGGGCTTCAATTTGAGGCTTTTGGTCAGAAATTTGAAGAATTTCTGAAACCCCTGAATGTTCTTCTTCACTTCTCGCTTATGTTCTTCGAACGACTCTCGCAATTCATCCAACCCTTCTCGCAATGATCCACCTCTTTGGAGTGTTTGGTTACGGATAGTGGATACATATTCACTACTCATTGTTGACCCTCCTCGGGTTGACCGGCCAATGGAAGGTGTTCCACTCGTAGAAAATATTAAAGGCACACAATCATTGAAATACAAATTCGGATCTATCCAAGTGTATTTCTTAGATAAAATGCATTGGATAACAGCTCAAAGTTGTAGTGTGTTTAATTTCTTCCAAGTAGGACTCTTTAGCCTGTATGCATAGCGTATTATCGATAGGATAAAGTCTGTCATATTGAACGGCTCTCGCTCCAAGATCATATATGTGACATAGCTCAATTGAGCTGTTATCTTCCGTGTATCACCGGACTTGAGTAAAATAGTGTGTCTCAAAATAACTTGCACTAGTCGTGCATCCTCGGTGAGAGAGGTCGTAGATTGAATAAGTGTTTTGCTGGAATTTCCATGCAAAATCAAGTTCAAAAGTGTCCAATCTCTATCTTCTTAATAATTCTCTACTACATAAATGCTAGTTTCATATTCTATTAACCCAAATTGCTCTCTGAGATCATAATGAGTTATTTCTACTATCTGGCCTTGTATCTTTGATCGTACTCCACCATTTAAGTCCGTAAATCGAAGATATTTTAGAGAATTATAGAACTCCCTAATTAAAACAGATGAAAATGTATCTGAGATAATGATAGACATTATTCCAGTCATTGCTAACAGGTCATGAATGTGTGCATGACAGACGGGATCAAATTCGATCACTCGGCCAATCCTTATGTCAACATTTTCTATCCCTAGAAACGTTTGGTAGGAGTAATACGAGTCACTGTCTGTACTTCTACAAGCTTTAGAACTAGAGGCGACACCCGATGTCGTCGGGCGATATCGGAACTTCATCTCATCCAATTTTCGACTCTAGATCTGGATTTTCTCCTACTTTAGATACCAGATCTGACATTCTTAATGACATACCCTACAATAGATTTACAAATTCTAAGGAATCCAAAAAAAACCATGATCCTTACCTTGATCCAAGTTTTTGTTGTCGTCCCATTCGTCTTCCGCGACTAGTCTTCATGAAAGAATGTTAGATCTGATGCCTTTGACCTCATATGATCTTTTTTATATTTTCGCACTGTCGTCGATCGGCGATATCCAGTATCATCGGGCGACAGTGACATTTCACTTTTACGCCAATTTTCCTTAATTTCTCAAGATTATGCATGGTTTACTGTATATTCTTTGATTTTGGGTTCCCAGCAGGATAGTTCAATTGTTCAACCATCACATCTTATTTTATATATACATAAGTCCTAGTGTTTATCTACTTGTGAAATTGTTTTTGCATGCCTCTAAATATGAGAAATGTTTTAGTTTTGATAATGTTCTTTCACTCACACTTGTGAAAACCTTCATATGGGTTCACCTTACTATATGTATGAATTATGGATGTTCTACCATAACCACTAGAATTGCATGCTGCGTATAATGCTTTATCTTTGTTTATTTCTTGCACTGCTCATATTTGATTATCTGGTATGCTCACAAGTGAATTCGGACTCCTTTGTCATGCCAATCAAAACATGTTTAAAAAAACAAAAAACATTCAAAAACAAAAATTCAACACCTTTGTTGATGTCTTTCAAAATTAAAATAAAAAGGGGCTGACAAGGAACCTCCACCAAGCACTACTTACCCTCCCGATAAGTCTTAATAAGCATTGTGAGGTTAAACACCTTCGAAAGAATTGTAAAGTGTCTTGTGCAACTATATATCTCGATATTCTATTTATATGTGCTCTGAATTCCTGGATACAAGCACAGCTCATCATGCATACATCTATGTTATGCTGTTTTTTTTTACATTCCACGTGTTCATGTAGTTGTAAGACCTCTCATATGTATTTTTCTTCAATCTATCACATGTACACACCATTATCTTCTCTAAAATTTCTTCTTATGAGAATTGGACCGAAAATGTTTCCAACATCGACTTCACTAGTGTATGTGTCCGTGATATGGATGGATGAACGTTTTCCCTATTCGTGTTTACTCATTTACTTCTTTACTATACATTGATTCACATGCTCTATCCTTAATTTCTTCTTTGCGTTTTTCCTCTTTAGCTTCTGCTCCACTCTGCTATCTCTTTTGGTAATACCAAAGTGGGAGAATTCACTAAGGAAATCATTCATTACTAAGGAAATTATTCATTACTAAGGAAATCATTCATTACTAAGGAAATCATTCATTACTAAGAAAATTATTCATACTCATGGTTTACTACTGAATTTTATATTCCCTAAACAAAATTCAATGTTATTTACTAAGGAAATAAAAACATATGCTTAGATTTAGGGGGAGTACACCAGTAGGGGGAGTGTTTCATCCATGAGATATTTGTACACATACAAATGCTTAGTCTTGCTACACATAATACTCATCGTTTCAAACACTTCTTAGTTCATTCGTGATTTCTTTCTCAGTGGATTTGTTATTATCAAATGGGAGAGATTGTTGGAGCATGCGTTTCACGCTTCTTTGGTTTGCTAATAACAAATCTCATTTGTATTTGATCTTTGGATGTTTATGATATGCAGATATCACAGTTCTAGCTCTAATGGTTTCTGGGTGATGTTTCGGGTCAGAACAGATGTGCATTGAAGATATCACCAAATGATATTGGGTATCGCCCACAGGCGACAATGAATTCTGCGCTTGATGATCGACAAATATGTGTTCGACGATCGACGATCGCCATTCGACGAATCTGCATTAGAGAATAGAAGATGTCGCTAGGAGATATTGAGTATTGCCTACAGGCGTCAGCGACAATCGACGAATCTGCGCTCGACGATAGACGAACGACGTTCGACGAATCAGCAATGCGAAAATTAGGAGTTCGTGGGACACATGGCGGCAGTTATCGCTATCACCAGTTAGCGATACCTAGTGTCGCCAGGCGATAGTCCACGTTCAACGATCGATGAATCTGCGATGTGAAAATGAGGAGTTCATGGGACACGTGGCAGCAGTTACCAATATTGCCAGGTGGCGATACCCAGTGTCGCCAGGCGATATCGCTAATGTATAAAAGCCATTCAATTTTCTGAGGAGATTGCAACTTTCATTACATGGAATGCACCTTCCTGTTTAGACGAACCAGAGAGCTCCAGATTCTAGATTTACTCCATATTCTCAAGAAGGCCGAAGTGCAAAAGATTGATGGCACATACGTAGCATTCAAAGCAACCATGGCTAGGATTCGTCGTCATCATCAGCACTTTGTTAGAAGGGAGTTTTTATTCAGAAGTTTTTGAATTTGTCCTGTTTTTATTCCTATTGTAAACCTATTGTAATCGAGAGGGGAAATCGCCGCCTTGTGCGTGACGTCTAAGTCCTTGCGTGGCTTAGGGGAAATCGCTGTCTTGTGCGTGGCGTCTAAGTCCTTGTGTGGCTTAGGGAAAATCGCCGCCTTGTGCGTGGCATCCAAGTCCTTGTGTGGCTTAGGAGAAAGCGTTGCCTTGTGTGCAGCGTCTGGGTCAAGGTAGATCTAGGGGAGGTTAATAGCAAGATCTAGGAAGATATACACTTTAACCTGCCGGTTCTTGGTAGAAGGACCGGCGAAAACAAAAGTATATTGTATATTTCATAAGCCTTGGTATCTAGCTCTATAGAGACACCTTGTATTCACTTTAGTACTTTTGAAACAAATTGTTATATTTTAGCTTTTCTATATTTCAAGATGTTTAAGTTTTCTTATGAAAAATTAGTCTCCATTCCATAATTTATACTAGCATTTTTTATTCACTAAGTAAACTATGTTTAGCTTAATAAAATTAATTAACCCTTATTCACCCCCACCTCTAAGGGCACCGTAAGATCCAACACGCAAGGCAGGCGGCCAAGGAAGGATGGGTGGCCGACGGCCATCCTTGTCTGCAAGGTGCCGACCAAGAGGGGGGCGACTGACGGCTGTCCCTTGGCCGCAAAGTGGTGGCCAAGGAGGGGGACGACTAGTGGCCGCCCCTGGGCCGCAAGGCGACGGCCGAGGAAGGATGGGCGGCCGACGGCCGTCCCTTGCCCGTAAGATGACGACCAAGAGGGGGGCGGCTAGCGGCCGTCCCTTGGCCGCAAGGTGGCGGACAGGACGGGGGGTGGCGGCCGGCAGCCAGGACGGGGCGACGGCCGGCAAGGCGGTGCGGTGGAGATTTCCTGTGTGCATGAAGTGAGATCGGCGTGCGGAAGGATCGGGCGTGGTGATCGGCGCATGGTCAAACCCATGATCCCATTAATTTTAGTGGGGATCATGGGGGAGGTGGCTATGTGCACACCCATCAAATATAAAATGGGGTTCATCCCCAACAATTGCCCCTAAGATCTATGTTGCACGAGACTGCTTTGGATGAAGCAGAACAAAGATCTTGTCCTGTTAATTTTCATGGCGGCGTGGTGGCGAACGGTGACAAACTTGCGTTGGCGAGCAGTTGTGCCCTGCAAACTCGGGTAAAAAGTTAATATTTATTTTGATGTAGGAGAAATGATAATCATGCCTGAGGGAGGAAGCTATTGCTTCCGTGGTCGCAACGATGCGCGGGGCGCGTACGGGCGTGCACGAGCACGTGTTCGTAGACACATGCAAGAGGGTGTGTGGGTGCCCCACGGAGATGTGGGCAGTCTCGCTCGCTCCGAAACGCGCGCGGCTGGTCGTGCATGAAAGTGTGTATCAGACCGGACGCGCGCGGTTGGTCACAACTGCGCGCGCGAATGCGTGCCAGAGTGCGCACCGAGTGCGCTCCCAGGGGCATCCGCGTGCGCATGTGAGTGCGCGCCCGGGCTCAGCGGGAACTGCAGGTGCACGCACGAGTGTGCGCCCGGGCGCATCCACGTACGTGCGAGCGCATTCGTGCACTTGGTAGCACAGCGCGATCCCGCATGCGCCTACGCGTACGGGCGCGCACGTCCCGACCCAACACGTGGGCACGCACCTAGCCGCGCCTGATCCCGCCTGTGGGCACGCATGATCTCATGTGCGGGCATGCGTATGGGCGCGCCTGACCCCGAGTGCGGGAGTGCGTCTGGCTTGTGTGCATGTCTGTGTCAGTGCGCGAACATTCGTATGGGGGCACTCTGTGCGTGTCGGGGTACATGTATGCTTTCGGGTGCATTGCAGATGGATTTTGGCCAGGCTTTTTAGCCCACCTTTTTACTCTTTATGACAGGGGTCAAAATGTACTGCTCGGTCAATGCGTCTTTGCTCTTATCTTACCGAGGACCAAGTTGCAATTTGGTGGAGGAGATTCGGCCTTCCTGCCGAATTTGAAGTGAGGATACCGTGTGCTAAGGAGAGGGTGCAGAATCCTCCTTATGGCTGGTTGACGATTTGCGAGACTACCTTGATGTTAGGATTTTGATTCCCCCCGTGCGAGGAAGTTGTTGAGATTTTGAAGTTTTGCGGCGCGCCGATTTCCCAGTTCACTCCCTTGGGTGTAGTGTGCCTTATGGGATTGGTTGTCTTCTTCCGTGAGCATGACTGGAAACTTTCTTTAGACTGCTTCCGGGACTGGTGCGATGTTCGCTCTGATGGCGGTGAACGGGTGGAGATTTGTAGCAATAAGAGTTGGCTTGATTTTGAGATCCGGACGGACCGCCATCATGGAAATAATTTGTTTGGTTATGTCAGGAATTCTTGGGGCTTTTCAGAGCTGTGGAACGCGTTGCCTGACCGCTTCCATCCCCAAAAGGGAAAGGAGCGGGAGTTCACTCCAGTACTTGGATTTTCAGAGCCTCGTGAATTGGCTAATCGTCCGTTTTGCATTGCTTCGTTCGTGGAGGAGAAGCATTTGTTGCAGTGTGACCTTTCTTCAGTCCCTGGGCGGACCACTGTGATGTCTTTGAGTTGTAGTCGGAAACGGAAGGCCGTTGTAGTTTCTCGAGGTGGCGGGAGATCGACGCCTTGTTTGTCATCTTCAAGTGATGATTCTCCTTGCGATGGCCGTGGCGGTTCGCCTCCATATGTTCAGGTGCTTGGTTCATATGCCCCTAGTCTTTCCTTGGGGAGGTCGCAGCTTCGAGGCTATCTTCTTCTTTGAAAGCAATGAATGAAGTAGTAAGTGAGTTTAATCATTTTTGGCTCTGCTTTATTACTATATTGTACCAACTTCTCTTTTCTTTTGCAGCTCGAGGCTCAGGTTCAGATTGCTGTCACCTGGAATGACCATTATGTGAGTTTGAATGACGGATATCTGGTCCTTCATGAGAAGTTTCAAGCCACGACGAGCTCTCTTGTCACCTTGAAGGATGATCAGGACTGAGATGTTTCTCGATTTCGCCGGATGGGGTCGGGGCTGAAAGCGGAGTTGGAGGAGACTCGGGCTTCCCTAGAGGTGGAGAAGTCTCTGGTGGAGAGGACTATGCATATGTTGAAGTTTGTTCAAGAGGAGACTTATCGTTGGAGACGGAGCTTGGTGCGGTGAAGGCCCAAGTGGAGGCATTGTCTTCTGATAGCCGTGTGTCGTAGTTGAAGGTTGCTGGCCTTACGGAGTATATGAAGTCTCTGGATTACATGCGAGATCGATGTTTTATCAGCGAGGAAGTTCGCGAGGAGATCTGGAGAAAGGAGGAGGAACCTCAAATGGAAGACATTCAAGAGTTAGCCCTTAGGCGTGGAGTCTCGAAGGCTTTTCGTCATGTTAGCAGGAGCTTGGGATGCGACGTGTCTGGCCTCAGCTTTGATGACCTTTCTGGCAACAAGGGTTCTGATGTTGACACGACTAACGTGTAGCGGTGCTGTTTTCTTGTATTAATGTGTGTTTGCTTTTTTTGCTTTTTTAGTAGGTCAGCGTTGTTGTTTGACGGTTGTTGACTGGCGTGTTTGCGCATGTATTTGTATGTTATTGTAACGAGATTTGTGTCCTTTCTCTTGCCTGAGCAGTATTTGGCTCATAATGTTGCTTTGTGGGGGCTATAATTGTGCATGTAGTTGGTTAGTGACTTAGTACCCATGAGGATCGCCCGCGACTTAGTTCGCACGGGGATCGCCGGCTGCTTAGTTCGCACGGGGATCGCCCGCGACCTAGTTCGCACGGGGATCGCCCGCTTCTTAATTCGCACGAGATCGCCTGCGGCTTAGTTCGCACGGGGATCGCCCGCGTCTTAGTTCGCACGGGGATTGCCCGTGGCTTAGTTCGCACGGGGATCGCCCGCGGCTTAGTTCGTACGAGGATCACTCGTGGCTTGGTCGTGAGGGGGGCATGCCCTTACGACGTCCTGGCGTAGAAAGACAGGTTTAGTGAATAGCTTTTGTATTCAAACAACGTGCACAGTCTTACCTTTCGCACGCGGATCACTCGTGGCTTAGTTTGCATGGGGATCGCCCGCGACTTAGATCGCACAGGGATCGCCCACGGCTTAGTTCGCACGGGGATCGCCCACGGCTTAGTCTTATCTTAAACTAATTGGTCATTGTTGGAAAGGAATGCTATACTTTTTATATACGAAAATAGTTTTCACAAGTTCGGGCTTGTGGCTTGCACAATAGTTGGTTGGGGAATAACGATAGAGCAAAAAACTGAGAGCGGGTTTGAAAAACGTCTAGGAGTGATTGTTTCAGTATCGCGGTGTGATCACAATCGGCTTGGATGACTGGAAACTATACATCGTACGTGGCGTGCTCGGGTTCTTCTCCAAGGGTGACAGGGAGGATGATGGTGTCTATGACTAACACTAAAGCGCCCCCGGGATGCGTGCATTAGACGACTCTAGCTTGAGGCTGTCAACAGTCAGTTTGAGCTGAAGCAACATTGATAGGAACAACACATTCATCGTAATCCACTCGTCTACCAAGACTTGGTCTAACTTGACTGGCGGCTCGCTGATGCTGATGGTCATGCTCTTCGGATTCTGGGTGTGAGGCTGCTTCTTTTTTGCTAGGAATTGGTCGACTGCCCCTAGGCTGGCGAGTTGTTGAATCTCTTCCTTTAGATGATTGCATTCATTTGTGTTGTGCCCAAGACCTTGATGATATTGACAATATTTTGACGAATCTCCCCGAGCTCGAGCGAGCGTCTTGGGCTTGTGCAACGCTGGGTGATTACAGATTGCTTGGAAAATCTTGTTCTGAGGGGCATTTAGTTGCACAGGTCCTCGGCGTTGGCGAGACTTCTTTGCTTGGCAGGTGCCTGGGCGTTGCTTGCAGTTCCCCTGATGCTGCCAGGTGCGGTTGGATTTCTTGCTTCCTCTTCTGAGGTTCGTTACTTGTTGAGTTTCTGATGCCCCCCTTGTATTGTTGGTATCCGAAGTAGCGATCTTGCGTGCTTCAGGTTAGTGTTGCTGGAGTGGGGGGAACTAGTGGTACTTGAGAACTCCTTTTCTATATCATACTCTTTATAGGGGATGTCTTGGTCTTGGCGAAGAGTTCTTTTAGTGGCAGGGAGGACGGTTTTACTTCCTGACATATGACGAGCATTATGGCCTGAAGTTCGTTGATTTGGGAAGCGTGTTTGGCGAACATGCCCTCTAGCTTGCCCGTGGTAGCTACTTGATCAATCTCGTCAATGTAGGAGGGGGCTGGCTTGGTGCGCCCTCCTGGGACGGACACTTCAGCTATTCAGACACTTCTTTTTGCCATTGAATTCGTTCCTTGGAAACTGTAGGGTTGGAAGTTCTATTTCTTTGTACCACGATGCAGAGGGTACAATCTTCTGGAGATGTTGGGAGCTCGCTTCCCACAGACGACGCCAAACTATTACAGACCAACTCGACATCCCAGTCGGGCCAGAATTCTTGGACCGTCTTAGCTCTCAGGACGGTCGAGCGCGCACATATCCAAATGAATATGTTGATTGTACACAAACAGTTTTAACGTTGAAAATCCCTCAACTGGGTAAAAACCCACGTGACCGGATCTGTGCCGGTCAAAATCCACTATTTTCTGGTTGTTACAGCTAGTTTGTGAAGTCGAGGGTGACATGCCAACTCTCATTACAATTACGGGGTGAAAGAGCAGTTTGCACACGGCGAACGACAGGCCGTCGCGCCGGGAGTTGTTACAGATTGCGCTTGGGGTCGGTGGTCTTCGGATAGCGACTTACCGATTGTGGGTGAGAGGCGACGCACTTGGTCTTGTAGTTGCTGGGGCCACTCAGAACTTGGGCGATTCGGCTTCGCCGGGTGGTTGTGACTTGACTTGCTTGTGGCTCAGGCGTGACTCGAAGGTGGCTCGTAGGATGAAAACTGGCAGAGCTTCGACCTGAGAAAGAAGAAGACTCTAAAGAGAAAGATTAGAAGAGGATGAGAAATGAGGAGGCCTGCGGCTCCTTTTATAGGCTCCGGGAGGTGGTTACGATGGTTACACAGCTATCCACACACCGTAACCACCTTCATAAATGTTTACTATAGTTTAAATGCGTGTATCCCGCTATCAGGAGAGCATTTAAAATAAATATGTAAAATTTCCCCCACTAACCTATCAGTTAATGGGTGGTTATCTGTGAATCAGGTGGCCTTTGATGGCCCAGGATGATCGAACGGTGGGGGACGACCCATCATAGGCGGCCATTGAAGCAACCTCCGCCCTTATCGTCGGCGGGGGAGGTCACCGACGACCAAGGAGGGGTGCGTTTGCTCGGCCGCCCCTTGGCTGCAAGGCAGCGACAAAGGAGGGGGGGCGTCCCTTGGCTGCAAGGCCGCAACTAAGAGGGGGGCGACCAACGACCATCCCTTAGCCGCATGACGGCGGCCAAGGAGGGGGGCGGCCGGTGGTCGCCCCCCAACCGTTAGGCAATGGCCCCCTTCGCCGCAAGGCGACAACCAAGGAGGGGGGAGACAGACAGCCGTCCCTTGGCCGCAAGGCGGCGACCAAGAGGGGGGGCGACTGGTGGCTTTCCCCCGGCCGCTAGGCGGCAGCCGGGGGGGGGGGGGGGGAGGGGGGGGGCGACGATCGCCCCTTGGCCGCAAGGCGGCGGCCAACGAGGGGTGGTGGTCGACGGCCGCCCCTTGGCGCAAGGCGACGACCAAGGAGGGGGGGGGGGGGGGGAGGGGGGGGGGGGGGGGGGGGGGGGGGGGCGGCTAGCGACCGTTCTTGGCCGCAAGGCGACGACCAAGGAGGGGGGGGGGGGCAGGAGGTTACCCTTGGCCGCATGCCGACGTCCAAGGAGTGGGGGGGGGGGGGGTGCAGGCGGCCGCTCCTTGGACGCAAGGTGACGTCCAAGGAGGGGGGCAGCAGGTTACTGCCCCTTGGTCGCAAGGCGGCGGCCCGGGAGGGGGGGGGGGGGGGCGGCCGGCGGCCGCCCCTTAGACACAAGGCGACGACCAAGCTGGGGAGCCGGCGACTGTCCACTTGGCCACAAGGCGGCGACAAGGCGGGGTGCGACCATCCCTGGGCCGCAAGTCGGCGGCCAAGGCGAGGGGGGGGGGGGGTGGTGGCCGCCCTCGGCCGCATGACGGCGACGAAAACGACGGGGGGGGGGGGGGGGGGGGGGGGGGGGGGGGGAGGGTCGATGGCCGCCCGTCGGCCGCTAGGCGGAGACCAAGGAGGGGGGCGGACCGGTGGTCGCCCTTCGTCGTAAGGCGGCGGCCGACGACCGTACCTGGGCCGCAAGGCGGCGATTTCAGACAGTGACAGTGATTTCAAGAAGTGACTGGATGACCTGACAGCTGCCATTTCAACCCGGTCAACTGCAACTATCAAAGCTGTCAGGAGGTTGTTAGAAACCGGATCAGCCGGTCGCCATGGAGAAAGCTTATATAAAGGCTTTTTCTTTCAACAGGGTGTGACAATCAATCAACAGATTATTCATTGAAGATTAATAACAGATTGAAGATCTACACAGAGCTCTAACAACACAAAAGAATAAGACCTTTGACAGAAGATCTAAGAAGTTGGAGAGAGAGAGCTCCTTCTAAGGAGAACAGCTGCTGAACCAGGCTGCTAAGTAAGATTCAGATTGAGATCTGAATCTCAAGACAGAAGTTGATTGAAGATCATCTTCATAGGAGATTCAAACCTACTGAGTTCTAATTGAAGAAGCTTTGAAGAAAGCTAAGGAGGTTGATCTCTCCCAAGTTCTTCCAAGAACTCATCAAGAAGCCAGTCAACTCATCTCTCTCTGTCAGGGTTGTGGTCAATTACTTTATATAATCAAATTCCTGTAGGATCTTGTATAGATCTGAGCTGTAAGCCTATTTTATAAAGGCTGGGTGTAGGAGACTGTGTGCTTTGAGTGTAGGTCTTGTTGAAGACTGAGGTAGGCTTTGTGCCTGAGTTGTAGGAGACTTTGTTCTCTGAGTGTAGGTCTTGTTGAAGACTGAGTGGTAGGGTTTTTTTGCCTGAGTTGTAGGAGTGGGGACACTCTGAGTTGTAGGAACCTGTTTGGGGTTTTGAGCTGTAAGATCTGAGGATCTGAGGAGAAGTGTTGAAGTTAGGCCGAATCTAGTACACTACTAGATAGACGAAGGGGGAAAGTGGATGTACCCAGACCTTGGGGAACCACTATAAATACTATGTGCACTCTGTGTATGTTTGTTTTTGTAGTTGCTGTGTTGTGATAGTTGTAGAATTGCATTTGTTGTACATAGTTTCTGCCTTAAAATTAAAAAGGAAAAGTACACCTATTCACCCCCCTCTAGGTGGTTAGACACTATTTCTTTCAAGTGGTATCAGAGGGAGGTTCCTCAAAAAGGGACATAACAGTCTGAGTAAGATCCTGAAGGCAGATTCAGAACAAACAAGAATCAAGAAAATGAGTTCTAGTGAGAATCACAAAGAGTTGGGGTCCATGAAATTGCCAATGTATAGAAAAGAGATATTTGGCATATGGAAAGAGAGGGTTAGACTTTTTATGGAAGCTTCTGACCCAAGGATATATATTATAGTTAAAGAAGGCCCATATGTGCCAATGAAGATATCCATTCTGGATGCAAATCAGAAAACTCCCAAGGACTTCTCTGAAATGACTAAAGATGAAATCATTCTGGCCACTATGGACAAGAGAGCCCAGAATATTATTGTTAGTGTCATTGATGATGCAATATTTCAGAACTTAATTCATTGTAAACCTCTAAAGAAATGTGTGACATATTAATAGTTTATATGGAGGGATCAGAAGAAGTAAGACAAGATAGGAAGTCCTTGTTAAATCAGGAATATGAAAGCTTCAGACAAGGAAAGTCTGATAGCATTACAGAATATTACAAGAAGTTCTATAGGATAGTCAATGAATTGATGTCCTATGGAAGAGAATTCAGTAACTATGAGCTGAATGACAAGTTCTTAAGATCCCTAACTAAGAACTGGGACACCAAAATTTGTGTCATTAGGGAAGTGGCCAAACTAGCTGACATACCTCCTCTAACTTTGTTTGGAAAACTGTTATCTTATGAGATGCAGTTAATGGCTAGAAAGGAGGAAGAGAAGACTACTAGAGTGGAGCACAAGGAAAGATCTGTGGCCTTTAAGACTGAAGCCACTAGGAAGTATAGTAGCAAGTCTCCATCTCCACCTCAAATAGTTGCTGAGGCTGTGACAGATAATTCAGAAAGCAAGAATTCAGATAGCAGTGAAAGTGATGAAGATTTTGTTGCTTTTACTAGGCATTTTCAAAGTTTCTGAAGAAGATGCAGTGGAGTTCTAAGCCTTCCACTTCTCAGCCAATAGATGACTACTATCAGAAAAGAAAGTCATCAAGGAATGACATAAGCAGGTCCAAGCCAAGCAAAGCTACATCATCAAAGATTGTGTGCTATTACTGTAATAGACAGGGACATGTAGTGGCTGACTGTCCTGAAAAGAGGAAGGAGTCAGCTGACAAAAATAAGACTCAGTTTAAGGGCAAAAAGGAAAAGTCCTTTGTTGCTAAGAAAGACAAGAGTCTGACTAATCTATCATCTTCAGAAACAGAATCAGAAGCTGAAGCCTACATTGGATTATTTGCTGAAGAGGAAGAAGATGAGTTCATGCCGCTAATGAACTCAATTTATGAGCATGAGGACCATCAGTGCAAGGGACTGATGGCTTTATCTGAAGGAGACAAGATCCAGGATCAGCCTGGACCAAGTAAGGTACAAAGTTGTTCTTCTAGTTCAATTTCTAGTACTGAGTCAGAATCAGATACATCTGCATCAAGTGATGTGGGTGGGTCTGAATCTGAAGGAGATATTCTTCAGTTAATTGATGAATATATGGACTTGTTGCAGGCCTTGAAGAAAATCAAAAACTTAGCCAAAACTCAGGCAAAGGAGATTGCTAGTCTTAAATTGGCTGCTGCTGATTCAGACAAGTTGTTTGATCAAAAACTGAATGAAATAGCCAGGCTGAAGAACATTACTGTTATTCAGATGGATACTATTACATTTAAGAATGATTAAATTAGAAATCTGGAGGCTAGACTTCAGAAGAGAGAGAGATTTGTTGCAAGTTTTTCAAACCAAAATCTGTTTTACCTTTGATAGATGAGTTTGTACCTCAAAAGGGTAAGACTGGATTGGAGTTTATAAAACCTGCCTGGACAGCTAGGTCCAAATCTAAGGGCAAAGCCCCAGCACTAAACAAGAAGCCTGTAGTAGATAATTCAGCCAGGGTTGTACCTAAATAAAGGTACAACATGTTTGAGTGCTGGTGTTGTGGCAAGATAGGCCACTTTGCCATAGATTATTGGCACAATTCAAGTGTCAAGGAGAGTATCAAACCGCCTGCTAGAACAGCTACAGGTAGTTTTGTTAAAGGTCAGACTAACCGCACCAAGGACCCAAGAATTATTTGGGTTCTAAGGTTAAGTAATCTGTTTTGCAGGTGAGTCCAAGTGGCCATGCCCCTATATGGTACTTGGACAGTGGATGTTCCAGGCACATGACTGGAACTAGGGGTTGCTGAAGGACTATACACCTATCAAGGATGGCCCTAAAGTTACCTTTGGTGGTTCAGAAAAAGGAATCATCAAAGGCTTTGGTAACATTTCTAGTAACCAAATTACAATTACTCAAGTGGCTTATGTAAAGGGTTTGAAACATAACCTCATTAACATAAGTCAGCTGAGTGATTTAGGATATGACATCTCATTTGTTAAGGATGGTTGTCATATTAAAAGGTCAAGTGATCAAAAGATCATTCTGACAGGATATAGGAAGAGAAATGTCTATTATCTTGACTTTGTATGTGAGAACAATGTTTCTCCTATTTGTCTTGTAGCTGATGAGAAAGTCTCACATTGTGTTAAATGGCCAAGAGGGTTGGCTCATCTTAACTATAAGACAATTGACCAACTATTTAGCAAAGAGTTAGTGAGAATGATCCTCAGGTTAAGTGTATAAAGGATGGGATATGCTCATCTTGTCAAAAAGGCAAGCAGACCAAATCCACCTTTCATAGCCTTGAGAACAAGGATTTTGTGAGGTGTCTATACCTCTTGCATATGGATCTTTTTGGTCCTATGCGTTCACAGCCTAGGTAGGAAGGTCTACACATTTGTGGTTGTAGATGACTATTCAAGATATTCCTGGGTGTTCTTCCTAAGACAAAAATCTAAACCCCAGTATCTTATATAGTTTTGTTAAACAAATTCAGAATGAATTGGACAGTACAGTGGTCAAAATCAGAAGTGACCACGGTACTGAATTTCAGTCTGAAAGTATGACAAAACTATGTGAAGAGTTTGGGATTTTTCAGGAATTTTCCTTACCAAGAACACCTCAGCAAAATGGTATTACTGAAAGGAAGAATAGAACATTGATAGAGGCTGGTAGAACCCTATTGAGTGACACTTCTCTCCCAGAATATTTCTGGGCTGAGGCAGTAAACACTTGTTGGGTATCACATCCACATTAACCCAGATTTGATGAAGTCACCCTGGAACTAAGATGAATTAAGTTGTATTTGATGCTTGGTTTGAGCTAAATGTTTGCAGGAATTTCACTGGGAAGTGTAGACCAATGTCAGCTCACATTGGGTCACCAAACACAGGAACTGTGCAATGTAATCCCTCATTGCATATTCCAAGGTGTTGACTCATGTGTGGTCTCTCTATTGGGATACACTTCATATTCAAGCTATTGGACTATGAGAAAAGATTTGGAAGTTGAGTACATTAGAAGAAAAAGTTTTCCAGCAACAAAACTTTTCTAAGTCTTTTACTCGAGTAGGTATAAAACTACTCGAGTAGTTTGGGTATAATTTACTCGAGTAAAGGAACCCTGTACTCGAGTACTTAACTGTATCTCTCGTGTAGCTATGTCACCTACTCGAGTAGATATAGTCATATACTCGAGTAGCATACTTATATACTCGAGTAGATTACTCCTTATACCCGAGTATCAAAGAGTTCTCTCATCAAAATGTTTTCTAAGTCATGGACTCGAGTAAGTATACTCACTTACTCGAGTAGATAGAATCATACTCGAGTAGTTCATTATACCTACTCGAGTAGATCATGTTTCACTCGTGTATCTTGAATTTTTCCCACTCCAGAATTTTCTAAGTCTTTTACTCGAGTAGATCTTTTACCTACTCGAGTAGATTACTTCCTCTCGAGTAGTTTAGTTCAACTACTCGAGTAGCTGCTTGCTGACATCTTCAGAATTTATTCTAAGTATCCCACTCGAGTAATCCTTCATGTACTCGAGTAGTTTATGAAATATACTCGAGTAGTTTTTCCAGTACTCGAGTAGATCCTTTATGTACTCGAGTAAGTCTCTCTACATACTCGAGTAGTTCTTTCTGCTTACTCGAGTAGTTGATTTCTACCTACTCGAGTAACCCATCCTTATATACCCGAGTATATTCTCCTTCATGTACTCGAGTAGTTATTCAACTACTCGAGTAGCTATTCACCTACTCGTGTATATGGCTGAACTTTTCTGAAATTTTGCTAAGTCCTTTTTCTGACGGGATTTTGAAATCACGCGACATGATTGGTCCACGTATACATCATTATGACCGATTATGACCGTTAGTCTCTTCTATATAAGGTCTTATCAGAAAATGACAAACCCTAAGTATTCTCCAAGCTTTCTTGTCATTCTATTTCGAGAAATATTCTTCAGCCGACTCCTCTCTGATTTTCGCAAAACGGAAGCCGCCGCCGCCTTCTTCTCCGGCCAAAGCTTCTACTTTCAGAGGACAATTCTGAAGAAAGTTACAGATCGAGATCGACTTCGCTGATCATATTCTCTCTCGTTTTCTGTAAAAGCGAGTAAATCCAGATCGAAGCCGAGAACCTCTTCACCGAATTTCTGAAAGTGCTACAAAGTTGAAAAGAAGAAGATCCCGGCTGTTTCATTCAGATCTGAGTGATTTACTGTTTGTATTCTTGTAAACCTCATTTTATTCTTGTAGGAGAAATCTTCTCCGAGTGTAGGAGTTTTTCACTCCGAGTTTGTAGGAAGTGTTATCTTCCGAGGTGTAGATCCCTTTGTTTGGATCGAGTTTGTAGGAACTTTGTTCCGAGGGTAGGATCGATTTTTGATCCGAGATAGTGGAGTAGCCGAGTCTAGTGGATTGCTAGATCGGTGAGGGAAAGTGGATGTACCCAAGGTTGGGGAACCACTATAAATCTTGTGTCGTCTGTGATATTGGTAGATAGTTCTGTGTTGTGCTCTAACAATTCTTTTATTCCGCAAAAGACGCACAACTCACCTATTCACCCCCCTCTAGGTGATTTAGGTTGACAACCGTTTTCTTTCAATTGGTATCAAAGCGAGGTTGATCGTCAAAAGGTTCAACACCTTGATCAGATCCAAATCTGTTGTCTGAAAGATTCTACCATAAAATGGACAATGGGCAAAGATTTCGCCAAGCTTCCACTGTGCAACAAAAATAACTTTCCCATGTGGAAAGAAAGGATAAAATTTTTCATGGAAGCTGTGGATCCAAGGATCTTCATGATCGTTGAAGAAGGTCCTTACGTTCCCATGACTGTGTCCACTATCGACCCTACCAAGAAAGTTCCCAAAAAGCTAATGGATCTCGACAAAGACGAGATTGCACTTGTCTCTCTCGACAAGAAAGCTAAGAACATTATAGCAAGTGCAGTCGATGACTCGATGCTGCAGAATTTGATTCACTGTCAATCAGCTAAGGAGATGTGGCATTCCTTAGTCACCTTGATGGAAGGAACTGAAGAAGTAAGGGATGATCGAAGATCCCTTCTCAATCAAAAATATGAAGCGTTCCGACAAGGGAACAAGGAAACAATTGCCGACACCTTTGAGAACTTCTTCAAAATTGTAAATGGCCTAAGGGTGTATGGACGTGTCTTCACCAACGGAGAACTGAACGACAAATTCTTGAGATCCCTAACCAAGGAATGGGATAACAAGGTGTGCGCCATCAGGGAGTTCGGGAAGCTAGCTGAAGACGGACCCGCAAAATCTCTTTGGTAAAGCTTATGTCTTATGAACTCCAAATCAATACAAGAAAAGCTGAAGAAGAGAAGGGCAGGTCTGCACTAAAGGAGAAATCTGTCGCTCTGAAGGCAGACACCTCCAGAAAGACCAAGGCTGCATCCCCCGCTCCAGCTCCAGAAGTTGATGAAGAAGAAGAAACATCAGAGCCTAGCACCTCAGGGTCTGAACTATCTGAAGGAGAGTTCTCCTTACTCTCAAGGCAATTCAAGAAGTTTCTTAATAAAAAGAAACAATGGAAAGGCAAGGATGCCTCATACAGAAGATCGCGGCGCGATGACGATCGACAAAGAAAAGGCTCAAGCAGCCACGAAAGGTATAATACTAAACAGAACAAATACGTTTCAACTGACATCATTTGCTACTGTTGTAATAAGCCAGGTCACGTCATTGCTGACTGCCCTCACAAGAAGGAGGGTGGCAGAAGAGAAGACAATAAATCCTCACACAACAGGAAAAGGAAAGAGAAGAGCCTCATAGCCAAAAGGAGCAAGACTCTTAGCGACTCCGACTCTTCAGAGTCAAGCGAAGAAGAAGAAGCTTACTTTGGGCTAATGGCTCAAACAGATGATGAATAAGAGCCCCAGTTCACTGGGAAGGTAAACTCTCACACCCCTCTTTCAGAGTCTGAAGTCTCTGAACATGATTGCGAGGGTAACTCCTCTGACGATGAGTCAGAATTGATGGCCCAGTACAGGGAGTTAATCATGGCTTACGACAAATGTCGTCGAGTCGTGAAGACTCAGGCTAAAGAGATCAAATCTCTAAAAGCCGAAGAGAGCAACTTGAGAGAGAAAGTCGCAAAGACCGACTCCCTCGAGGAAAACTTCAATAATACTATTGAAGAATATAACAAGGCTCTTGAGCACCTTGACCTGAATGAGAAGATCATCAAAGGATTGGAAGCCGAACTTGCGGCTGAAAGGAAACTTGTTGAGAGTTTCTCGAAGCCCAAAACAGTTCTTCCATTCGTTGCTGAATTCTCAGCAAAGGCCAAGGGAGCTGGACTAGGCCATGAAGAAGCTCCTAGCAAATCCTCTAGGAGAAACAAGAATCAACGGAAAAATAAGGCCGCCAAAAAGGCCTCAGCCGAAGAAAAGGGAAAAGCCCCTCAAAATCAAACCACATTCAAAAAGTCATCTTTCCATCAAATGAGTTTGATTTTGACTCATCATACGGGCACTTTGCTAGGCCTACTTATGTAGAGCCAAAGTCCCGCTATCAAGGATGGGCTCGACCCCGAAACTTTGGCGAAAGTGTCTTTAAGGCACCTTATGAAGAAGTTATTTTTCAGAGCTATGGCCCTTTCAATCATGGGCATAACTTCAAGAAGGCACCTAAGATAAAGCCTGTTGTAGAGAAGCCCATAAAGGAGAAGAAGTCATGTGATTGTCATCATCATGAGGCATCTTCCTCCAAGAATGCTATCCCTGCTGGACCAAAGTTCCAAAAGGTCAAGCAGGAGATCTTGAGGCAAAGGTACAACAGATTTGACTGTTGGTGTTGTGGCAAGGTTGGTCACTTTGTCATAGATTGCTGGTTCAATTCCAGAAATGCTGCAACCCCTCATGTCAGCAATATGAGAAAGACCGCTCATAATGCTAACACTCGTTGGGGAGCACTCTAACCCGAGACCAAGGACCCAAACGTGTTTGGGTTCCTAAGGCAAATTGATTGTGATTGCAGGGATGTCCAAAGGCCAACAAAACGCCTATCTGGTACTTGGACATCGGATGCTCTCGGCATATGACCAGGACTAGAAGCCTCATTCAGAACTTTACTCCAGTCATGAACGGACCAAAGGTCATCTTTGGAGGTTCAGACCGTGGAATTACTAGAGGCTATGGTATGATTACTAACGACAATGTATCTTTCTCGGATGTGGCCTATGTCGAAGGATTGGAACACAATCTCATTAGCATAAGCCAACTCTGCGATAAAGGATACATAGTTGAGTTCCATGCTGATAAGTGCTTGATAAAATCCGTTGACAATATGGAAACGATTCTATCCGGCACTCGAAGCAGGAATATTTTCTGTTTAAATTTCATCTGTATAGATTCCTCTACACCAGTGTGCCTTTTGGCAAAAGATAGTGCGTCTCTTGGTGACCAATGACACAAGAGACTAGCACATATTAATTCAAAACTATTAATAAATTATTTTCAATGAACTTAGTATGTGATGCCTCTAAATGTCAAAGTACGTCAAAGACAGACCTTGTCATGCATGCGTAAAAGGCAAGCAAACAAGGGCTACCTTTAAAAGCATTATTGGCAAAGACTCTAACAGATGTCTCCATCTATTGCACATGGACTTGTTTGGTCCACTGCAGATTAGAAGTTTGGGAGGTAAGGACTATACATTGGTAATTGTTGATGACTACTCGCGCTTTGCGTGGGTGTTCTTTCTGAAACACAAGTCAGATACCTTCGACATTTTTACTAATTTTGCCAGGCAAGTTCAGAATGAATATAACTGCTCCATAGTCAAAATTAGAAGTGACAACGGAACAGAGTTCAAATCTGGGGCCATGACAGAATTCTGTGAAAGCTTAGGTATCTTTCATGAGTTTTCCTCTCCTCGTACTCCACAGTAAAATGAAGTGGCTGAGAGAAGGAACAGAACACTCATAGAGGCCTGCAGGACCATGTTGAGTGATGCTTCACTAACGGAGTACTTCTGGGCTGAGGCCGTCAACACTGCATGCCACGTGCAAAATCGAGCACTCATAAACAAATACCACAATAAGACACCTTACGAACTTCTGAAAGGCAGGAAACCAACAGTCTCTTACTTTAGAATCTTTGGCTGTAAATGCTTCGTACTTAACAATGGTAAGTATCATACCACCAAGTTCAGTGAAAAGAGCTTTGAAGGTATTTTTGTAGGATATAGTAGCCATAGTAAGGCATATAGGATATTTAATAGAAAAACCCTGGTGGTGGAAGAATCGATACATGTTGTATTTGATGAGACGAGCTTGCTGCAAAGCAATCCGTCTAGTGTGCTCATTGAAGATGCAGGTGAAAAGCTGAAAGAAACTAGCTTGGATGATCCGTCCGAAAACAAAGGCGAGAAGTTCATTAAGATCACCACTCCAACTCCCATTGGAGAGGCTGATGATTAAAATGAAAAAGTCATCCAGGATGAAGAAATCACTCCGGTGCTTGAAGATAATCCAGATGCAAGAACTCTAGAGCTCAGACATCTGAAGGATCACCCCATGGACCACATCATAGGAGATCCCCGGGATGGTGTCAGAACTCGGAGAGGTACAACTAATGAGAATCTTCATTTGAGTTTTCTCTCACAGGTTGAACCAAAGAAATTTGAGGAAGCAAACTCAGACGCATCATGGATAATGACAATAGAAGAAGAGCTAAATCAGTTCAAGCGCTGCAATGTGTGGATGCTGGTCCCAAGACCCAAATGAAAGAACATCATTGGAACAAAATGGGTCTACAGGAACAAGATGGATGAAGACGGAACTATCATAAAGAACAAGGCCAGACTCGTCGCTAAAGGCTATCGTCAAGAAAAGGAATCGACTTCGACCAGACATATGCTCCAGTGGCAAGACTGGAGGCAATAAGGTTGTTCCTAACATATGCTGCTTTCAAAGGCTTCACCGTCTATCAGATGGACGTGAAGTCGGCCTTCCTGAATGGTAACATAAAGGAGGAAGTGTATGTGGAACAACCTACAGGTTTCGTTGATCCTAACTTTCCTGATCATATCTATTTTCTGCACAAGGCCCTATATGGTCTGAAACAAGCTCCTAGAGCTTGTTATGAAACACTGTCTACCTTTCTGCTTGAGAACAAGTTCACAAGGGGAAAGATAGACAAGACATTATTTCTTAGGGAAATAAAAGGCAAGATTTTGCTAGTGCAAATCTATGTCGACGACATTATTTTTGGCTCTACCGATGACAACCTCTGCAAAAAGTTCTCAAAACTTATGCAAGGGAAGTTTGAAATGAGCAGTATGGGTGAGCTGAAGTATTTCTTGGGACTTCAGGTGAAATAATCTGAAGATGGAAATTTCATCTCACAGACCAAATTCACCAAAGAGCTAATTAAGAAATTCGGAATGGAGAACGCAACCTCTATGAGGACTCCAATGGGCTCAACTATGTCTCTGGATAAGGATGAAAAAGGGAAACCTTTTGATGAAACCAAGTACAAAAGCATAATTGGATCCCTGCTCTACCTTACTGCCAGTAGGCCTGACATAATATTTTCAACATGTGTCTGTGCTAGATTTCAGGTGAACTCTAAGGAATCTCATTACGCTGCTGCAAAGCGGATCCTGAGATACCTTAAAGGCACACCAAATCTTGGCTTATGGTACCCAAGAAGTAATGACAGCGAACTAATTGGATTTTCAGATGCAGATTTTGCAGGTAGCAAAGACGACCGGAAAATCACCTCAGGGACTTGCCAATTCTTCGGAAGAAGGCTAATTTCTTGGAGTAGCAAGAAGCAGAACTGTGTCGCAATCTCAACGGCCGAGTCATAGTATATCTCTGCAGTCAGTTGTTGCGCACAGTTGCTATGGATAAAGAATCGGTTCGAGGACTACAACCTGCAGTTCAAGGATATCCCTTGTACTGTGACTCCTCCAGCGCAATTGCAATAGCCAACAATCCAGCCTCCCACAGCCGGACAAAGCATATCGAGCTAAGGTACCACTTCATCCGGGAACATGTGGAGAATGGAGACATAGATCTCCAATATGTGCCTACAGATAGGCAAGTTGCAGATATCTTCACAAAGCCGCTGGACGAGACCAAGTTCTCGTTCTTCAAGACTGAGCTTGGGATGCTCAACAAAGAGGACTAAAGAAGGCTGGATGACTAAGAAGCAAGAAATTGCATGGGGTTAGTCAAAATCTACTTTTTCTCAACTTTTTCAAAATTCAACTCGAGAAGCATAAGACATACTCGAGTATGCGACTTCACCTACTCGAGTCACGACAGACCTACTCGAGTACCAACTAACATACTCGAGTACTTTTCTCCACTTACTCGAGTATAAGAATGTGCCTACTTGAGTATCTACTGACCTACTCGAGTAAGTCACTTACCTACTCGAGTAAGTCATCTATCTACCCGAGTACCTTTTCTCCACCTACTCGAGTACTCTCTGCAGACCTACTCGAGTACCTCCTGACGACCTACTCGAGTAACTCCTTTACCTACTCGAGTAGTCTATCTCTTTCTCGTGTACTGTTTCCCAGATTTTGAAAATTGTTCTATTCGCCACCCAAGGCTATATGCCGCCTCTTTCTTTAAATTTATTAGCGGTAATTTAAGAGTTATATATATATGAAATTCCGAAACATCAAACCTACTTGACATCATTTCTGTCTCTCGAGTACCCTCTGTCTCTTCGCCTACCCTGCCGACTCGCCTCCGCCGCTGTTGCAGAGCCGCCTCTCTCAATTCCTCCAGTCATTCGCATCCATGGCGACTTCTCACAAGATCGGCGTCGGCTCCGAACTAGTCACCGAGGGTATTGCAGAGCTCTCCGACGATTTCCACAACCTCCTCATCCTTCTCGACACCGCCGACCTCTCCTACATTCTACAGGAACCCTATCGCGTCTTGTTCCCCGAAGTTGCTGAATTTTTCTCCAATCTCAAGGTCAGAAGGAATGGGAAAGTACTAAAATCCAAAGTAAAGGGTTTGAAACTCAAGTTCACCAAGACCTCTGTCTCTCAACTTCTCCGTTTGCCGCTTGTCGATGAGGAAGATGAGTTAGATGATGAAGACTCTAACCGAACAGCTCTTTTCTATGACATTTCTCCTGACGCTCAGTATATTAAGAGGTCAGACATGAACGCTGAAGGAAAATTTCTAGTTGATATCATTGGCAAAATTCTCCTGTGCAAGACTCACTCCATCAGAGACATTCCCTTATACTTCTTTGATATTATGCAAGCAATTATCTACCGCAAGCAATACCAATTTGGTATGCTGATTTTGGACAAAATCAAGGACAGCATGAAATCCCCAACTACGCCAGAATTATCTCCCTGCTCCTCCATGCCACCAATCCTGAAGTATTCAACTTCTCCAAAGGGACTCCACTTCACCACATGAAGAAGGTCTCCATCTCTTCAATTCAGAGATGAGATCTCAAGCTAAAGAATTCTGCCCAAGCTGCAAAGGTTTCAGCAATTCCAGAAGTTCCAGCTGCAGAGGACAGGACTCCATCTCGCTCTTCTCATCATGTGGCCAGCTCCTCTGGTGCACCAAGTGAGGGAGAGCCTGCTCCTTCTAGCCCAGTCAGGCAACCCTCTCCTCAGCCAAAAATTCCATCCCTACCTCATACTCCCCAGAGTCCAGCTACTCCTTCAGATCAAGTACCTCAAGACACTCTTCTGTCCACAGCTGCTGCTATAGATGCCATGATTGCAGAGCTTTCTGAAGATGTGCTTCCCCCTCCTCCTCTATATCCTCCAGCTCCAACCACTGAACATCACAAGGACTTGTCTCCAGCACAGTCTCCTGCCCATTCTCCAGCCAGAACTCCAGCACCTTCTCCAAATACTCCAGCAGATAAGCCAGACACCATATTTATTTCTGATGAGCCTTCTCCTGAGCCAGCTGAGGCTCCTCTCAGAACTCTAAACTTCTCTCTTCCTCAGGACACAGAAGAAGGAATTGCTCTCTCTCCTACCATCAGAGCTCACAGCTCTGTGATAATTGGAGAACTAGCTCCTTGGGTACCTCCCTCTCTCCCTACTGCTGCTCCCTCTACTGCTGCTGCTACAGTCTCCTCCTCCTCAGATTTGCTGCAACACATCACCATTCTTCTTCAAGAACAAAGACATCATTTTGACACCTCTCTAAAGGTGGTCACTGACAAGGTAACTGCTCTTGAGACTGAGATGAGCAGAGGTTTTGCTGAAATTCAGCATAACACTGACAATCTCAAGTACCTATTCCAACTTGGTGGCAAAGCCCTTGACCATACTATCACTAGTGTGGGCAATGTTATGGAACAAGGTGTCACCCTGGCAAACAATCAGATGGAACTAGACAAGAGGAATGAAGCCAACAAGATGAAGATCTGTGAAGAAGTGGGCCTTTTCAAGGATGATGTCATATCCCAACTATCTGTTGAAATCAGAAAGGGGGAGGGTTTGATAAAAGAACTCAAAGAACAGGTAGAAAAATCTACTGCTCAGAAGACAGATGAATGACAAGCTCATGTGAAGACCATTCATGCTGATGTGCTAGCCCAAATACAGAGTGTCAAATTTCACACATATGACACTGTTGTCTGGATGCACAATCAGATCCTGCCAGATCTTGCAGTTGACCCAAACATCATTCCCCATCATCTCAACCCTCTAGCTACAGATGTCACTGCCCCAGCTGTTCCTCAACAACCTACCTTCTCTCCCAAGCCTGGGGACTCAGTTGCTCCTCCAGATACTTATGTCCCAGGCTGGGAAGAAGATCCTGCTGATATATTCCTTCAATCTCCTCCAGAGATCAGAACCTCCAAGAAGAAAAGGAAGTATGGTGAAGGACCTTCTGCTAGCAGGTCTGCTCCTTCCAAAGCCACTGAACATGCTGAAGCCTGGTCTCCAACCTCCAAGTCTCTAATTTTGGACACACTCAGGCTAGTTTTGGATCTAAATGAGAACATGAACATTGATTACAGTTCCCAAGAATGGGAGTTATATGAGAAATCCATGCTAAAAAGGAGGATCCATGACAGAGAGTTTGGGAGAAATAACCATGCTGCTCCTCCAAGGCCTCCTAAATATTTCCCTAAGCCTTTCAGCTACCTAAGGAGACAGCAAGAAAAGATGGATAAGCAGTAATCCCAAGCCTAAACCTAAAAGATGTTGAGAGATTGAAATGACAAGCTGTAGACTTGATGTTTTTGAAGATTTACATATATACAATTCTTCATTCCTGTCTAATTATCCTTTTCATTGTCTATTGCTTACCTGCTCATGTCATTCTACTTAGTTTCTTTTATGTCCATAATTCACCTTAGTGTAAAGGGTTCTGACTTCAACTAATAGGGGGAGATTGTTGGGTATCACATCCACATTAACCGAGATTTGATGAAGTCACCCTGGAACTAAGATGAATTAAGTTGTATTTGATGCTTGGTTTGAGCTAAATGTTTGCAGGAATTTCACTGGGAAGTGTACACCAATGTCAGCTCACAGTGGGTCACCAAACACAGGAACTGTGCAATGTAATCCCTCATTGCATATTCCAAGGTGTTGACTCATGTGTGGTCTCTCTATTGGGATACACTTCATATTCAAGCTATTGGACTATGGGAAAAGATTGGAAGTTGAGTACATTAGAAGAAAAAGTTTTCCAGCAACAAAAATTTTCAAAGTCTTTTACTCGAGTAGGTATATAACTACTCGAGTAGTTTGAGTATAATTTACTCGAGTAAAGGAACCTTGTACTCGAGTACTTAACTGTATCTCTGGTGTAGCTAAGTCACCTACTCGAGTAGATATAGTCATATACTCGAGTAGCATACTTATATACTCGAGTAGATTACTCCTTATACCCGAGTATCAAAGAGTTCTCTCATCAAAATTTTTCTAAGTCATGGACTCGAGTAAGTATACTCACTTACTCGAGTAGATAGAATCATACTCGAGTAGTTCATTATACCTACTCGAGTAGATCATGTTTCACTCGTGTATCTTGAATTTTTCCCACTCCAGAATTTTCTAAGTCTTTTACTCGAGTAGATCTTTTACCTACTCAAGTAAATTACTTCCTCTCGAGTAGTTTAGTTCAACTACTCGAGTAGCTGCTTGCTGACATCTTCAGAATTTATTCTAAGTATCCCACTCGAGTAATCCTTCATGTACTCGAGTAGTTTATGAAATATACTCGAGTAGTTTTTCCAGTACTCGAGTAGATCCTTTATGTACTCGAGTAAGTCTCTCTACATACTCGAGTAGCTCTTTCTGCTTACTCGAGTAGTTGATTTCTACCTACTCGAGTAACCCATCCTTATATACCCGAGTATATTCTCCTTCATGTACTCGAGTAGTTATTCAACTACTCGAGTAGCTATTCACCTACTCGTGTATATGGCTGAACTTTTCTGAAATTTTGCTAAGTCCTTTTTCTGACGGGATTTTGAAATCACGCGACATGATTGGTCCACGTGTACGTCATTATGACCGATTATGACCGTTAGTCTCTTCTATATAAGGTCTTATCAGAAAATGACAAACCCTAAGTATTCTCCAAGCATTCTTGTCATTCTATTTCGAGAAATATTCTTCAGCCGACTCCTCTCTGATTTTCGCAAAACGGAAGCCGCCGCCGCCTTCTTCTCCGGCCAAAGCTTCTACTTTCAGAGGACTATTCTGAAGAAAGTTACAGATCGAGATCGACTTCGCCAATCATATTCTTTCTCATTTTCTGTAAAAGCGAGTAAATCTAGATTGAAGCCGAGAACCTCTTCACTGAATTCTGAAAGTGCTACAAAGTTGAAAAGAAGAAGATCCCGGCCGTTTCATTCAGATCTGAGTGATTTACTGTTTGTATTCTTGTAAACCTCATTTTATTCTTGTAGGAGAAATCTTCTCCGAGTGTAGTAGTTTTTCACTCTGAGTTTGTAGGAAGTGTTATCTTCCGAGTTGTAGATCCCTTTGTTTGGATCGAGTTTGTAGGAACTTTGTTCCGAGGGTAGGATCGATTTTTGATCCGAGATAGTGGAGTAGCCGAGTCTAGTGGATTGCTAGATCGGTGAGGGAAAGTGGATGTACCCAAAGTTGGCGAACCACTATAAATCTTGTGTCATCTGTGATATTGGTAGATAGTTCTGTGCTGTGCTCTAACAAATCTTTTATTCTGCAAAAGACGCACAACTCACCTATTCACCCCACTCTAGGTGATTTAGGTTGACAACCATTTTCTTTCAACATTGCATGTCATGTAATCAATAGGGCTACTATCACCAAAAGCCACAAGAAGACCCCCTATGAGATTGTGAAGGGCAGAAAACCAAATTTATCCTATTTCAGGTTCTTTGGTTGCATGTGCTATATACTTAACAATGGAAAGTCTTATCTAACCAAGTTTGCTGCCAAATCCCAAGAGGGGATCTTTATTGGGTACACCAACAATAGTAAGACTTATAGGGTCTACAACTTGATTACTCAAGTTGTAGAAGAGTCTGTACATGTAGTTTTTGATGAAGCAAGACTCATTAACTGTGAATTGTCAAGTAGTATTTGCCGCTCTACATGTGTAACTGAGAGGATGGACAAGCTTACCATAACAGAAGGTTCTTCTGCAAGTCATCAAGTGGAAGATGGTGGCTGCTGTCCAGGGGGAGTACAAGATACTCCTGATGCTGAAGAAGACCAAGAGATACAGCTAAATGAAGAGACTGAAGGTGTACAACCTGAAGACAGGCTGCCTCCAGCAAATAGACACTTAAAGGATCATCCAGCCATTCAAATAATTGGAGATCTCAGACAAGGAGTGCAAACAAGGAACAATAATCTAAGTACAGTTCTTTACTCCAGCTTCCTATCCCAAGTGGAACCAAAGAAGTTTGAAGAAGCAATCCTAGACCCTCATTGGATTGAGGCCATGCAAGAGGAGCTGAACCAGTTCAGAAGATGCAAGGTCTAGGAGCTTGTTCCTAAACCCAATGACCACAACATCATTGGAACTAAGTGGATCTTTAGGAATAAATAGGATGAGAATGGAATCATTATAAAGAATAAAGCTAGACTGGTTGCAAAAGGATATAGGCAGGAAGAAGGTAT
This sequence comes from Platanthera guangdongensis, assembly GCA_039583875.1. NCBI lineage: Eukaryota > Viridiplantae > Streptophyta > Magnoliopsida > Asparagales > Orchidaceae > Platanthera > Platanthera guangdongensis. Next base: position 164,190,305 of record CM077156.1, read on the forward strand.
TAATTTTGATCAAACCTTTGCTCCAGTAGGAAGACTGGAAGCAATAAGGATGTTCCTTGCCTATGCAACATATCAAGGGTTTAAGGTATATCAAATGGATGTAAAGTCAGCTTTTCTGAATGAAAATCTGAAGGAAGAAGTCTATGTAGAGCAGCCATCATGTTTTGTTGATTCTCTTAAACCTGATTATGTATATAGACTTTGAAAGGCTTTGTATGGGTTAAAACAAGCCCCAAGGGCTTGGTATGAAACCATGTCTAGTTTCCTCATTGAGAACAAATTCTCAAGGGGAAAATAGACAAGACTCTATAGTTTAGAGAATCTAAACTCAAGATTATCTTAGTCCAAATATATGTAGATGACATAATATTTGGGTCTACAGAAAGTAGTCTTTGCAGAAAGTTTGCAAAACTTATGCAAGGACAATTTGAAATGAGTAGTATGGGGGAACTTAAGTTCTTCTTGGGTCTCCAAGTTAGACAGACTGAAGATGGCTTGTCCATATGTCAGTCTAAGTTCACCCTAGAGTTGATAAAGAAGTATGGTATGCAATCATCCACTACCATGAAAACTCCTATGGGGTCAAGCATGTCTCTAAGCAAAGATGATGCAGGGAAACCTGTAGATGAAACTTTGTATAGAGGGATAATTGGCTCCCTATTGTATTTGACTGCTAGTAGACCAGATATCATGTATGTTACATGTGTCTGTGCTAGGTACCAAGCATGCCCTAAAGAATCTCATCTGACTGCAGTCAAAAGGATTTTGAGATATCATAAGGGCACACCTTATCTAGGCCTTTGGTACCCTAGGAATGGAGATTTTGTACTGATAGGTTATTCAGATGCAGATTTTGCAGGCTGCAAGGAAGATAGGAAGAGTACTACAGGAACCTGTCAATTTCTAGGTGGAAGGCTGGTGTCATGAAGCAGTAAGAAGCAGACCAGTGTGGCTATCTCCACAGCTGAGTCAGAATATGTTACTGCAGGAAGCTGTTGTGCACAACTTTTATGGATTCAACACCAGCTAGAAGACAATGGTATTCAAGTAAGTAGAACACCTTTATTTTGTGATTCTACAAGTGCCATTTCTATTGCAAATAATCCTGTCTCACATAGTAGGACTAAGCACATAGAAATTAAATACCATTTTCTTAGAGAACATGTAGAAAAAGAGGATATTTCCCTAGAATATGTTAACACAGATAATCAGGTTGCTGATATGTTTACTAACCCCCTAGATGAAACCAAATTCAATAATTTTAAAATTGAATTAGGAATGTTAAACTTAGAATAGTTTTAAAAAATTGGCTAAGTAAAATAGTGTTGACACAAGGAGTTGTCTGTGTCGACACATAGAAGTGGTGTTGACATTTCAGAGAAATGGTGTCGACACATCTAGACAGTCAGTGTCGACACTTCAGAGAATTAGTGTCGACACATGCAGAGTAGGTGTCGACACATCCAGGGTGTTGTCGACACTTAGGATTTACACAGAATTCGTCGAGTAGAGTTTCGACTAATCGTCGAGCTGAGATGTATAAGTGTCGACACATATATTCTGTCGACTATATTTGTGTTGACACATAGTTGTCGAGACATTAGAAGTAAGTGTCGACACTTTTCAACAGTGTCGACACATTTCAAGTATTTTGACGCGCCTTTTCACCTTCGATTTTAGAAAGGTATAAATAGGTCTTCATCATTGTTTGTCGACACGCTCACCATAGTTTCGAGACCAAACTTATGTGTTGACATATCTCTTCTCTAAATTCAAAATTTCTCCAAACACTAATGGCGCCCAAGCTAGAAGAGAACATCAATGAAGGTTATAAGCTCGTGTGACACGCCTTTGATGACGCAAAACCAGAAATCCAAGGTGTTGTAATCCTAGTTGCAGAGACTGGGTTAGAGTATCTTGTTTCAGAACCAATCAAGATTTGGAAGAAGGAGGTCCTTGAATTCTTTAGTGCAGCTACACTTGATGAAACTGGACTCAAGATTAAGTCCACAGTCCATGGGGCAAAAGTAAAAATCACCCAGAAAAGTCTAAGAAAGATTCTACATCTACCTAGAACTAAAGAAGAGGAAGATGTACCTGCATCAAAGACAAGGGAGGCACTGCAATGGTGTGGACTTGATTCAAGCATGAAGATTGGATCAGTCTTTAATAGGAAAGGCATGAACATGCAGGGCAAGTTCTTGTCTGAAATAGTAGGCAAAGTAATTCTGAGCAAGCCAGGTGGGCATGATAGAATATCAGCTCACATGTTCAGTTTAATGACAAGGATAATTTTCCAACTTAAAACTGATTGGTCAGCAGTAATGTTTGATAAGATAAAGGAAAGTCTGAAGAAGCCCAATCTGGGTAGGATTATGAGTTTATACTTAGCTGGAAGTATTCCAGAAGTGATGAACCAAGCTGCAGGTTCTAAGATAAACCATATGAGGAGAATGGATGTTAGAATTATCTCAAGGTGGGATAGAGTGTTAACCAAGGAAATGCCTACTCCTGAAAAGGAAGTTTCTCATTAGAAGAAGAAGAAGAAAGCCATTGTGGCTCCTGAATCCTCCAGTAGCTCAGAAGAGCAGGTGGTTTTTAGTTCTGATGATGGAGAGGGTGGAAATGCTGGACAGTCACCGGTAAGACCTGAAGATGCACAGAGGCAGGGGGAGCTACCATCTACTAGCCCCATTCACCTGGATCCATTCCAGGGGGAGCCTCAACATGTGGATGAGCCAACTCACTTAGATAGTGAAAGGGCAACCCAAACAATTCTTGAGGTAATCAATGAAGTTAATCAATCTATTTTTAATATTGAGGATGAAGTATTGACTGAATCATTACTTGATGTTGATCAGCAAACTCAGTTACATAGTCAACCATAAGATGTTGTCATGGAGGACACATCAGTTGCTGATAATGCTACTGAGATCAGAGATTCTCCAGTCCCTACTCAACAGGAGTTTACTCTAGAAGAGCTGTTCCCTGATTTACTACAGAATGATTTTGAGGGAGAGAGAGCAGCTGTTGAGGGGGAGTCAGCTAACCTTGAGGGGAGCATCATGTAAGATCACAGGAGGAGACTGCTAGAAAAGAGACTGAGGAGCTAACAAGAGCAGAAAAGGAATTGCCCCCTACTTCACAGGATAGAGTAGATATTGCTAGTACTTTTGACTCTGAAGATGAAGAGCCTGCTAGAGCCAAAAAAAGTAAGCTACAGGTTTTCAAAAGGAGAAGCCAGACCTACAAGAAAGCACTGCAAACCATTGTTTCACAGCCTGCCCCAACTGCTGATTATAGTTCATTATTGGTGGCTTTGCAGATCAAGATGGATGAGCAAAGGAAGGCTCTCCAAACTTATATAGATGAAGGACATAAATCACTTCAATTTGATCTGGCTCAAGATATAAAATCTATTAGATTTGAAGTTAATCAAACTAAGAAAGAAATGACTGATTGTTTCCACAAAGGAGACAATGCAGTGGTATATCTGGCTACACATCAAGAGCAGATAAAGAAGCAGGTTGATGACATGGAAGTGAAACAAGGATATGTCTTGGAAAACCGATTAGAATGAATGACAATTTAACTGAATCACATAATATGATAGTAACTGAAATGCAGAATATTGTAGCTGCTCAGACTACAGCAAGGACTACTACCAAGGCTGAGTTTGACAAGCACTTACAAGAAAGCCTCACTACTGTTAAAACTGTCATTGAAGATTCTCAAAAGGTTATCACTGAAAAGCTCCAAAGGTTAAAACCTTTTTATAAAGATGGTGTTAACTATCTGAATGCTCAGATCAGGTTTCAGAAGGATGATCTTAGGGATCATATAGAAAGAGAAGTCATAAAGGAGGAGAGGGTATTAGTCAAAGCAGACTCTGACCATGCTAAATGGATTTCAAACAACATCAGAGCTACCCTTGAATATCCACCCTTGTGTGATGATGATAATGTAGCAGAATCTGGGACAAATCCTGCATATTTTGGAGGTGAGCCAGCTGAAGTTGCACAAGTAATCTACCCTCCAGCTGATTTTGAGATGATACATCAGGAGGTACAATCTATGTATAGCCCTCCTGAGGGTAATCAGAATATTATTTTTGAGAAAGTAGTACAGCCTGTGCTAGAGGCAGTATTAAAGGAGCAAGAAGCTCAATTATCTAAGAAGAGGTTCAGAGAACAGGCAGAGTTAAGGCCTGATTTTGAACAGTGGAGCCCAACTTCTAGGAATATCATATTGACTGCTTGGAAGGCTGCAAAGGATAATTTCCTAGAGAGGGGCAAATGGTACTCTGACCAGGAATGGAGAAAACACGAAGCTAGGCAAGAAACCATAGTGCAATACAGAAGGAAGGCTAAATTAAGGAAGCTACCTCCTAATGCACATGAGCCTAGCAAGTATTTCCCTAAGCCTTATCATTATTTTGAGAGACAGAAGATAAGAGCTGAAGAACAGAAGAAGAAAGATCTTAAGGAAAGAAGCCTGCTGATGACAATGATGCTCCAGTTCAAGACAAGATTCAATCTGTGAAGGACATTGTTATCAAGGAGCCAGAGCAGCCATATGATAGAATTTTCTTAAGTTTACAACTTTGTAATCATTTGCATTAAACTCCATGTAAACTTTTGATTAATAAAATTTTTGGAAGTTGTAACAAAACAATGTTTAATGTTCAATCTATTACATTATTATTCTGAGATAATTGTTTATACATGTTTAGTTTTTACCCTATCATATAATACTGTTATACATCATATTGAGTATTTATTATGAATGATGTATATCATTGACTAAGGGTTATGACTTCTCCAAATAGGGGGAGATTGTTGGGTACATTGGAAAATGTGTACCAGATTTGAAGAAGCCCCACCCTACTCAATGATATACATCAAGGTGTATTTGATGTGCTTTGAGTTTATATGTGCAGGTTAAGTAATTGCAGGAAATGCAGAAAAGTTTCTAAGTCCATGTGTCGACACCTAGAGGTGAAGTGTCGACACTTATGAAGGGTTGTGTCGACACCTAGAGAAGCTGTGTCGACACTTGGAGTAATTGTGTCGACATTAGGAAAGGCAGAGTCGACACTAGAAGAAAAGTGTCAACACATACAGGCAGTGTCAACACACTAAAGAATTGTCAACATAATCTGTGTCGACACTTGGAGTCAGTGTCGACACTCAGAGAAGCTTTGTCAACATCAAATGTGTCGACACAAAGGAGATGTGTCGACACTCAGCAAGTTTCAACACAAGAAGGCATGTGTCGACACAAAGGAGATGTGTCGATACTCAGCAAGTTTCAACACAAGAAGGCATGTGTCGACACAAAGGAGATGTGTCGACACTCAGTAAGTTTTCAACACAAGAAGACATGTGTCAACACAAAGGAGTTGTGTCGACACACAGCAGAATTCAACTAAGTGTTAAAGAAGAAGTACTTGTGTCGACACACAGAATCAGTGTCGACGCATTCAACAGAAGGCTTGTGTCGACACACAGAATTAGTGTCGACACATTCTGAAGAAGCAGTGTCGAGAAGCTATTACAACAACACAAGGAGTTCTGTCGACACCATCAAGGCTAGTGTCGACACTTTATCTACTTGTGTCGACACTTAGTCTATTTGTGTCGAAACATAATGACTATCTTTCTCGACACTTTCAGACAGTGACAGTGATTTCAAGAAGTGACTGGATGACCTGACAGCTATCATTTCAACCGGTCAACTGCAACTGTCAGAGCTATCAGGAGGTTGTTAGAAACCGGATCAGCCGGTCACCATGGAGAAAGCTTATATAAAGGCTTTTTCTTTCAACAAGGTGTGACAATCAATCAACAGATTATTCATTGAAGATTAATAATAGATTGAAGATCTACATAGAGATCTAACAACACAAAAGAAGAAGACCTTCAACAGAAGATCTAAGAAGTTGGAGAGAGAGAGCTCCTTCTAAGGAGAACAGCTGCTGAACTAGGCTGCTAAGTAAGATTCAGATTGAGATCTGAATCTCAAGACAGAAGTTGATTGAAGATCATCTTCACAGGAGATTAAAACCTACTGAGTTCTAATTGAAGAAGCTTTGAAGAAAGCTAAGGGAGGTTGATCTCTGCCAAGTTCTTCCAAGAACTCATCAAGAAGCCAGTCAACTCATCTCTCTCTGTCAGGGTTGTGGTTAATTACTTTGTATAATCAAATTCCTGTAGGATCTTGTATAGATCTGAGCTGTAAGCCTATTTTATAAAGGCTGAGTGTAGGAGACTGTGTGCTCTGAGTGTAGGTCTTGTTGAAGACTGAGGTAGGGCTTTGTGCCTGAGTTGTAGGAGACTTTGTTCTCTGAGTGTAGGTCTTATTGAAGACTGAGTGGTAGGGCTTTTTGCCTGAGTTGTAGGAGTGGGGACACTCTGAGTTGTAGGAACCTGTTTGGGGTTCTAAGCTGTAAGATCTGAGGATCTGAGGAGAAGTGCTGAAGTTAGGCCGAATCTAGTACACTACTAGATAAGCGAAGGGGGAAAGTGGATGTACCCAGACCTTAGGGAACCACTATAAATACTGTGTGCACTCTGTGTATGTTTGTTTCTGTAGTTGCTGTGTTGTGATAGTTGTAGAATTGCATTTGCTGTACAGAGTTTCTGCCTTAAAATTAAAAAGGAAAAGTACACATATTCACTCCCCCTCTAGGTGGTTAGGCACTATTTCTTTCACTAAGGCTACCTCAGGAAGCACTACTAAATCAGGGAGCAAGAGAAAAATGAGAGCGTGCCCCTTGAGGTGCCCCCTTGAGTTCTATTTATAGTTTTTAGAATCTGAACTGTCAATAACCAAAAGAACTGACCTGAAATTACCAGAAAGCCCTTGGTTGGGTCTGCCAACAGCCAAACTCCGCTGTTTTGAACAGCTATATGCAGTCCAACTTGGTCTGCCAACAGCGTAGCTCCGCTGTTCTGAGAAGCTATTCGCACTCATGGGGAGTGCATCCATGTAATTTCTCCTCGGGGCTTCTACTGGCTCCCTCCATGGATTGGGAGGTCAGCTCGCCACTAATCCCTCTACATAAGAGGCGGGCGCGACCTGGCCCCAGCGGCTCGCCTATTCTTCTTGGGCGAGCGCGAGCCGGGCCACCGTGACCCGCCAGTCCTCTGCTGAGGCGGTCAGGCGGCCAGGTCGCGGGTAGGTAACGGGCTGATGACCATTGCGACCATTAGAATGGTTCGCGGGTTGCGGGTCGTTGAACCCATCCGCGAACATCGGATCGACGAATAGCGCCTCCCACTCCAGTCGACGATTCTCTGAGCGAGCGGGAGGGGTGAAGGAGTCATCTCGCCTGGCTCGCTCGCTTGAACTGAGCGGGAGCGGACCAGCCTCTTGGCGCATGCCCGCCCGTTGCTTGGGTGCAGGCCGTGGAACTTGGTTCGCTCGATTTTCCTGGCGGGGCCTGCTCGACGAACACAGGGTTTTACACAATCCCTGCTCGTTTTGAGCTTTAATAAAGCTCAGAAAGAACCATCCAACCCGCGTGTTTAGCGAGTACTGTGCTGAGCTGGCACGGAATCTTCTGGTGGGTCCCCACTATTCGGCTATAAATATACCACTGAGCCCCGGGGGGTCTCCCTAGGCCATCTCGTCTTTTCAAGCAGACTGCAGCTTCTTGATGGCGGTCAGCGAAGAGGTGCGAGCCCGCCTGGCGGCTGCGGGCCAGAAGACTCGAGAGGAGGCCCTCGAGGCCGCCCCCTGGTTAGCGCATGGGTCTCCCGGCCCTCTCTTTAGACCGGTAAAGGGAAAGATTGTGATGCGGTCCCCGGCGAATAACTTCCCGGGTTCCAGCTCGGCGGCCGGCATCGAGGTCGCTTCTGAGGTACGTGATCTTCCTTCCCGGCTTGCTGCTACATTTCTGACCCTTTGTCCTGTAGGTACTGCCTCGTGAAGACGAGGGTGACGGGGGGGGGGGGGGAGGATTGCTACCCTCCCCTGTCGTCTGAGAGGGTTGCTAGTCCCTCGGGTTTGGACCGTCCACCCCCCAATACCCCTCGTTCGCCGGTTCCCCCCAGACTAGGGAAATCTCTTGTGGCCTTCGAGGGAGAACCCTTTCTGGGTCGGCCGGGCTCTTCCCGTCCTTCCACCGGTATGGGCGACGTGCCAACCCCAGGTAAGCTCGTATTCGGCGCCTGCCTCGTTCTCGCCCGTTCCCTCTAAATCTCCCTTTTGCAGGCTACAACGTGATCTCCTCTGAAACTGAGATGAGCGAAGGGTACTCGCCTCCGCCTGACGTGGAGGGTGTTTCAGATTACCTGGGCAACCCGACTGATGCGGTGGGGATGAAGAGGCAGGTGACACGGCTGTTCCAGAAACATACTCTGCTGCTTCAGGAGCTCGTCAAGAGGGTCAACCGAGACAAGGCGAGACCGAGGCTCGGCTCACGACTTTGGAGGGGGCTCCGCGTGCAGCAAAAGGTGGCGAGGTCACTTCGCCTGGCGTGCACATTACGCACGCCGAGGAGCGTCTAAGGAGTGTCTCAGAACAAGTTGGCTTGACCCAGCAAGAGTTGGTGGCGGTGCGCGATTATCATTATCCCCGCGTGCCGCTGCGAACCGGAATGCAACGGCGGGGCAGATGGAAGTGGATCCAGTACTGATCCACCCTTTTTTATCCCCGTTCGCGGACCATTGCTGGGTCGAGCCGTGTCTGTACTTCGAGTCGACTCGCTCGGGGGTGGGGGGGGGGTGGGTGGGAGTAATATTATTTTCAAAGACTTATTCAGTATCTGTAACTATTTGCGACTCTCCTCGCCCGCCTATGGGTCTGGTTTTTGATTTCTGATGCATATTGTTCTTACCATGTTGCTGCTTTATTCTCCGCTGGGCGGGCTCGAGTGTACCCGCGTCCTCCGCTCGCCACCCTCCTCGGGCGAGTGCGGGTCATAGGATGGACTCGCTCAACCCGCCATCTTTATTTTAGCGGGAGCGGGCCGAGGAGCTCGCCGGCTAAGAGTCTCCCCGACTCCCTCAGAATCCTGGGCGGGCGCGGGCCGTGACAAGCCCGCTTATGCCTCACGCGGATGCGAGCGGGCGAGACCCGCTCCTGAATGGTCTTGGCGGTGCGGTTGCGGGTCGGGAAGTCGAAACCGTCGGGCCTGATTTTTGCTATACACACTTTTCCTGTCGGCGGAAAATTTTCCCGCTCTTTCTTTCTTTCTATAAATAGGCCTTGCCGGTTCTTGTCCTTCCACCACTTCAAAGCACTTTCCCCTCTCCTGCTCTTTGCGAAGCACGGCTCGCGTTCGCCTTCTGGGTCTACCTTGCTCGATCGGCGGTCGTTTTGTGAAATGGGTGGCGGCGGCGGCGATGCGGACGGGCGAAGCAATTGCGCCTGGACCTTCTCGGAGCATGATTTTCCCCATGCCATTATCTCAGAGCGCGAGTACTTAGACGCCCTTGGCGATCACGTCCCGCCTGGATTTTCGGCGAGACGGCCCGAGGAAGGGGATAAGATCAATGATCTGTCCAGGGACGAGCTCTCCATTCCTCTGGCTCAATTTGAGGTGGGTCTTCGGCTTCCCATGTGGTCGGAGGTGCGTCAAGTGCTGAAGTACTTCAGGGTTGTCATAGGCCAGATGACCCCGAACTCCGTGGCTGTTATGGTAGGGTTCGCCTGCTTTCTGCGGGAGGAGCGGGTCGAGTTCAGTCTTGCGGTTTTCCGCAAATTATTCTCCTTCCGCGCGAACCGGGACAGGACCGCCTATTTCTCCAGCGCCCACCTCAAGGTGCGGGAGACCGTTAATAAGAGTCACAACTGGATCAAGAAGTTCTTGTTCGTCAAGGGAGATTTTGGCAACGTCCCCTTCTCGCTGGTGCAACTCAGCGAGGAGAGTTACCGCCCGCCCATCCTGGGGGCCATGAAGCCGACTTGTGGGGGTTCTTTGCCGAGAAGAACTTCGAGGTCGCGTACTTGCACCGCAACCTCAATGGCCTAGCTGTCGTCCCGCCTGGGGGAGGTTAGCCACTCGCCATTGCTCTGTCTCGCTGTTTTCTTCTTTAGTTTCACCCTCTCTCTTCTTGGCAGGCGAGCGAGACGTTCCCCTTCACCCCACCTACGAGAGTGCTAGGGTTACATCCGGGGTCCTCGCCCAAGCTCAGGCCGCTGACGCCGCCCAGCGCGACGTCCCGTCGGTCCCTGCTAGGAAGCGGCCGGGCCGCGAACAGCCTGCTCCCCCCCACCCAAGATTACGAAGACTACGGGGCAGCAACTCGCCGTGGGCCAGAGAAAAGGCAAGGCCCCGGCGGATCAATCGGCCGAGGGTCTCCCCCCCTTGGTCGCTTCGACCAGCGATACCCCCGACGGGGTGGAGGGCACTTCTGGGCCGCCGGACGGGTCACATACTGCTGCGAAGCCGGTGCCGAGAGGGCACCACAATTTCGGCTACAGCGAGAAATACCTGGACGAGCTCGGTGTCCCGCTTTTGTTATGGGACAAGGAGTCAAATCACGCGGTGGTCTCGACTCTGCTGCCGAGTTGGTTGGAGCAGGACACCATCGGCGGGGAGGCCTATAACTTATCGTTCGGCCTTTATTCGCGAGAGGACGCCGCTATCTACGACAAGGAGGCGACGCGAGTACTGGTGCATGAAAGCGCGCGGGCCCTACTACGCGGCCTGGAGTTGGCCCATATGGTTGGGGGCGCTGCTCCCAGCTGGAGCGGAACGCCACTTCTCTCAAGAAGTTGGCGGACGAGAAGGAGGAGGCCCGAAAACTTGCTCAGGAGGACGCGGATCTCCAGAGGAAGCGGGCCGACGCGGCCGAGGAGACCCTCGCGCAGTACTTGGGAGGGTGGTACATGCTTACTTCCAATTACCGCTTCCTTTCGCGAATCCCCCTTACGACCTTTTTCCTTTTTCTCAGGATACGGCGACGGCCAGCCGGATGGGTGCTGAGATCGCCGCCCTCGACCAGGACAAGTTGGCACTGGAGGCGCGGGTGCGCGAGATGGAAGCTGCCGCCGCTGCCCCTCCGCCAGCCAATAGAGGCTGCCCGCTCGAACATCATTCTGACTACGAGTTGGAGGTGTTGATGCAAAAGAACGCCGCCAGTGCCGCGAAGTACACAATGCAGATGCTGCGACGTGCGGACCTCCTCAAGAGCGAGGCCGCGGAACTCTCGACGGGAGAGGTGGTGCCGGCGCTGTTCCTTCCCGTGCCGGACCCCGGTGATAAGTCCTACCAGCCCATCTAGGACTTCCCGCCCAGGATCTCGCATCGCCCTCGCTCCCTTGTAATTCGCTTGCTATATGTATACCTTATGCATTTTTTGGTTGTTTGAGATGTAAGCGCGAGCCGCGCCTAGACTTTGCGGTTTTTATCTATTCATGTTCTTATAAATGCTTCCTTGCTCGCCTTATATGCATATTTGCTATTATTGCGCGATGTAAATTCTCCCTTTTCATACTTGCGGTCGTTCATCTCGCGTCATGTCGACGAGGTCACACGCCTATGGATTTGGCTTAGGAGTCATAGGAGACCTGATCGGTCGCCCCGCTAGTGGAGACCCGTCACTGCAACCCGGCCCCACTGTGGTGACTACTCGCTCGCCAGGATAGGCGAGTCGACTCGTCGCTCGCCTAAGCCATTGGATTTCTTGCGGGCTGAACCTCTTGCAATGCAGCCTGGGTTCTCGCCCCCTTTTTGCCGTCATTTTGGGGGCTGGGCGACTACGTTAGACCCCCCCCTTTTTGGTTAAATTCGCGACTCCAGATACTCATCATTCGGACATCTGGTTCCCCGACCGGTGACACTGATTTGCGCATCAAGACCTGCCCTGTTAGCTGGCGAGGAGTCGACGTCATTCCCCGATGAGTGCCTTCCAGCCCTGCCAACTTGGTGAGAGCCTGGCAGCGGGTTCCGCTCGGGGTCCACTATCGATACCATCGAGTGACTTCCTGCCCTGCCAGCTAGGTGAGAGCTTGACATCGGGATCTGCTCGAGGCCAAGGATAATACTGAGTGACTTCCTGCTGAAAGTCCACCTAGTGTCAGCTATGTGCACCTATGGGGGGGGGGAATAGGTGACGTGTGGTTCTTTTGCGGAATTTACGGATGTACCTGCACAATAAAAACAACAAGCACAGCACACAGAATACACAGCAAATTTATAGTGGTTCCCCGACTTGGGTACATCCACTTTCCCCCTTTGACCTATCTCCCCAACAAGGGACGACTCGGTCACTTCTCCAACGGGATTGAAATCCAATCCCTTCACTAACGGAAGGAGCCTTTCCACACGTGAGAGTCAACACTCCCACAAAACGGGTTGCACCCAACCCTTACAACACGGAACAAAAGTTCCTTTACAACAAAAGAAAATATAGAATGTACACGAGATACAAACTTCTTTTGGAGACTACGGTGTTCCTCTTCGTTCGACGACGTGTTCTTGAAGTCGATGAAGAGTCTACAACCTCGGTCTCTCTTGGAGAAGATCTCCCCGGAACCGGCGGCGGCACACGAGCGGCGGCTAGCTTCGGGATCGGCGGCTACGATGAAGAGCGGCTGCTGAACTTGGAGATCTAAACTTCGTAGCGAAGCAAGCTAGGTCTACCAACGGTCACTCTAGGATCAGTCGTCTCGATCGATTCGGACAGGGGAGTTTTTCCCGGTCAACAAATCGAGAGACAAGAGATCTCCGGATAGACGCGTGAGACTCCAGCTTTGCTAAGCTTCTGTCACCGGAGATCGGGAAGAAGAGCGATCAGCAGCGGCGACCACTTGACGCGAGCGGCGGCGACGGAGCAGAGTGATTTCGCGAATTTACGGTTACGTCGCGGCTCGGTTTTCTTTCTCTCTTATCCGTAGATTTACTGTTCAAAATATCCATGTATTTATACCCTGTAGATACAACAAATTTGACCGTTGTGGGACCCACAGGTATAACCCCGAAATCCGGTTCAAACTGGTCCAAAGGCAGAATCTGGTTCAGGAAATTCCAGAGAAAACGCCAAGGAAAATTCGGTGAGAATCGCAGGCGATTCTCGACGAATTTACTTTGTATACATGAGCTCCTTGGCCACTGGTTCGACGAGAATCACTAGTGATTCTCGCCGAATCTTACTTGGCACCATTTAGAGGTGGCCAGAGGAGTCGGCGAGAATCACTAATGATTCTCGTCGATTCGGCGAGAATCACTAGTGATTCTCGCCGAATCGGCGAGAATCACTTGGTGATTCTCGTCGAATTTGCCTTGGACGAATTTTCGTCTTCCACCCAGGAGCTGCTCCTTGATCCTCCATGCTCCTTGTCTTCTCTTGCATATGAACGGCCCTGTACTTGAAAGTAAGTGCACTCCAATAGAGAGAGTACACATAGGCCAACACACTGATCTGCTCAACGAGGGATTACATCATGCAGACCCGTGTATATTGACCTACTGCACCCTGACATTGGTGTGCACTTAGCGTGGAGGAACTGCAAGCACAACTTAAGATGTTTCGTCAAATACATTGTGAATTCATCTTAGCTTGACAGGTGGCTTCCTCAAATCTAGGTAATCGTGGATACAATACCCAACAATCTCCCCCTATTTGACGAAGCCAAAACCCTACTAGCTAAGATGAATAACACTTATCAAGTAATAACATAGCATTCAAAAATTAAACATGCAACACAAGAGAATATATGCAATCAGAACAGGACTTGAGTCATTCACACATTCAAATATATATAAGCAAGAGAAATATATTCACATATAATCCAGAATCGTTCATACGACAGTAATAATCATTAAATGTTCTTAAGACACAGTGACCAGCTATAAAATGATGACTATTTGTCCTTAGCTACGTCACCCTTAAGAGTTTGAGCCAAGTACTTTTTGCTTTGCCTTTCCATGTATTCCTTGGGCTTCGGGTAGTACCTAGGAGGAGCAACTTTGTCTGGATCCTTGTTGTTTCTGAAAAAGATGTTGCGTTTTGCTTCAAATGCTTTGTGCGTCTCCCATTCGTACTGGCTATATGCTTCATTTCGATTGATCTCTCCTCTTTCGTACAGACGGAAGGTGTCTAAGATGATGTTCCTTGAAACTGGACTCCACCTTTCGTTTCGTACATCCTCCTCACTCATTCTGATTCGCTTCTCAGCTGGAGTCTCCTTGGAGGTCCCTTCCTGAACTTTTCTCTTTCCCCTGGCTTTTGCTAAGGCCTCTTGGTCAAACATGCTCCTCAATTTAGCTTTGGAGAGAGCCCCAGCATCAGCTTCATGTGTGGGAATATCTGCAGCAACACTTGCACTAACATCCTCAGCAACACTTGCTTCCTCAGCAGCCTTAGATGTCTCAGGGACATGAATACCGGCAGGGTTGTCAGGTAGGACGACGCCTAACGTACCTAGCGCCTGTTGGAGCATCCACCAGCAGCTTTCATAGACGTATTTGCTTGATTGTGCGAAGTTTGCATCCATGCTTTCTTGAAGCTCGGCCAACTTAGCGATATACTCTTTCTCCCCCTTTTTGGCTTCGTCAGCTATGCAGTTAGCATATGAGTGCAGGGAGTCATCAATATGCTTCGTTGTCTTGGTGAATTCAGTGATCAGGGCCTGCTGATTGGCATTTAAAGTGACCATATTACCATCAAACAGCTGAATGTTGTTGGCTACAACGTGTGCGTTCTGATTTACGACAGCCAGGGTATCAGTATTCTTTTTCAAACCGGCCATTAAGAGTGTGACAGCTTCGCCGGCCGCGGTGTACTTCTCCTCAAATTTCTTCTCCATCATGTCCAGCTTATGGTTGATTTCCACCATATTCTTCAGCATGAGATCTTCAGAAGTCTTAATCTCTTGCAGCATTGTTTTCTGAGCTTTATCAAAAGAGGTTTTAAGCTCATTCACGATGCCCTGAATTATATGTACAGTGTGAATGGCTAGGTCATCTCGTAATGGAATAGCTGGAGGCACTTCTTGGCCTTGCTCTTGCTCGTCAGCAGACGCATCGGTGGAGCTGGATACCATCACAGTCTCTATCAGAGGAGTGTGGGTGGCCTCTGTAGATTTATTTAACTCCCCCTCCACTGGTGCAGACTTATCAGAAGGAGGTTCAACAGCATCTGGAGACTCAAGTACTTCATGTCCCTCATTTTCATCGTCCTCTCCGTCCTCATTCAAGAATTCATCTATGTCAGCAGGTTTTTCCACTTCTTGGTCAGCAGTCTCCAGCACGCGGTCACATTCTTCTTGAATATCGGCCACAGCATCCCTGGCCACCTGGGCGATTTCAGATATTGCATCTGTATGAGGGGGTAGAGTCTCCCCCTCGATTCCTGCAGTCAGGGTATCAGGAATGTCATGGGGGGAGGCTGTAGGAGATACTTCCTCTAGCTCTTCCACAGCAGGCTGCCCGATACGCCTCTCCCATCGATCAAACACAGTAGCATCCATCTTTTTCAAGTAGTGGAGAGGAACTCCTTTGCTCATGTCGAACTTGTCGCCGTTGAGCTGGTTGAGATATAGACTGATGATGCGGCCGAAACTTGGAGTGCCCAGAGTGTCCTTGATCTTTTGAACAGCAACTCCCCCAGTTGAACCTCTTGCGGCAGACCACAGCGATGAGGATTTTGAACATATCTCCGGAGATATGATCATGGGAGCCTGGCTTACAGATGAGCACTTTTCCAATGACGTCAGATAGGAGCTTCCCTTCTTCATTCATCTCTTTTCTCTTTACTGATCGAGTGCCTCTTGGAAGACCGCAGAACAGGAGAGTTCTGGCTTTGTCCTCGTCCTCCAGATAGTCCTCCTCCTCTGAACTGGAAAGCTGCAGGTAGCGAGTTAGCTTACTGGCAGACATCTTTACTTTTGTCCCATCCACCTTGCTTTTGATGATGGAGTCTCTATCTCGGAGTCTTGCGGTAGAGAAGAACTCCAGCACTTCTTTATCCAGGACTTTGCAAGGGTGCTCCAAGACGAAGGTTAGCCCAGCCTCTTCTAGCATTAGAATGATATTTCGGAACTCGTCCGAGGCATGAGAAAATCCAGTGCGAACCAGCTCGCAACCAGAAATCAAGCCTGCAGTCGTCCTTGGAGCCATTGAAGATCTAGAGAGAAGCCCGACTCTAAGCATTAGTGAACATTCAAAAAGAAAGTATCACTTGGGGTTCGGCCTTGGAGCCATTGAGGAGGAGGTTACCTAAGGGCTTACACGGAAGTGAGTTGATGAGCTTCGGGAAGATCTTCGGTGGATGGAAGAGTATCCTGTGGGGTTCGGCCTTGCTGGAACTCTCTTAGCGTCGACGAGAGCGTCGGAGGGCTGCGGGTTTCGGCGGGAGTCGTCGGAAGCCTTTCGAAGAGAACGTCGCGAGACCCTAGTGGGAGCTTAGGAGGAGACCTCACGAGCTGCTGCGAATCGGCGGAAGAACTCCTGGGGGTTGCGGAGAATTCTTGCGGGAGAAATCTTGTGGGTGTCGGGGTACTTGCTGCAGCGTGAGGCGGGAGTCGTGAGGAAGGCGAAGAGTTTTGCGGGATTTAAACGATTCGGCGAGATTTGTCAGGAATGCGAAGGGTCTTGCGGTATTTGACTGATTCGGCTTTGTCAAATTCGGCGCGATTCAGGAGATTTGGTTAATTCGGCTTCTGATACAATTTATCTGATTCGAAATTGAGGGGTCTCTTGACTAGGGATTTTCACATTTGAGAAGCTTGCAATAATTTAGAAATTTTCCGATGTCAAATAAACAAAAATGATAAATACACGTATATTCTAAAGTCAATCTATTTGAATTTTACTGAGGTTTTTCAAAAGTCTTCTTAATGTCAATTGTGTGGTGTCGAGATTTACAATGACATGTCTTCGTTAACCCTTTATTGAGGTGTAAAGGTTTGCATGCATCGAGTTAACCAATCCTTAGACGTGCATACATACACTAATATACAAAGAAGGATCTGTATATGATGATATATATAAGTATATATATATTTTGAATGAGGATCCATCATGACACAAGTCCTTGAACTGATCAAAATTACCTGGGATTTTGAGAGTCATTGGCTTAGTCCCACAGGTAGAACACATCAGAAGCTCAATGTGAGTATGCTCAAACAGGTAGCACATCTGTTATTGCAGATGCTTGTTCCACGTTAGCCTTGAGCCACCTACTGTCCAGATCCCATCGTATTTACGGGGATCTAGACTACCCTGCAAGACATAATTACTTTACCTTAGGAACCCAAATCATATTGGGTCCTAGGTTTCTATTAGCATAAGCACGCAACTGCCTTCCTTCAGAAAGCCTGTCTGGAAGACTGCCTCTGTCCCTATAATGTGGATAAGCCCTTGCTGTGGGCACAGAGAGGTTGTGCCAACAGTCAATGGCAAAGTGTCCCACTTTGCCGCAGCACCAACAAGGGTGAATGTTGTATCGCCGTTTTCGACCTGATCTAGTGACTGATGTAGTCACGGTCCTAGGTCTAAAAGGGATAGGGCATGTTCTTGTCGCACAAATTCCTCTTCCATCGAGGCATGAGGAAGGGTGGAACGAATGCATGATGTGAGCGTTATGAGGCCGAGAAGGTGGTGCCATTCTTTCAGGCATCTTCCTTGCTGAGGCTCCATGAAGCCTGACATCATGACTTCTATTCTCCCTATCCCGTGTCCTCGAATGGAGAGAATTCTTCTGTGAACTAGGACATGCAGATCCACACTTTGTTGTGGCAGTGGCCGTGAATACAAAGGGCTCAGAATGAGCCTTAGGTATTTCCTCATGGGTGGCCATGACGCCTCTTGCACTATGGACGTTTCCACATGGGGACAAATCACCCTTGCAGTGACCACGATTATTCCTGTGGTCATACCTGAAGGCATGATGAGTTGCCTTCCCGCTTGGAGTGGGAGGTCGGAACACCGTTTCCCCATTTCTCCATCCCTGGATAATCCGGGAGATCCACCCGGTTTCTTGTTTTCTCTTTATAGCATCAACTTTGGAAAAGTTAGATACTATACGTTTCTCATTATCTAGACTATTCTCTAGAGCTGAGATCTTAGAGTCCTTGACCTTGTTGGACGCCAATTGGAGAACCAACAAGATCTTCAGTCGAGCAATCTCTCGAGCTTGCTCCTCAGCAAGTAGATTGCTTTCCTGAAGGGCTCTCTTCAGGGAATCAGTATTTTCTGGAGGAGAGCAGTTTCTGTCTTCAGAAAAGTCGAAAGATATGGGGCAGGATGAAGATGATACCTTCTCATCTGAGTTATTGTCATTAGAATCAGTGACCAATGTTTCGTCCTCGTCGGAGCTGCTTTCCTCACTATCTTCTTCAGTCTCTGACAAGGATACTGGAGCTCTGACGCAATCCGAAGGATCCTTGCATTCATCTTCAGAAGTGAGGACCCCCACATACGCCTCATGCTCTGATTGGCAGCATATTTCAGCTTTCTCTGACCCCCCCATCAGCTCTGAGATCATCATCCACAGAGATTTAGCCGTTGTACATTTTTCCAATCTAGAGCGAGAGGCTCCAGACCAGACATCCATGATAATTTGTCGAATCCTCTCGTCCAAGTGAAATAGAGATAGTTCCATCTCAGACATCTCAGCAATGCCCATGGGCACTTGGATCCCAGAGTCGGAGGTCTTCATGGGGATAAACGGACCCTCTTCCAGGATGAGGGATGCTCGTGGATCGATGACATCCAGGTGAAATAACACTCTCATCCTCCAGATGGGATAATAATCCTTTGTGCATGCAGGGAGTTTGAGTGGCAATACGTCATAATCCAGATCCATGCTTCTGACACTGGTGGCAGGATTCTACTCAAGGTGTTAACCTTTTTGAAGAGCAACCTCGCTCTGATACCACTTGAAAGTCCACCTAGTGTCAGCTATGTGCACCTATGGGGGGGGGGGGGGAATAGGTGACGTGTGGTTCTTTTGCGGAATTTACGGATGTACCTGCACAATAAAAACAACAAGCACAGCACACAGAATACACAGCAAATTTATAGTGGTTCCCCGACTTGGGTACATCCACTTTCCCCTTCGACCTATCTCCCCAACAAGGGACGACTCGGTCACTTCTCCAACGGGATTGAAATCCAATCCCTTCACTAACGGAAGGAGCCCTTCCACACGTGAGAGTCAACACTCCCACAAAACGGGTTGCACCCAACCCTTACAACACAGAACAAAAGTTCCTTTACAACAAAAGAAAATATAGAATGTACACGAGATACAAACTTCTTTTGGAGACTACGATGTTCCTCTTCGTTCGACGACGTGTTCTTGAAGTCGATGAAGAGTCTACAACCTCGGTCTCTCTTGGAGAAGATCTCCCCGGAACCGGCGGCGGCACACGAGCGGCGGCTAGTTTCGGGATCGGCGGCTACGATGAAGAGCGGCTGCTGAACTTGGAGATCTAAACTTCGTAGCGAAGCAAGCTAGGTCTACCAACGGTCACTCTAGGATCAGTCGTCTCGATCGATTCGGACGGGGAGTTTTTCCCGGTCAACAAATCGAGAGACAAGAGATCTCCGGATAGACGCGTGAGACTCAAGCTTTGCTAAGCTTCTGTCACCGGAGATCGGGAAGAAGAGCGATCAGCAGCGGCGACCACTTGACGCGAGCGGCGGCGGCAGAGCGGAGTGATTTCGCGAATTTAGGGTTACGTCGCGGCTCGGTTTTCTTTCTCTCTTATCCGTAGATTTACTGTTCAAAATACCCATGTATTTATACCCTGTAGATACAACAAATTTGACCGTTGTGGGACCCACAGGTATAACCCCGAAATTCGGTTCAAACTGGTCCAAAGGCAGAATCTGGTTCAGGAAATTCCAGAGAAAACGCCAAGGAAAATTCGGTGAGAATCGCAGGCGATTCTCGACGAATTTACTTTGTATACATGAGCTCCTTGGCCACTGGTTCGGCGAGAATCACTAGTGATTCTCGCCGAATCTTACTTGGCACCATTTAGAGGTGGCCAGAGGAGTCGGCGAGAATCACTAATGATTCTCGTCGATTCGGCGAGAATCACTAGTGATTCTCGCCGAATCGGCGAGAATCACTTGGTGATTCTCGTCGAATTTGCCTTGGACGAATTTTCGTCTTCCACCCAGGAGCTGCTCCTTGATCCTCCATGCTCCTTGTCTTCTCTTGCATATGAACGGCCCTGTACTTGAAAGTAAGTGCACTCCAATAGAGAGAGTACACATAGGCCAACACACTGATCTGCTCAACGAGGGATTACATCGTGCAGACCCGTGTATATTGACCTACTGCACCCTGACATTGGTGTGCACTTAGCGTGGAGGAACTGCAAGCACAACTTAAGATGTTTCGTCAAATACATTGTGAATTCATCTTAGCTTGACAGGTGACTTCCTCAAATCTAGGTAATCGTGGATACAATACCCAACACCTGCCCTGCCAGCTAGGTGAGAGCCTAGCAGTGGGATCTGCTCGGGGTCCACTATCAATACCATCGAGTGACTTCCTACCCTGCCAACTAGGTGAGAGCCTGACAGCGGGATCTGTTCGAGGCCAAGGATGACACCGAGTGACTTCCTGCCCTGCCAGCTAGGTGAGAGCCTGGCAGCGGGATCTGCTCGGGGTCCGCTATCAATACCATCGAGTGACTTCCTACCCTGCCAGATAGGTGAGAGCCTGACAACGGGATCTGCTCGAGGCCAAGGATGACACCGAGTGACTTCCTGCCCTGCCAGCTAGGTGAGAGCCTGACAGCGGGATCTGCTTGAGGGCAAGGATGACACCGAGTGACTTCCTGCCCTGCCAGCTAGGTGAGAGCCTGGCAGCGGGATCTGCTCAGGGTCCGCTATCAATACCATCGAGTGACTTCCTACCCTGCCAGCTAGGTGAGAGCCTGACATCGGGATCTGCTCGAGGCCAAGGATGACACCGAGTGACTTCCTGCCCTGCCAGCTAGGTGAGAGCCTGGCAGCGGGATCTGCTCGGGTCCGCTATCAATACCATCGAGTGACTTCCTACCCTGCCAGCTAGGTGTGAGTCTAACAGCGGGATCTGCTCGGGGTCCAAAGACATTCCATTTCTCCATGCAAGCTAGCTGTGACAGTACTTGAAGTGTTAAAGAATTTTATTATCATAAAGGTATCACTTACATGTTTCAGGGGAAAAAATGTTTTAGGTCGTCACCGCTCCAGGTGAGACTCAGGGTCTCGCCCTCTACATTTTGGAGTCGATAACCTCCCGACTTCAGAGCTTCCTTTACAATAAATGGTCCCTCACATCTGGGGTTGAGCTTCCCTACGGATGCCGACCTCCCTGCTGCATCCACCTTCTTCAGCACCAAGTCCCCTTCCACGAACTGCTTGACCCTGACATGCTTATCAAAGTACTTGGCCATTCTTCTTTTCACCTCCTCCTGTCGGATAGCGGAAAGGTCCTTCAGCTTTTCCACCATGTTGAGGGAGAGCCTCAGCTCCTCCTCGTTCTCTGCTTGCCATTCCTTTCAGCCTTCTTTTGCCGCAACGACTCGAGGTGTTTGGACTTCAAACTCCACAGGGAGCACTGCTTCGCACCCATGAGAGAGCTTGAAGGGGGTTTCCCCAGTATCCGTATTGGGGGTGGTCCTCAGGGCCCAGAGAACCGCGGGAAGCTGCTCCACCCAACTCCCCTTCAAATTCTCCACTTTCTTCTTGAGGAGGTTAACGATGATCTTGTTTGCGGCCTCCACCTGCCCGTTGCTCCTGGGGTGATGGACTGAGGCGAACCTGAGGTCAATCCCAAGCTGCTCGCAGAAGCTGGTGAATTCGGCGCTGACGAACTGGGGTCCGTTATCCGTGACGATGGCTTGGGGCAACCCGTGACGGCAGATGATTTCCCCCAAACAAAGTTCCTGATAACCTGGGAGGTCACCTTGGCCAGCGCCTTCACCTCCATCCACTTGGAGAAGTAGTCAATCATTACTAGGAGGAACCTCCTCTGACCACTGGCTTGAGGGAATGGCCCAACCAAATCCATTCCCCAAATTGCGAAGGGCCAGGGAGCCGTGATACTTTTGAGTCGCTGGCCGGCTGTAGCTGGAGGGGAGCAAACAGCTGGCACTTATGGCACCTTCTCGCGAATTCCGTTGCATCATGGCCCAGGGTGGGCCAGAAGTACCCTTGCCTGATAATTCTTCCTTCTAGGGTCCGACTCCCGGAGTGGCTCCCACACTCTCCGGAGTGGACTTCCTCCAAGATTCTTTGCACTTCGCCCTCGGCCGCGCAGCGAGCCAGCATCCCCGAGAGGGTCTTCCTGTATAGCTGCCCGTCCTTTAGGAGGTAGTACGCCGACTTGTGCCTTAGCTTCTTCTTATCTGCCCCCTCCGGATACTCTCCCGTTGAGAGAAAAGTTACAACTGGGTCCATCCAGGAAGTCTGTTGATCGATCTCCATGAGCTCCCCCTCTTCGATGCAGGGGCGGAATAGGTCGGTGATGGTACCCCCCACCTGGGGACCGTGCTTTGCTAGTTGGTCGACCTGTTCGTTTTCTTCCCTGGGCACGTGTCAGATGGAGAGGGTTTGGAAAGTGCCTATGACCCCCTTCACTTTGGCTAAGTACAATCGCAGGGTAGGTTCCCTTCCCTCAAACTCCCCGCTGATCTGGGAAGCTACCACCATGGAATTGGTGAGAACCTCCACGTCCAACACCCCCAGCTCCCTGGCCAGGCGCAGCCCCGCTATCACGGCTTCATACTCGGCTTGATTGTTGGTGATGGGAAAGTGTACCACCACCGTCTGCTCAATTCTAGTTCCTTGAGGGCTCTCCAAGATTACACCTACTCCTAGGGAATACCTCCCCGAGGCGCCATCCACCTTCACCTTCCAAGGAGTCGGGCAGGTGAGTTCTTCCTCCGCCACTTCAACCACATAGTCGGCCAAGAAGTCGGCCATCGCTTGAGCTTTGATCGAGTTTCGCGGAACGAATGAGACGTCGAACTCACTCAACTCCACCGACCACTTAGCCAGCCTGCCCGAATGCTCCACCCCCTCAAAGATGTTGCGGAGAGGATGGTCAGTCACCACTCAGATTGAGTGTGCCTGGAAGTAAGGTCGCAGCCTCCGGGCTGAGATGATCAGAGCGAAGGCCAGCTTCTCCAAAATCGGGTATCGGAGCTCGGCCTTCCTCAGGACCCGTCTCATGTAATAAATAGGGAGATGCTTCTTCCCATCTTCACGAACTAAGACGGAGCTCAAGGCCTCCGCCCCGACCCCGAGATATAAGAACAGGTCCTCCCCCTCCTTCGGCCCTTGGAGCAGCGGAGCCTGAGCCAACTGCATCTTGAGGGACCGGAATGCCTCCTCGCACTCCTGGGTCCATTCGAACTTTCAACCTCCCCTCAGTGTTTTGAAGAAGGGGGAGCACTTCTCCCCTGCCCGGGAGAGGAACCTACTCAACCCTGCCAGCCTCCCTGTCAGCCGCTGGACCTCCTTAGCATTCCGCGGCGACCCCAGCTCTAGGATAGCCTTGACCTTATCAGGATTCGGCTCGACCCCCGCCGGGGTGAGGAGGTGCCCTAGGAACTTTCCCCTGCTAGCCCCGAAGACACATTTTAGGGGATTCAGCCGCATCTTGTACTTGCGCAGGGTGGCGAAGGTCTCCTCTAGGTCCTGGAGGTGGGAGTCCACACCCTGACTTTTGATCATGAGGTCGTACACGTACACCTCCAAGTTCCTCCCCTTTTGTTCCTTGAAGACCCTATCCATCATCTTCTGGTAGGTCGCCCCTGCATTCTTCAGCCCGAAGGGCATCATCTTGTAACAGTAACATCCATCCCTGTGATGAACGAGACATCCTTGATGTCCGGGGGGGTGCTATATGTATACCTTATGCATTTTTGGTTGTTTGAGATGTAAGCGCGAGCCGCGCCTAGACTTTGCGGTTTTTTATCTATTCATGTTCTTATAAATGCTTCCTTGCTCGCCTTATATGCATATTTGCTATTATTGCGCGATGTAAATTCTCCCTTTTCGTACTTGCGGTCGTTCATCTCGCGTCATGTCGACGAGGTCGCACGCCTATGGATTTGGCTTAGGAGTCATAGGAGACCCGATCGGTCGCCCCGCTAGTGGCGACCTGTCTCTGCAACCCGGCCCCGCTGTGGTGACTACTCGCTCGCCAGAAGAGGCGAGCCAACTCGTCGCTCGCCTAAGCCATTGGATTTCTTGCGGGCTGACCCTCTAGCAATGCGGCCTGGGTTCTCGCCCCCTTTTTGCCGTCATTTTGGGGGCTGGGCGACTACGTTATACCCCACTTTTGGTTAACTTCGCGATTCCAGATACTCATCATTCGGACATCTGGTTCCCCGACCGGTGACACTGCTTTGCGCATCAAGACCTGCCCTGTTAGCTGGCGAGGAGTCGACGTCATTCCCCGATGAGTGCCTTCCAGCCCTGCCAACTTGGTGAGAGCCTAGCAGCGGGTTCCGCTCGGGGTCCACTATCGATACCATCGAGTGACTTCCTGCCCTTCCAGCTAGGTGAGAGCCTGACAGCGGGATCTGCTCAAGGCCAAGGATGATACTGAGTGACTTCCTGCCCTGCCAGCTAGCTGAGAGCCTGGCAGCGCGATCTGCTCGGGGTCCACTATCAATACCATCGAGTGACTTCCTACCCTGCTAGCTAGGTGAGAGCCTGACAGCGGGATCTGCTCGAGGCCAAGGATGACACCGAGTGACTTCCTGCCCTGCCAGCTAGGTGAGAGCCTGGCAGCGGGATCTGCTCGGGGTCCGCTATCAATACCATCGAGTGACTTCCTGCCCTGCCATCTAGGTGAGAGCCTGACAGCGGGATCTGCTCGAGGCCAAGGATGCCACCGAGTGACTTCCTGCCCTGCCAGCTAGGTGAGAGCCTGACAGCGGGATCTGCTTGAGGCCAAGGATGACACCGAGTGACTTCCTGCCCTGCCAGCTAGGTGAGAGCCTGGCAGCGGGATCTGCTCGGGGTCCGCTATCAATACCATCGAGTGACTTCCTGCCCTGCCAGCTAGGTGAGAGCCTGACAGCGGGATCTGCTCGAGGCCAAGGATGACACCGAGTGACTTCCTGCCCTGCCAGCTAGGTGAGAGCCTGGCAGCGGGATCTGCTCGGGGTCCGCTCTCAATATCATCAAGTGACTTCCTACCCTGACAGCTAGGTGTGAGTCTGACAGCGGGATCTGCTCGGGGTTCAAATACATTCCATTTCTCCATGCAAGCTAGCTGTGACAGTACTTGAAGTGTTAAAGAATTTTATTATCATAAAGGTATCACTTACATGTTTCAGGGGGAAAAACGTTTTAGGTCGTCACCGCTCCAGGTGAGACTCAGGGTCTCGCCCTCTACATTTTGGAGTCGATAACCTCCCGACTTCAGAGCTTCCTTTACAATAAACGGTCCCTCACAGCTGGGGTTGAGCTTCCCTACGGATGCCGACCTCCCTGCTGCATCCACCTTCTTCAGCACCATGTCCCCTTCCACGAACTGCTTGACCCTGACATGCTTATCAAAGTACTTGGACATTCTTCTTTTCACCTCCTCCTGTCGGATAGCAGAAAGGTCCCTCAGCTTTTCCACCATGTCGAGGGAGAGCCTCAGCTCCTCCTCGTTCTCTGCTTGCCATTCCTTTCAGCCTTCTTTGGCCGCAACGACTCGAGGTGTTTGGACTTCAAACTCCATAGGGAGCACTGCTTCGCACCCATGAGAGAGCTTGAAGGGGGTCTCCCCAGTAGCCGTATTGGGGGTGGTCCTCAGGGCCCAGAGAACCGCGGGAAGCTGCTCCACCCAACTCCCCTTCAAATTCTCCACTTTCTTCTTGAGGAGGTTGACGATGATCTTGTTTGCGGCCTCCACCTGCCCGTTGCTCCTGGGGTGATGGACTGAGGCGAACCTGAGGTCAATCCCAAGCTGCTCGCAGAAGCTGGTGAATTCGGCGCTGACGAACTGCGGTCCGTTGTCCGTGACGATGGCTTGGGGCAACCCGTGATGGCAGATGATTTCCCCCCAAACAAAGTTCCTGATAACCTAGGAGGTCACCTTGGCCTGCGCCTTCACCTCCATCCACTTGGAGAAGTAGTCAATCATTACTAGGAGGAACCTCCTCTGACCACTGGCTTGGGGGAATGGCCCAACCAAATCCATTCCCCAAATTGCGAAGGGCCAGGGAGCCGTGATACTTTTGAGTCGCTGGGCCGGCTGTAGCTGGAGGGGAGCAAACAGCTGGCACTTATGGTACCTTCTCGCGAATTCCGTTGCATCATGGCCCAGGGTGGGCCAGAAGTACCCTTGCCTGATAATTCTTCCTTCTAGGGTCCGACTCCCGGAGTGGCTCCCACACTCTCTGGAGTGGACTTCCTCCAAGATTCTTTGCACTTCGCCCTCAGCCACGCAGCGAGCCAGCATCCCCGAGAGGGTCTTCCTGTATAGCTGCCCGTCCTTTAGGAGGTAGTACGCCGACTTGTGCCTTAGCTTCTTCTTATCTGCCCCCTCCGGATACTCTCCCGTGGAGAGAAAAGTTACAACTGGGTCCATCCTGGAAGTCTGTTGATCGATCTCCATGAGCTCCCCATCTTCGATGCAGGGGCGGAATAGGTCGGTGATGGTACCCCCCCACCTGGGGACCGTGCTTTGCTAGTTGGTCGACCTGTTCGTTTTCTTCCCGGGGCACGTGTCAGACGGAGAAGGTTTGGAAAGTGCCTATGACCCCCTTCACTTTGGCTAAGTACAATCGTAGGGTAGGTTCCCTTCCCTCAAACTCCCCGTTGATCTGGGAAGCTACCACCATGGAATCGGTGAGAACCTCCACGTCCAACACCCCCAGCTCCTTGGCCAGGCGCAGCCCCGCTATCACGGCTTCATACTCGGCTTGATTGTTGGTGATGGGAAAGTGTACCACCACTGTCTGCTCAATTCTAGTTCCTTGAGGGCTCTCCAAGATTACCCCTACTCCTAGGGAATGCCTCCCCGAGGCGCCATCCACCTTCACCTTCCAAGGAGTCGGGCGGGTGAGTTCTTCCTCCGCCACTTCAACCACATAGTCGACCAAGAAGTCGGCCATCGCTTGAGCTTTGATCGAGTTTCGCGGAACGAATGAGATGTCGAACTCACTCAACTCCACCGACCACTTAGCCAGCCTGCCTGAATGCTCCACCCCCTCAAAGATGTTGCGGAGAGGATGGTCGGTCACCACTCAGATTGAGTGTGCCTGGAAGTAAGGTCGCAGCCTTCGGGCTGAGATGATCAGAGCGAAGGCTAGCTTCTCCAAAATCGGGTATCGGAGCTCGGCCTTCCTCAGGGCCCGTCTCACGTAATAAATAGGGAGATGCTTCTTACCATCTTCACGAACTAAGACGGAGCTCAAGGCCTCCGCCCCGACCCCGAGATATAAGAACAGGTCCTCCCCCTCCTTCGGCCCTTGGAGCAGCGGAGCCTGAGTCAACTGCATCTTGAGGGCCCGGAATGCCTCCTCGCACTCCTGGGTCCATTCGAACTTTCAACCTCCCCTCAGTGTTTTGAAGAAGGGGGAGCACTTCTCCCCTGCCCGGGAGAGGAACCTACTCAACCCTGCCAGCCTCCCTGTCAGCCGTTGGACCTCCTTAGCATTCTGCGGCGACCCCAGCTCTAGGATAGCCTTGACCTTTTCAGGATTCGGCTCGACCCCCGTCGGGGTGAGGAGGTGCCCTAGGAACTTTCCCCTGCTAGCCCCGAAGACACATTTTAGGGGATTCAGCCGCATCTTATACTTGCGCAGGGTGGTGAAGGTCTCCTCTAGGTCCTGGAGGTGGGAGTCCACATCCCGACTTTTGATCATGAGGTCGTACACGTACACCTCCAAGTTCCTCCCCTTTTGTTCCTTGAAGACCCTATCCATCATCTTCTGGTAGGTCGCCCCTGCATTCTTCAGTCCGAAGGGCATCATCTTGTAACAGTAACATCCATCCCCTGTGATGAACGAGACATCCTTGATGTCCGGGGGGTGCATCCTGATTTGATGATAACCTGAAAAAGCATCTAAAAACTCATTACAGAAAAACCAACGGCTGAGTCAACCAGCGCGTCGATTCGAGGCAAAGGATAACAGTCTGTAGGACAAGCTTTATTAAGTAAAGAAAAATCGATACACATCCTCCACCGGCCGTCTCCTTTCTTGACCATGACCACGTTGGAGACCCAGCCGGGGTATTGGATCTCAGACACGAAGCCAGCCTTGAGGAGTTTCGCCACCTCCTACCTGATAGGCTCCGCCAGCTTGTCCGCAGTGGACCTCTTCTTCTGCTTAACGGGGCATGTTCCCGGTTCCAGGTTGAGGCGATGGCAGACCACATCCGCGTCAACCCCCGGCATCTTCACGACGTTCCAAGCGAAGATGTCCACATTATTCTGGATGCACTCCAGCATCCTGCCTTGGTCCTCCGGGGTCAGCCCTCCACTAACGCGGACATTTTCCACCCTGCCTCCACGGGTGAGCACCTCTAACTCCGCCACCTCTTCCGCAGCCTCCAACCTGGACTGCTCTCCCCATCCTTCAGCATCCCTCTCTTCTAAGACCGGGATCTCCACCTCCGCCTCTTCTCCCTCAGCCGTCACTTCGGCCACCTCCTCCAGGTTTCCTCCTGCCGCCTCCTCAGCACAACTCTCCATCTCCAGCTCCTCCCTTCTTTCTTCTTGATCAGCTTCCTCCATCCTCCGGCCCATCTCCTCGGCTCCCTCCTGCCAAGACATGGTGTTCACCGCAGTGACATAGCACTCCCGCGCCACCTTTGGGTCCCCCCTAACCCTGACCTGGATCCCCTCAGCGTTGAACTTCAAGCACTAATGGAATGATGAGGGGACACAGCGGAAGGCGCTTATAAGGGGCCTCCCGAAGATGGTGCTGTAAATGCTGGGGGCATCCACGATGACGAACATGCAGTTTCTGGACTGACCCTCCAGGGTAACATGAAGGCCTACTCCTCCCTCCACTTCCTTCCTCTCCCCTGAAAACCCGAACAAGGGTCTATCCGAGGCTAGCACCCACTTTGCCTCCACCTTTATCGCGTCAAACGCCTTTTTGAAGACGATGTTGACGGAACTCCCGTTGTCCACGAGGATCCGAGAGACGGTAAAATTCTCGATGGCTGCCTTGATGACCAACGCATTACAGAACGGATCCTCGTGGTCTGACATATCACTTCTGGAGAAGGTGATCCTCTCCTCTGGGGGCGGGGACTGGGAGGTGGAGGCGACGCTCCGACGATACATGGTGTGGAGGCTCGCCTTGCGGGAAGCCTCGACCCCTACCCCCCGTGGATCACTCTGATCCCTCCTCGGGTTCCAACATTCACCCGGTCTTCGCAACGGTCCTCCTCTGCCCGAGGCAGGACCTCCTCAATCCTCACTTCTTGCCGACCCTGCTGCTGCAGCTGCTCCCTATTCCCTCTCATCTCAAGGAACTCCGGGCAGGTGGCGGTGGCGTGCCCCTCTCCGTGATGGAAGTCGCAATAGGGCAACTCCACCCTAACCTCTCTTCTCCTCCTTCTTATTATCCTCCTCCTCGCTCCCAAGAATATGGTCATAGCCTCCTCTTGGTCGGGGAGCCGGGGTCTCTGGGCCTGCCTCCAGCCCGGGGGGTGGAACTGATCTTGCACCCCTTGATAGCAATCCCTTCCGTGGTATCCCCTTTGTCGCCCCTGTCCCTGCAACTCAGGCCTCCAGCCCAGTCGACAGTCGGGCTCCTGACGCCCCCATCTCGGCTGCTGCTGCCACTGGAGCAGTCTCTGCTCCCTCTGCCGGGGCTCTCCTCTCCTTTCCTCCTGTCCTCTTCCTCCCTTCGACTCCTTCTCTTCCTCTGTCGCCCACCTAGCCAGCTTCCTTGCAAATTCCGGGTTTGATGCCTCCCCGTCAAATTCTCTCGCCTCCCTCTCCATCAGCTCCTCGTAGGAGAGGGGGGGGGGGGGACTCTCTTCAGCTCCATCCTAAAGAATCCTTGCTGCAGGCCCAGGGTGAAGGCCATCATCAAGCTGTGGCCCGACATCTCCTAGACCTGAGTAACCTCCTCCTGGAACCGATCCACATAGCTTCCCAACGTCTCATTCACCCCCTGCTTGATGTGGAACAGAGATTCTGACTCCTTCTTCCTCTTCTTCGAGGTAGTGAACCTCAGCATGAACCCACGACGCAGGTCCTCAAAGCAGTAGATGGAGCTGGTCGGTAGCTGATGGAACCACTCCCTTGCCTTCTCCCTGAGGGTGATATCGAAGAGTCGACACTTGAACCCGTCCGACATCTGACGGATGGAGACTACATCTTCGAACCACTGAACATGCTGGACCGGGTCTCCCTTCCCGGTGTAGTAGGACATCTCGGGTTCCCTGAACCCATCTGGAACTGGAGCTGAAGAGACCAACTCGCTGAAAGGACTTCCTCCCCCCACTGGGCGAGCCGGCGAGTCTCGCGAGCCCAGCTCGCCGAACCGGCCTCGGCCTGCCGAGCCAGGGAAGAGCTCGCCCCGGGGAGCGCGCACCCCCGGCCTTCCTCGGCCACCTCCTTCCCAGCTCGCCTGCCAGGAGCGTCCTCGCCCAAGGAGGGGGCGACCGCGATCTGGATTGCTGGAGTCGAGCACTCGACCTGCGTGCCGAGTGTGAACTTGACAAGAGTCAGCACCTCATTCCTGAAATCTTCAAACATCCCCACCGTGGCGAGAGGTGGGGGGGGGGGGGCGGCGAGTTCGGCCTGTCGGATCCCTGTCCTCCCGTCATCGAGCTCGCTGAAGCTTTTCTGTACTGATCACTTCCACGCTCACCGCACCAAAATGTTGAAACCGAAATTCGGTCTCCTGTCGAGTTCGACCCTTGGGGAAGGGGTGGTCTCACACCTACTTCACTCCTGCAAGCAAAACAGCAGAGGAAACAAGGAGAAACAGACCCAAGGGCTCGGCGGGGAGGACCCACCACACACGCGGAAGACTAGAGAATACTTCCCCTCCTTAGCCACAGGCCGAGCTAATGCTACCTCAGGAAGCACTACTAAATCGGGGAGCAAGAGAAAAATGAAAGCGTGCCCCTTGAGGTGCCCCCTTGGGTTCTATTTATAGTTTTTAGAATCTGAACTGCCAATAACCAAAAGAACTGACCTGAAATTACCAGAAAGCCCTTGGTTGGGTCTGCCAACAGCCAAACTCCGCTGTTTTGAACAGCTATGTGCAGTCCAACTTGGTCTGCCAACAGCGTAGCTCCGCTGTTCTGAGAAGCTATTCGCACCCATGGGGAGGGCATCCATGTAATTTCTCCTCGGGGCTTCTACTGGCTCCCTCCATGGATTGGGAGGTCAGCTCGCCACTAATCCCTATACGCGAGAGGCGGGCGCGACCTGACCCAAGCGGCTCGCCTATTCTTCTTGGGCGAGCGCGAGCCGGGCCACCGCGACCCGCCAATCCTCTGCTGAGGCGGTCAGGCGGCCAGGTCGCGGGTAGGGAACGGGCTGATGGCCATTGCGACCATTAGAATGGTTCGCGGGTCGCGGGTCGTCGAACCCATCCGCAAACATCGGCTCGACGAATAGCGCCTCCCACTCCGGTCGACGATTCTCTGAGCGAGCGGGAGGGGTGAAGGAGTCGTCTCGCCTGGCTCGCTCGCTTGAACTGAGAGGAGCGGACCAGCCTCTTGCCTGGCTCGCTCGCTTGAACTGAGCGGGAGCGGACCAGCCTCTTGCCGCATGCCCGCCCGTTGCTTGGGTGTGGGCCGTGGAACTTGGTTCGCTCGATTTTCCTGGCGGGGCCCGCTCGACGAACACGAGGTTGTACAGCGGCCAAGGCGGGGGGGGGGGGGGGGGCAGGCGGCTGCCCATTGGCCGCAAGGCAGCAACCAAGGCGGGCGGGGGGGGGGGGGGGGGGGGGGCAGGCGGCCGCCCCTTGGCGGCAAGGCGGCGGCCAAGGAGGGGGGGGGGGGCGGCAGGCGACCGGCCCTTGGCCGCAAGGCGACGACCAAGGAGGGAGGGGGGGGGGGCGGCAGGCGGCCGCCCCTTGGCCGCAAGGCGTCGGACAAGGAGGGAGGGGGGCGGCATGCGGCCACCCCTTGGCGGCAAGGCGACGGCCAAGGAGGGAGGCAGGCATCCGCCCCTTGGCCGCAAGGCGGCGGCCAAGGAGGGAGGGGGCGGCAGGCGGCCACCTCTTGGACGCAAGGCGGAGTCCAAGGAGGTGGGGGGGGGGGCAGCAGACGGCTGCCCCGTGGCCGCAAGACGGCAACCAAGGAGGCGGGGGGGGGGGGGGGGGGAGGGGGGGGGGGGGGGGGGGCAGCGACCGCTCCTTGGCCGTAAAGCGACGACCAAGGAGGGGGGGGGGGGGGCGGCTGACGGCCGTCCCTTGGCTGCAAGGCGGCGACCAAACTGGGGGAGGCCGGCGGTCGTCCCTTGGCGGCGAGGCGGCGACCAAGCGGGGGCGGCCGTCCCTGGGCCGCAAGGCGGCGGCCAAGGAGGGCGGCCACATGGCGGAGGCAAAGACGGGGGGGGGGGGGGTGGCGGCCGATGACCGCCCCTTGGCCGCTCGGCGGCGACCAAGGAGGGGGGCGACCGGGGGCCGCCCTTGGCCGCAAGGCGGCAGCCATGGAGGGGGGCGGTTGGAGGCTGCTCTTTGGCCGCAAAGCGGCGACCAAGGAAGGAGTGGCGGCCAGCGTCCGTACCTTGGCCGCAAGACGGCAACCAAGAGGGGAGCGGCCGACGTCCGTCCCTTGACCGCGAGGCGGCGGCCGGGACGGGGCGGCGGGGGCGACCGCCCCTTGGCCTCAAGGCCGCGACCGGGGCGGCGGCCGACGGCCGACAAGGCGGCGCCGATGGCGGTTTCCTTTGTGCATGTAGTGGGATCGGCGTGCGGAAGGATCGGGCGTGGTCAAACCCTTGATCCCAATAATTTTAGTGGGGATCATGGGGGAGGTGGCTATATGCACACTCATCACATATAAAATGTGGTTCATCGCCAACCGTATTAAAAATTAATCATGTTGCCAAAAATTTTCTTAGATTTCCAATTGAATTTTCAAGAAATTTCTTGAGCTGACTGTGCTCTCAACACGATTTGTAAGTGTGTTTCCAAGTATACATATTTGTTAAATCACATGCAAAGAGAGGTGAGTAGAGGTCTGCAAATAACTGTTTTTGGTATACGAATATCCGCGCTGGAGTACGTGTAAGGATAAATAATGTTCACATCCATCGGCAACAGCATATTTTGGCAGTTTGGCACAACGGCTTGCAGAAATGTGTTTTTGGCGTGCACGTCGGTGAAAAAACAAGAAAGATAAGCAACTACCCCAACCTGAACTTCAGGAGAGCTCATCGCGGGATACCTTCAAGAGATCGCCTCCTCCTCCTCCTTGCAGGATCTCCATGCCGTAGCAGGCTGCTAGGGCTTCGTGTTCAGGGCGCTCGCCGAACCTCTTCGACGGTTGCTGCGCACACATCCCACAGAACGCTCGCCGGAGAAGCGTTGTCGGGCGGCGCCACATTGCTACGATTTTCGTCGGCCGGCGCTTTTTTGTCTGTCGAATCGCTCGCTAGTGCATAGCTATTCGCGATGTGTTCTTACCGTGCTGGGAATCGGGACGATTCTTTGTTGCAGGACGCGCGCCGCGTTGCCTTTGATGCAGCGAAGGAGATGCAATCCCCGCGCTTCCGCGCCATTATCCGCGCGACTAGTGGCCGTAGGAAGCGATCTCCCACCGACGTCAAAAGCTTCTCCCACGAACTGAATTCTAAGGGCACCAGCCCTCTCCCGATTCACAAGCTCCGTGGTCTTACAAGCGCCGAAGTATAATGCAGGGGATGGAACCCCTTAATTTTTTCCATATTGCTAAATATTCTTTGCTTAATCCTTCCTCTTCTTCTTCTTCATGGCAGGATATAATGAAGGCCATCAAGTCGAAGTTTAAACTTCTCAAGAAGGAGGTGAATGCAGAGTTGGGTGTTTACGCAGGCGATTTGGTTGGAATCCTCGAAAAAGCCTCAGTTGAGCGTCCGGAGTGGAAGGAGCCCTTAGAGGATCTCCTCGTTATCTCCCAGAAATGCGCGGAGATGTCGGCGGACGAGTTCTGGGTGAAATGTGAGGCTATAGTCCAGAACCTTGACGATCGCCGGCAGGAGCTTCCTATGGGAACCCTCAAGCAAGTCCATACTCGAATTCTCTTCATCCTTACGAGGTGCACTCGCCTGCTGCAATTCCAGAAGGAAGGCGCTTATGGGGAGGATGAGCATGTTCTCGGACTCCACCAGTTCAGTGATCTTGGATTCTATCCGGATCAGACTGACTCTGGTCAGGCTCTTAAGAATCAAATCACTGCCAAGGAGATCAAGGAGAAGATCATGAGAGCAAAAATTCAGGAGAGAAGGCTCAACTTATCTAATTTGAATCAGCATTCAACTGGTGGGGCTGTCTCCCCTGCAAGCAGGGATAGAATTTCCTCTTGGAAGAAGCTTCCATCTGCCGCCGAGAAAAATCTGAAGAAAGGAGAGGAGGAGAGGGATGCCTCCCTGTTGATGAAGGGGCCTTCTTTGCAGCCGCTGGAAAAAGCAGTGCTTGGTGTTGATGAAAATGTAGAAGTACTCGAAGCATCCGAGAAGCCATCTAAAATTTCTGCTAGCACAGTTATTCAGGGTGCAAGGTCTGTGAAGGTTCCTGACAGTAAAACTGTGATGATATGCCGCATTTGTGATTTTGAGATACCAACCATGCATGCTGAGGGGCACTTTAAAGTGTGCACCATTGCTGATAGATGTGACTCCAATGGATTATCAGTTGATGAACGGCTTCTCAGAGTTGCTGAAAGTCTTGAGAAAATTCTTGATCAATGCAAGCCAAAGGAGAACGAGGCGGTTGAAAGACATAGATATTCCAGCCATGTAGAAAAGTTTCATGAGCAAATCTCTCCTACATACAATGACCAGCGTTCTACAGATGAAGGGGAGCGTCTTCCCACCACAACTTCAATGAGTGACTTTATTGTTGTGACCTCTAGTCCTAGTTCGTGTGATCCAGGAACCTTAGTATTTTCTTCAGAAAGTAAATTCCCTCAATCACCTTTGGTGACTCCTAGAACTAGCCAACTTAACTTACTCTTGACAGACAAGATCTCTTTTCCTGAATTTGAAAATTTTCAGCAGGTATCATTTGTGTTAATCATTTATTTTTAACATGAAATTGTATAGTTTTACATGCTAAGCTATAAATTCAATATAGTTGAAATGTTAGTAGATTAATTAACTCCTCAATCCTCAATTGTTGTATGCATTTTCAGACGCTTATTATTCAAAAAAGTGTACTGTTGAGGGAACGTGAGATTTTTATTCAGAGAAAAAAATCTCTCTATAATTAATTCAGGTACAGTTTGTGCGAATAAGAAATGATGGTATGAGAAGATAATTTATGGGAAAATAATTATTACTGTAGGACTTTCCTAAATCTAGCTGGAGCATATATATATCAGTTAGTTCCCTCTTATTAATTTAAATAAATGTAGAGGGCCTAATATTTTAGTGAAGACGTTCATAACTTGATTTGAGTTGAAAAATATGATGAGTTATAATCTTATTATAGAGAACACCTTTTTTACTAAAATGACAGTGAACATTAAGACTCCATTTGTTTGGAAGGAATTTAGTAGTGAGAATTAGAATAAACTCAATCCCAATTCCTACAAGAATTGGAATTGAAGTCAATTATATTTATTGGTTTTCCTCCGCTCGGAGGGCTAAGGCTAAGCGTGCGGCGAATGAATTCCACCTATAAGTCATAAGTGATTCAAGGCAAATTTTTTTCAAGCAGAAATCCTAAACAAATATAAAGAGTCCAATCCAATAAAAATACGATGAAAATAATAAGTCCAATACAATTAAAACTCATCAAGTAGTGGGCTGACCAAGACACTAAAGAATTCGGAGCCGGAGATGCATGGACGACGTGTGACAATCCAAAATTCGTAAAACAAAATATTTATTTTTGCCCCGATGTTGAGATAAGGCAGTACAATTTTTTTGAGATTTTTCACGCATTTTCCGTTTCATTTAGTTTTATTTTTGGGGGTACCAATAACTACTTTTATTTCATGATGTCACTCTTGCTTTTATTTGTTGTGTGTCAATAGTAATATCAAGTGAGCTTGTGTAAATTTATGGGCTGCCTTTAGTGGTGGGCTGGCTGAATTTGAGTTAAAGTGCTGGTTGAATTGTGTGTTGGCTGGTTTTGACACTTGGCTAGCCAAGTGTTGGCTATTATGTGCTTTGGGGCTGATTTGGGGACACCTCTAAGAGGTTCAATAACTCTCTTAATTGGTTTGTTTGTCTTGTGACCTGTTATCTCTTGTTATAAAGAGCTGAATCTCTTTCATTTCTTCACTCCCTCCTCTCTTCCTCTCTTGCCTTTGTGTGGTTGTGCTGTCCCCAAATTGCTACTCCCTGCTGCCCCGAGTTGTTGCTCCCTGCTGCTCCTGAGCTGCTGCTGCCTGTGATGTTGCCCCCCCTAGCTGCTTCTTGCCGCTGACTTGTTGCACCTTTGCTGCTGGACTGCTATTTTTTCCTCGGTTTTCTACTCTTCAGTACATCCGTTAGAGGTCTAGGATGGATCTCGCCACCCTCCAACAATCCTTGAGGGATCGGTTGCGTAGCACCTCCTTCCTCTTCCGCTGTAAGGATGTTCTCCTCCCTCTCTACTTTCTGAATTTCAGATAATAAGGTTGTTTTTAGCAGGATTTTTTTGCTATTTTTCCGCTGTTTTAGGGCTGAAATGTGGCTGACTTCTTACTGTTTTTGGACTGCATTTTCGCTGGTTTTTCGACGACATTTTGCTGCACTGTTGTGCTGTTTAGGTAGCTGTTTAAAGTTCCTAAATTTATGAAAGTTTTACTGGACAACATTTTTATGAGGACGGATAGTCCATTTAGGGGCTGGTTAGCCCATTTTGAGGTACAAATATGGCCGTCCAGCAAAGTATACGAGCTGAATTTGATTTTCTAAGGTCATTTCAGAGTATTTTGAGTTTTTTGGTTTATTATATTTGGCTTTCCGACTTTTCGTAAATCCCTTATGAGACATAACCCAAATAAAAATGCATGTTATTACAGTGGTTTCCGCAACCAAGAATTATACGAAGAAGGATGAGGTCTCAAGATAATATGAATAAGGGCAAAGCTGCTGTGGGTATTTTATTTCTGCAATTATGTTTATTCAAGTATTTTTATTTTCTGTTTTTATTTTAAATGACACTGCCTGTGCATATGAGTTTAACTCAATGATATATCGCTAAGAAATAAATGTGGGCGAGAGAACATAAAACGATACAACTATCTGAGAGAATGTTTTATATTAAAAACACCTTTTGTTTTCTATAAAAATACGTCAAGAACAGAATAATAAAATTTGGCATGAGGAAATGCAAATATTTCAAATCCTATGATGTAGAAATGATCTATGGTTTGATTCACCAGTAGGGGTGAGCCTACAGAAAGCCCTTAAGTGGAAGGCTTTAAGTGGGTGTGGACAAAAGATGCATAAACAGAGCATTTCCTATTTTATGTAATTAAAATAAAAAGGGCTTAAGGGTTAACATTAATATATATATATATATATATGCTATCAAAATTATGATTTATTGAAATGTATACATATTGTTATCTCCTATTTTCTGCATGTATAACTGTTTCACGAAATACTGTTTTCACATAATCATAATTTTTATGACTAACCTAGAGTGGACATTTTTTTAGGAGAAGGAAGCTACGCCAAGTGCACCACGCAGGTTCTCCGCAGAGGACCTGACAAAGGTAACTATAGACGCCCAGGAGTGGCACCGAGCCCTTTTCCTCGATGATTCATGTGTATTTTGTACAGAGTAACTATTCCTATGTTCTTCATGTATATAAAAAAATGACATGTATGTATCAATAATGGAATAAAAATCTGTGTAATACTCTTTGTACTAATGTGTTGTGACCATGTATTGAAACTCACGTTCGATTCTCGAATCATTTGAGAAGCCCGATAGTTTGAGTCTTCACAACTTGGTATCAGAGGGAACGGTTTTCAAACACTTGTGTCGTACACAGTACAAAGTCATAACACTAATGTACCTCTAATGTAAAACTTTACTACAAAGGAACCCGTGCACATATACTCTAGTCAACGACGCCGTCAGGAGATTCACGAGGAGCGTGAAGTTCAGCAAGGGACCAGATCTGAGGGAAGTGACAACGGGCATCATTAACTCCCGTCAGACTCTGTACATGCCATCGCGGAAGCTTTGAAGATGGTTTTCCCTACATTAGCTACGTTAGGACCCACACTTCCTCCAGTTGATCCTACGCCTAGACAACATTCGATGAATCCACCTCCTGAAATTGCTCCCGCAGCAATTGCACCACTGTACCGACAACTGGACGTTGACCTCAAACAATTTATGGAATTGAAACCACCGACCTTTGTGGGAGGCTTGTCTCATTTAGAGACGAAAGATTGGATACTCCGCATCAAAACCATATTTCAAGTCATGCATTGCCTGGAGGATCGGAAGGTCGAATTCGCGTCATTTTTGTTGGAAGGCGCGACAAAACGTTGGTGGAATACTCTCGTTACTGCCAAATTTGCCAGACGTGGTGTTGTGACGTGGACAAACTTCACTCAGGAGTTTACAAATTGGTTGTAGTTTTCGAGGACGAAAACTTTTTTAGTAGAGAAGATTTGTGACAATCTAAAATCCGCAAACAAAATATTTATTTTTGCCCCGATGATGAGATAAGGCAATACAAATTTTTTGAGATTTTTCACTCATTTTCCGTTTCATTTAGTTTTATTTTTGGAGGTGCCAATAACTACTTTTATTTCATGATGTCACTCTTGCTTTTATTTGTTGTGTGCCAATAGTAATATCAAGTGGGCTTGTGTAAATTTATGAGCTGCCTTTAGTGGTGGGCTGACTGAATTTGAGTTAAAGTGCGGTTGGATTGTGTGTTGGCTGGTTTTGACACTTGGCTAGCCAAGTGTTGGCTATTATGTGCTTTGGAGCTGATTTGGGGATACCTCTAAGAGATGCAATAACTTTCTTAATTGGTGTGTTTGTCTTGTGACCTCTTATCTCTTGTTATAAAGAGCTGGACCTCTTTCATTTCTTCACTCCCTCCTCTCTTCCTCTCTTGCCTTTGTGTGGTTGTGTTGTCCCCAAATTGCTGCTCCCTGCTGTCCCGAGCTGCTGCTCCCTGCTGCCCCGAGCTGCTGCTCCTGAGCTACTGCTGCCTCTGCTGTTGCCCCCCTAGCTGCTTTTTGCCGCTGCCTTGCTGCACCTATGCCGTTGGACTGCTGTTTCTTCCTCGGTTTTCTACTATTCAGTACATCCGTTAGAGGTCTAGGAAGGATCGGTTGCGTATCACCTCCTTCCTCTTCCGCTGTAAGGATGTTCTACTCCTTCTCTACTTTCTGAATTTCAGATAATAGGGTTGTTTTTACCTGACTTTTCTTGCTGTTCTTCCGCTGTTTTAGGGCTGAAATATTACTGACTTCTCACTGTTTTTGGACTGCATTTTCGCTGGTTTTTCGACTACATTTTGTTGCACTGTTGTGCTGTTTTGGTAGCTGTTTAAAGTTCCTAAATTTATGAAAGTTTTACTGGACAACATTTTTATGAGGGCGGATAGTCCATTTAGGGTCTGGTTAGCCCATTTTGAGGCACAAATATGGCTGTCCAGCAAAGTATACGAGCTGAATTTGATTTTCTAAGGTCATTTCAGAGTATTTTGAGTTTTCCGGTTTATTATATTTGGCTTTCCGACTTTTCGTAAATCACTTATGAGATGCAACCCAAATAAAAATGCATGTTATTACAGTGGTTTCCACAACCAAGAATTAAACGAAGAAGGATGACGTCTTAAGATAATATGTATAAGGGCAAAAATGCTGTGAGTATTTTATTTCTTGAATTATGTTTATTCAAGTATTTTCATTTTCTGTTTTTGTTTAAAAGAACACTGCATTGCATATGAGTTTAACTCAATGATATATCGCTAAAAAATAAATGTGGGCGGGGAAATATAAAACGATACAACTATCTGGGGGGATGCTTTATATTAAAAACACGTTTTGTTTTATATAATAATACGTCAAGAACAGAATAATAAAATTCGGCATAAAAAAATGCAAAGGTTTCGAATCCTATGATGTAGAAGGGATTTATGGATGGATTCACCAGTAAGGGTAAGCCTACAAAAAGCCCTTAAGTGGGAAGTCCTCAAGTGTGTGTGGTCAAAAAATGCATAACCAGAGCATTTCCTATTTTATGTAATTAAAATAAAAATGGCTTAAGGGTTAGCATTATGATATATATGCTATCGAAATTATGATTTATTGAAATGTATGCATATTGTTATCTCCCATTTCCTGCATGTATAACTCTTTCACGAAATACTTTTATCACATAGTCATAATTTTTATGACTAACCTAGAGTGAACATTTTTTAGGAGAAAAGAGCTACGTCAAGTGCACCACGCAGGTTCTCCGCAGAAGACCTGACAAAGGTAACTATAGATGCCCAAGAGTGGCACCGAGCCCTTTGCCTCGATGATTCGTGTGAATTTTGTAAAGATTAACTATTCCTATGTTCTTCATGTATATAAATAAATAACATGTATGTATCAATAATGAAATAAAAATCTTTGTGTAATGCTCTTTGTGCTAATGTGTTGCGATCATGTATTGAAACTCACGTTCGATTCTCGAATCATTTGGGAAGCCCGATAGTTTGGGTCTTCACACGACGATCCGAGGTGGAATCGGAGGCGTGGAGAACGACGTAGGTGACTGTCCCCGACGGCGGAAGGTGGAAATGGATCGGAAATGAGTAGATCCGGCGACATATGGGTAGATCCGGACGAGGGAAGGATGGATTCGATGTTAGGAACGGATCCGGGCTAGGGAATGAGAGGAGGGCGAGGGGAAATAGCGGATCAGGGCTGAAACAATCCATATCTGGACTGATCTGGATTGGGGGGCTGATTGGAGGTGGTTCCACGAGAGGGGAGGCGGTGGAGGGCAAATCCGACGACTGGGGACTTGTGGCCGGTTGTTGGGAGGAGTTTGGAGCGACAGCGGGCTATCCAGGGCATGCATGGGGCGGCGATGGTGAGAGGTAAGGGAGGGTACCAGGCGGCGACTTGCTGGGGGAATTGTGGAGGGTCGGCGGTGGGGGTTTTGCTGGGAGGAGATGCGACTGAACCAAGGAATCAAGGATAGTTGTTTGGCGACTAGATTTGGGGGGCTGGGAGGCAACAACAAGGGGATTTGGAGGGGGATAAAGTGGATAGGGTTAGGGCAAATCTTAGGGAGGGAGATACGCACCTAGGAGTCCTCACCTAGGGTTCCACAGAGTCGGCACCGTGGAGGGATCGCGGTATTCCGAGAATTCTATTCTCCAAACTCTGCAATACCTAAAACCAGCGCACTACCTATCTATTTGTAATAATAGAAGAGCTAGGGCATCCCACCATCGACGACTATGATTGGCCGGAGGTGGGGGCACTCAAATACAATAAATATAAACCAAAAATACTAAATTAATATATGATTTTGACTCGCAACACGGATCCGGACACATCCGCGGAGTCGGATCGACGATCCGATCAAGCCCTCCTGCGTGAATACACGATTGTGGGTCCCACCTTGCCGTGAACCCCTCCTGGTGCATGATCTGATGGATCCCCATCAGGGATGCAAAAGCAAACCTTGCCTGTAAGCACGTGAAATAATTGAATTAACATATATTGGAATCGGGTTTGTTTTGC
The DNA here is from genome assembly GCA_039583875.1 of Platanthera guangdongensis. NCBI lineage: Eukaryota > Viridiplantae > Streptophyta > Magnoliopsida > Asparagales > Orchidaceae > Platanthera > Platanthera guangdongensis. The sequence continues at coordinate 164,232,052 of CM077156.1, forward strand.
GTCTGTAGCAGTGGAGTCGATTAGATGCTGAGAACGTATGACAGGGTCGACAAGTTCAATAATCCACTAACCTAAATGTTGACTGCGGGTTAGATTCAATCGATGGCTACCCTATACACTGACCAAGTTTGACGGGTTGAAGAGATCGTACAAGAGGATCTTTTGGCAGTTGGGATTGTCGGCAATGATCGTTGGTCTGTAAGTATCACTGTCGACGAGGCCTACGAAGGAGGGAAAATCAATCCCGAGGCCATACACATGACATTCCTTGTTGCTGCTAAGTTGTTTGTCGTTGACGATGCAGGGAAGTCGTTGTTGAGAGTTGGAAAGGGAAGGAGGGTTGTCTGGGACTACTCAGAAAGTTGAGAGACAAAACCTTTATTTGTTCCTTTTCTTCTTCCAGGCGTCACCCATCCGTTACAAAATAGACAAGCAATCAACTAATGGTTGTCCATTTAGAAGGCAAATGTTGTGTGTGTGTATAAGTGTGGACATTTAGGTTTTCTCTTAAATTATTGAATTGCCATTGCACAATGTACCTTATCATCTTAACGAAAAATGTTTTTGCGGCTTCTAGATTGCGTCCAAAGTCAGATCGTAAGTTTCTCCATCTAACATAATCATTTATTATTATTATTAAATAATCCTCAAAATTAGGTAATTATGATCATAATTACCTCAATCGGCGGGAGCACTGTTGACACGAACCTTGAAAATATTTTGAAATTAAAATTGTGGAAGTACTTAAAATTTCAGGTGTTACACAAGTGACGCATGGTTGTGTTCCAGGCTAGTCGACACATGACTATTCAAGGCATATAATCGACACACACAATCTAGCAGAGGCGCACGATCGTGTGTGTTCATCGAAAAACATGAAGATATAATTGAAGTGGTGAAACCGGGGATGCACGATCGTGCCCCTTTGCAAAATTTTAGAAACATGTCCCGAAACACTTTTGAATGAGTCAAAATTCATGTCTTTTTCTGCAGATAGGCCCCTGCATCTGAAATTGACAAATATATGTAATATCCAATGACAACATAAAGTAGTAGGAATCAACAGTAAAATAGTGAAAAACATTCTAAAATAGCTGTATAAAATATACACATCAAGAAACACCAAATCCAGATGAGATAACATGGGATTCAACGCTCCCCGATATGATGATCCAAGAATATAAATCGAGGAATCAATGAAAAAGGATAAGGAACAAACCTTAGGGTTTGCTGATAAGAGGGAAAACCTAGATCCATGAAGGCTCATGATCCGATCAACGAATCCAAATAAATTTACAATAAATGATGAGATATTTTCACCTCAAGAGTGAAGTGGATCAGATGCTAGAAATTGGAGTTATATCCTCATCGCCTGCACCTGAAACTATTGGTCATCACGTTATCGAGAGACGAGAGGCGTGGAAGCGACGAGAGTCGGTGTCGACAAGCAAGAGTCGAGCATGTGAGTGGCAGGAGTCGAGCGATGCATCGTCGGTGAGAAGCATAGAGATTGTGCATTGAGTGAGATGCGGGACGGTTGGCGCTTCGGGCTTTGTTGTGTTCGGCTCTCATGTCATGTTGGAATGTATTGATTTAATTGAATAATGCTATTACAAGGGTAAACACTATATGAGTAGAGAGTTACACGGGAAATACAAGTAAAAAGAAATACAAGTAAAAATAAAAACAAGTAAAATACTAAATGCTAACATTTACTTTTATCATTAATAGATGAAAGATACTTGTCTTTTTTGTTGTTGCTTTTGAAGTAGTTGGCGGTTTATTCTATTTTTAGCCAGCACACTCTATTTTCAAGTAATGTCTTTTAAACCTTTCAATTGCAGATCCAAAGTCTGCTAAATATTGTTCGTTGCATTGAGAATGTAAGAAATTGTGAGTATAGCTCGCTGGAGTACTTGAGCTCGTATTTAGAACATTTGAATGCTGTTATTGGTAATAGAGTGGTGGATGGCCTCATTATTGAGACATTTGGAAGACGTATTGAGAAATTGTTACAGTAAGTCTTATTAGCTTATTATGTTTATGCGTTTTACAATGTTTTTAGGACTTTAAACTAATATTCATGATCGAATGACATTAGTCCTTATTGAATGCTTAAGGGGGAACCACCCACTTCTAACTTGTTTCCTTTTGAAAGTTTGTTAACCTGAGAGATTTATTAAATACTTAAGCTTGACAGGGAAAAGTTCATTCAACTTTGCGGTCAAATTGATGATGGAAATAAAGATTTTTCAGTTGATGAAGATGGTTTAGCAGAAAGTAATAATGGGCGTGGCTCACAGACAAGTCCTTTAAGCACAAAGATCAAGGACCGGACATCTATTGAGGATTTTGAAATTATAAAACCAATCAGCCGAGGGGCATTTGGAAGGGTTTTTCTTGCAAAGAAAAGAATAACTGGAGACCTATTTGCAATAAAGGTACCTGCCGATTAGTCAAATGACAGAATGGATCATTTCAATAAGTACTTACTGTCTTATTTTTTATGACGTCAGACTAGTTTAATATCCTTGTTGCTTTTTTTATTCAATATTTTTCCTGCATGACCTGTGCTCTCTTTGTGATATTTAATATCCTTATTTCTTTCTTTCTTCCATTTTTTTCCTTACATGATTACTACTCTGTGATATATGTCCCTAGATGATTACTACTCTTTTTGTGATATATGTTTCACTCGTTCTACTTTTATTCTTGATACAATTTAGCCATATATATATCGTAGTGTAAATGAAATTGATTACTCCATTGATACACGGAGCATGTAAATGACCCTATGTATAGAACGAAGGGTCACATATTAAATTATACAACATACGAGACTAAATAAGAAAAGTGAACTAAATCAAATACACAATATTTACTCTACTTCCTTGTAAGTTGGAGCATACATGTCCTATGTACTAAATTTAGGAAGATACTGAAGATACAATGAGAATGGTAATTCATTGGTGAGAATGCTTGCAAATTGTAAGCGGAAAAACCATAATGGTGGGTCCTCGAATCTTGTCCATCATTATGATAAAATGTCATTCTACACTCTATACGCTAATGAAAGATGAGATTCCCAATGAGGTGATTGTTACTCTTGATTGTCACAAAATAGAACCGCATGAGAAGACAGAGACATCCAAGATTAACCAAGAGTCCCTTAATTTAGGTGAACTTGGAAACTCCAATGGACATTGACAATAATTATCTCTTACTATTCCATATGTCAAGATTATAGCCAAGATAAGTGTCGAATCAATTAGTAAATCACAATCATGTACGGGTCCAACATAATTGACATTGGAATAGTCCACAAGAGGGAGAGAGATAGAGTAGGGGACAAATGATAGATAAGTCCCTTTCTAGAAGTGCGCAAATGATAGTCAATTGCCTGCAAATGATAGACCTTGGAAGTACTCATGAATTGACTTCCAACACTCATCCAAAAAGATATTTGAATGGGTGATAGGTGGATAAATTTGTTTCCAAAACAATTGATGGTAATACTTTTTATTGGGTAATAATGGGTGAGGTAAAATTTATAGATGAAGAACTTCACATTGACATTCATGGGATATTGACTTATTGACAACCTAAGTAACCAACATACTGAAGGGGATCCATGTAATGCTTTCTCTGAGACAAAAGGTGGGAATCACCACTGGGTTTGAAAATGCTTGGTCAAATGATCTTTAAACATGGAGATGCATGCTCTCACTCATCACCATAGTAATATCACAAGGCTATCCTGGCTACGATGAATAAAAAGAGAAGTCGAAAGAGTTGTGATGTAAATTGATAGTTCGAACCACATGGATAAACTTCTTAAACCAATCTCAGTAGATTGCTTTACTTAATTCATAGATTTTCAGAAATGACAGACTAGAGGCTTCCCTGTAATCTTATATTTGGGTCACCTATTGTATGCAAATTGTCCATCTAGTCACAGTTGAAGAAGACATTCTTAATATCAGGTTGATGCAACTTCTAATGAGAACGAGTGGCAAAATAGATCGATACTCTAACGATGTTCAAATTTACAATAGGTAGAAGATCTCAGCGTTAATGCCCCACTACCGAGTAAATTCTCAGGTCATGATTTATGCCTTTAGACTCGTAATCAAATCATCCAGCTTATGTTTTATCGTGAAAACTCAAGGAAACCAATACAAAACTGTTCCAATGTCCATGCCATCAGATCCCACCTACAACTTGCCCGGAGAGCTTACATCTCCTAATCCATCAGAATTCACCTCCCTGAATGCTATAATGCCTCATGCACGCAAGGAGTGTTAACTGAAGAAGGAATGTAAATTTATAGAGAAGATGAGCTAAGTGATGAAAGGAAACAAAATTCGACAAATATGAGTAGTGCATGTGCACTTACCTTTGTGAAGGGCAATAAAATGATCCTTGGGCGTAGGAGTATTATCATTATGTGGGTTTGGTTATGGAACTCTGCGACAGGTGATATATTTTATAGGTGGTGGATCAGTGGATGTAACATCCGTATCATTGACGCACAAATTTATTTTAATTGCAGGGCCCGTGCTTGACCAAATATGATCGAGTCGGTGTTGTGGCAAGGTACGATTTTAGAGTGATTTAAAAACATGTACGTTAATTAAGGGATTAATTCAGATCTTTAATTGTGCGCGGGGCATATATTTTCTTTTAAAAAAACGTGCGGGCGGAGTATATGTTAGGTCTTCAAATGTTTAAGGGAAAGGGGGGGGGGGCATTAGTGTAATTAAGATTAAAAGTCAGTTTATTTTTTATGAGGTGCGCCGGTTCAAGCCTCTCTCCCGATCTCTTCGCTTTTAATCCCCAGTGGTTATTATAACCGCACGATGCCGAGGGGTAAAAGCCCGCAAAGACCCAAAACCTAAAATCCCGTAACTCATTTCTTCACAGGAGAAAAACCGCAGACCGCCTCCGCCGACTACGGTTCTTCCGCAAGCCGCACCATCCGCCTCCCGCAGCCCTAGCGACGCCTCTCCCGCTCCGTTCCTCAGCGCAAGCCCTTCCTCCTTCCTCTACGTGCGCCTGCGTGTTCCCTCCTCCCTTCCCTTGCAGTAGGAGGTCCGGTTTCAACCCTAACCGGTGGAAGTCAAAGGTGTTGAGGCATTGCTTTGGTTCCGGTGAGTTTAGTTCCTCTCTAGTCTTCATTTTTCGTGGAAATTCTTTTATTGGAAGTTGATCCTAACGTTCTTCGCATTTTCTTCTTGTCCTAATTAGGGATTGGAGTTCTAGATCCACCGCGAATTTGAAGTTGGACGCGTTGTGTGCCTTAATCGCTCTCACGTAGAGGTACTACACTATGTTTGGTCCTTCATTTGTTTACCCTAGCCGTTTTAAGTTTCCTTTAACGTTAAATTTAAAGGGGGAAAATTGTGTAATTTAGGTTGTTTTGGATTACAGATTTTTGGTGGCCTCGGGGAAAGGTTCCGGAAGTCCGCAGTAGTCAGATTTTTCGTCGGAAAAGCAAATGTCGCCGCGCCGAGTGTACGAGCGCCACACCACCACTGCAAGGAAACCTAATCCCTGTTAGCTAGACGTATCAAGAAGATTATCTTTATGTACGCATGTGTATATTTTGTACAAGCATTTTAACCATGCCTAAAATGGAGTGGCGATGGAAAAACGGTAGCGGAATTAGTTGTAGGGTAATCCCTTTTCCAAGACCCTAATAGCCAGAGCATATATGCTAGCGTTAGGGATGAAACCTTTACACGTTTACGCAAGTTTGAAAATTTATCTAAGTTAGAGCGTGAACGTGTAACACCCATTCCCAGTTTTTCAATAATCTGCCATCCGGTCGGGTCAGCAATATATAAAAGAACTAGAAAACAATATTAAAACTAGTATGCAACAGGTATAAAGTAGAAGGTACTAAAAATTTATAATTAGCAACAGAAGCTAAGTAAACTAAAGGTAACCACATACCTGAAATCTGGATTCACAGAGCTACTAATCATGAATATAATTGAAACGACTGAAAATCTGTAATAATATCATAAGTCTGATACATGATATATAAAATATTAACAAGTTACACTGCCCACAACTACAAGTATATGCTGAAGGTAAAGAAAAACTGAAAGGGAAAAACACTACAAACTGACGCCACCAACGCTCATCCTAGGCGTAGTTTCCCACCTGGGTCACCTGTAAAAACGTTGCCCACGAGGGGTCAGAGTAAAAAAAAATAACTTATACTAGTGACACTAAAAACATTTTATCATAATATGGATGCATGCCTTTAGAAAATATGGTTTCGTGCATTAAAAACTCTTATGTTATATGTTATGCATGTCTACAGAACACTATCTGTTCTAAACATCTACCTGATCTATGTTTGTGACTTTCAGTTTACTAACCCAAGTCCCGGCGTTCACTAACTAGTGTACTATCTCACGTCAGGTCTATACTTGAGTTCTAGGTGACTTCTAACTTGCACCTCTACTAAGAAAGCTCTAGGCAGAGTAGCTCCTAACGTGCAACTGAAACTGACGACCCGAGACCATCTGATGAACTCAATTGTTCTAGTGTCGCGCGGACACGGTCTCGAATCTACTAAATGTCTCAAGGGGAGTCAACTACCAAGACACTGCTACTCATAGGATACCATATTCCCTATGAGAAAGGTAGTGCGCCTCTATCAAACATGAAAAGACTGAAGTGTGCTTACCGACCTTTTGGTCAAATGCTACTCTGCTTGGGACATCTCTTTTGGTGTACTACTGAGCGACCCTTAACTTTCTCATGGTCGACTAGAAGTGACTTTCACGCCCTAACTTAGATAAATTCTCACCCTTGCGTAAACGTGTAAGATTTCACACCTATCGCTAGTATATTTGATCTGGCTATTAGGGTCTTGGAAAACGATTTACCCTACAACTAATTCCGCGACCTTTTTCCCACTGCAACACCTTTATGTGCTTGACTATGATGCTCGTACGAAGTTTATACGTGTGTGCATAAAATAATTTCTTAATATGTCTAACTAAAAAGAATTAAATTCCTTACAGTGGTGCTGCGACGCTCGTACACTCAGCGCGGCGACATCTTCTCTTCCGACGACAATCCTACTGCTGAGGACCTTCAGAATGCTGCCCGACCCCACCAAAGTCCTGCAATTTAGGGCAGTCTTAATTTCATAATTTTTTACTTTACGATTTTCCCGTGGAAAATTTATATACAACTAGGGTTACAAAATTTTCAAGCACTAAACTTCTGATATTACCTTTACGTGGAGTGATTGAGGCTCTCAAAGCGCCAAATTCAAATTCCGCGGAGAATCACGAACTCCAAAAGCTATTTAGGGCATTAGGAACAAAAATTAGTTTAGCCTATTCTCCAAAACGAAGGATTTCCATGAGGGAAAAGAGATAAGAGAGGAATCGACTCGCCAGAACCAAAATCGAAACTCAACCTCCACCGGTTAGGGTTAAACCCGACACTTCCACGCCCAAGGAAGGAAAAGGAATGTCCACCGACGCTCGTAGAGGAAGGAGGAGTGGTCGGAGAGGAGTTCAGGAGGAGGAATAGCCGCCGGTTAGGGCATCCAGAAAGCGTCGGCGTCGCTGCGTTCGGAAGATGGAATGAAACTGACGGCTGCGGTTTTTCTTTTCTCCCGTGGAAATGAGGCGTGCGGGAAAAATAATGCTTACGGTTCTACTTATTAACCGCATGAGAGGGGGGAGAGGAAAATGCTATTGGCACCCATAAGTTCAAAATTTCGTGTTAAACGCAACTCATTCTCTACTAACGCCTTAAAACTTAACGACACGCCGAGCAACGTTACTAAAATTAAAGAAATACTTCTCACTAATTATGACAAACATTGTAACATTGTTTGTAACTCGACGACGCGCTGCCTCGATCAAAAACCGTCGCGACTCGACCCTACAAATAAAATTAAATTTCGCGTCAAATTTACGGATGTTACAAATCTCCGCTCGTAACAAAAATTTTCGTACTCGAAAATTGTAACCATACCTGAATCGAAGAGAAAAGAATAGTCTGCATTGCTCTTAAGTTCATCCTCTCGCTCGCAAGTATACTCTGGTCGGCCACAGTTCATTCAAAGGACTTTGACAATGCAAATCTCTCTATTCCTGAGCTTCTGTATCCTTGAATCCACTATTCTGACTGGTCTAACCCCAATACTAAGATCTGTATCGATTGGTGCTTCCTCGGTACTGATGATCTGACGGGAATCTCTGACTGCTCTTCTCAGATAGGAGACGTGAAATACATCATGTACACCGCTCATTTCCTCAGGTAAGGCCAACCTGTAGGCAACCTCACCAATTCTTTCCAACACCTCAAAAGGACCAACGAATCTAGGGCTCAACTTTTTCATCTGTTTTATTCTAGAAACTCCTCTGACTGGTCTGACCTTCAGATAAACATAGTCTCCAACACTGAACTCTACTGATCTGTGCTTCTAATCATAATACTTGGCTTGACGATCCTGAGCTGTCTTTATACGCTCCTGAATGAGCTTGACTCTGTCAGTGGTCTTATCAATTCATGACTCCCTAATGGTAGTTATTTCTTCACTTTCAGCCCAACATAACGGTGTCCGACAACGTCTACCATAGAGGGCCTCGAACGGTGCCATCCCAATACTCGTCTGAAAACTGTTATTGTAGGAGAATTCCACAAGAGTAACATATTTCTCACACTTTCCTCCAAAGTCCAAAATGCACATCCGTAGCAGATCCTCCAAAGTCCTATTCGTGCGCTCAGTCTGTCCATCTGTCTGGGGATGGAATGCGGTGCTGAAATGTAATCTGGTACCCAACCGCTCCTGAACGTATCGCCACTCCCTGGAGGTGAATCTGCCATCTCGGTCTGAAACTATAGTCTTGGGAACACCGTGAGGTCGAACTATCTCGTCTCTATATAATTGTTCTAATCTGGGACCCTGATCTGTCTTCTTAAGAGGAATGAAATGGACAACCTTAGAAAGACGATCTACTATAACCCATAAGGAATCATTCCCACTCTGCGATCTCGACAGACCATGGATGAAATCCATGGATATATCCTCGAATGTCCACTCGGGAATGGGAAGTGGCTGCAACTTGCCTCCAGGCCTTTGACACTCGGCCTTAACCAACTTGCACGTCTCACACTTCCCTACGTAATCTGCAACATCACTCTTCAAGCCTGACCACCAGACTACCTTCTTGAGATCTGCATACATCTTCGTGCTACCCAGATGTATAAAATATCTGGAATTGTGTGCATCAAATAGAATATCCTCGCGAAGGTGACTAACATCAGTGATACACATCCTGCCATCAAACAATAGTAAATCATCCTGAATACTGTATCTCTCCTTCTGACCTGTCTGCACTGAGCTCCAAATCTCTGTTATCTTTGTATCCAATGGTAGCGCTGTCCTGATTCTATCCTTAATGTCGCAGGTGATCTCCATCCAATTCAACATTACAGAACCAAGACTACAACGTGGCACAACGGTGATATCCAGTCTCTCCATCTCTCGCACTAACTCCTCCTGCTGAGTGAGAAGGAAGAAACACGAACCTCTACGGCTAAGGACATCAGCTACAACGTTCGCCTTTCCTGGATGGTACTGAATGTCTACGTCATAATCTGATAGAAACTCTAACCATCTGCGCTGCCTCAAATTGAGCTCTCGCTGATCAAAGATATACTTGAGGCTCTTATGATCAGTGAAGATCTCACAACGAACGCCATAGAGATAGTGCCTCCAAATCTTCAGAGCATGGATGGCTGCTGCAAGCTTCAAGTCATGCACGAGATAATTCCTCTCATGAACTTTTAACTGTCTCGAGGCATAAGCTACGACCTTCCCATGCTGCATGAGGACACAACCCAAACCCTGACCTGATGCGTCGCTATAAATCTGAAACCCGTCAGGCCCTGAAGGTAAACTCAATATCGGTGCGGTCATCAATCTGCCCTTCAAGTCCTCAAAAGCCAATTCACACTCAACTGTCCAATCCAAACCCTTACCCTTCCTGGTGAGGGAAGTCAGTGATAAGGCTATCTTTGAGAAATCTCTGATGAATCTCCTGTAGTAACCAGCAAGACCCAAAAACCTGCGAACCTCTGAAACTGTCGTCGGCCTTGGCCAATTCTTAATGACCTCTATCTTCTTCGGATCGACACTAACCCCTTGCTGACTGATGACGTGGCCTAAGAAGACAATCTATGAAAGTCAGAACTCACATTTTTAAAACTTGGCATACAACTGGTTCTTCCTGAGGGTGCTCAAAACAATCCTAAGGTGTGCGACATGATTTTTTGCACTCCTTGAAAACACCAAGATGTCATCGATAAAGACGATAACAAAATGATTCAAGTACTCCCGAAATACACTGTTCATCAGGTCCATAAATACTGAAGGGGCATTGGTCAGCCTAAACGGCAAGACCACGAACTCGAAGTGTCCATACCTGATACTGAAAACCGTCTTCTGAATATCCACGTCCTGAATCTTTAACTGATGGTAGCCCGACCTCAAATCTAACTTGGAAAAGGTGTACGAGCCCACCAACTGGTTGAACAAATCATCAATCCTGGGAATCGGGTATTTGTTCTTTACTGTCAGCTTGTTCAACTCACGGTAGTCTATGCACAGTCTCAGACTACCATCATTCTTTTTCACGAAAAGTACTGGAGCGCTCCAAGGTGAAGTACTGGGACGTATAAAACCCAAATCAAGCAACTCCTGCAACTGGCTCTTCAACTCCGCTAGTTCCCTTGGAGCCATCCGATAGGGGGATTTGGCTACCGCTGTAGCCCCAGGCTGCAAGTCTATCAGTAACTCAATCTCTCTATCTGGAGGGGCACCAGAGAGCTCTTCCAGGAAAACGTCGGGGAACTCCTGCACCACTTGTACCTCTGTCAAGTCAGCCTTAGCCTCTACATTTATCAGTACTACAAAGGTTTCACAACCCTTACTGATGTACCTTCTAGCTTGGATTGCGGAGATGATCATCTTCACAACTCCCTTCAAGCCCTGAAAAGAAAACGCAGTCTGATTAGGGTCCTCAAACTGTATCAGCTTCGCCCTACAGTCAATCCTGGCGTTGACCGCCGAAAGCCAGTCCATTCCAAATATCAGATCGAATCCTGCAATAGGTAGCTGCAAAACTTCCACGATAATCTCGGTATCACCAAACTGCATCGGTACCCTGCACTTATCTCTCGTCTGTAGAAGAGATACATTAGGCATCATGACTTCCAGTGGTACTGTCTCTGGGAAGACTTCTAAATTCAACTTACGCACTAGAGATTCTGCGATAAACGAGTGTGAGACACCCGTATCAAATAGAATATCAGAAGGTAAATCATGAATCATAAGGATGCCTATATGAATAGTTTTTAAAATGAAAAGCGTGTCACTACGGAGGATTAAATAAACTTGTTAAGCAAATTAAAGTACTTACCAGTCACTACATCCTCCTGATCCTTTACCTCCTGTTGACCAAGCCCATAAGCTCCGGGCTGCAACAAATCTCGACCATACTGTGGTCTTCCATCAGTAATCATCAGAGCTTTGCCCTTGTCTGCTTTGTTAGGAGCCACCAACCTCATACTTCGACTGCAGGAACAAATTACATTTGTCATCTACAGTAATTTCATAAATGCACAAAATTACAACTAGGTTGATTACCTGAGTCGAACCAACTTCCTGACAGAAACGAGCTATGTGTCCCGGTTGACGACACTTGTAACACATGCCCGCGCTGGCCAAACACTCTCCTGGGTGGCGACGCTGACACTTGGAGACAAAGGGGATAGTCCTTGCTCCTGTCACCAGATTGACCATTCTTCCTCGCATCAGGACTTCTGCTTCTTGTTCCAGTTCTTCCCTTGATCATTCCTGCTCTGTTGTGGCTGGTGCGAATCCTGAGATCGCTTCGCACGGAAATTACTTCGCTTCTAAACCTTCTGCTGGTCAGCCTCCAGCCTGCGAGCCGTATCCACTAATCTCCTGTAATCAGCGTTGACCATAGTCATCAGCGGCTGCCTCAACGAGTCACGTAAACCATCCACAAAACGGCTGCACTTCTCAGCCTGATCTCCCTGCATTACGCCCGCATATCGAGCCAGATGGGTAAGCTCTCGCTCGTACTCAGCAACAGTCCTATCCCCCTGGAAAAGCCTAAGGTACTTCTCCTGGAGACCTCGTCGTGCAGAAGGAGGCACGAACCAACTTGCAAGGGCTCTAGAAAATTCGCCCCACGTAAATATGTCTGGCGTACGACCTGCGGGGTCATCAGCCCGGTACTTGTCCCACCAGACCTTTGCCTCACCTCGGAGGAGGAAAACTGCCAGAGGGACCTTCTTGTTTTCCGGGCACTCCAAAACATCCAACAGGTCTCTGGTGTTTGCCACCCAATCAACTGTGTCCATCGGGGTCTTGTCCCCACTGTAGTTCGAAGGTTGAAGCTCTCTAAAGTTCCTCAAATAGCGCTCCAGGGTCATCTCCACGGGTGCTGGGGCAGGAGCTGGTGCATGGGCTGGTACTTGTACTGGAACTGGAAACCCTGCAGCCATTCCTCTCTGAAACTCCATCAAGGCAACGGTAACCTCCTTGACAATCTGAGATGCTATGTTAGTGCCCTCTGGAGCTGCTGGAACTGGTGGTACCTGCGGCACGACAGCATCTCCCATAGTTGCGTTAGGAACAGGGTCCTGACGTAAAGATTCACCCGGTTTGCTGACCCGTGGTGCCTGATAGAACATATAAAAGAAATCTAATTATTTATCAAGCATCTGCGAAATCTGGCTTAGCAAAAATATTTCGTACTCTTGCGAAAACTAGGGCTTAAACGCTACTTAAAAATACTCTACTAACAAAAGTTTACTATTACACAATCCTATGGCTCTGTGAAAACCTTCTAGGGTTCAGAGATCCTAAACCTGACTCTAATACCAATTTGTAACACCGCTTCCCAGTTTTTCAATAATCAGCCATCCGGCCGGGTCATCGATATAAAAAGAACTAGAAAACAGTATTAAAACTAGTATACAGTAGGTATAAAGTAGAATCTACTAAAATTTATAACTAGCAACGGAAGCTAAGAAAGTAAACTAAGGGTAACCACATACCTGATATCTGGAATCACAGAGCCACTACAGATGAATATAATTGAATTAACTGAAAATCTGAACTATCATAATAAGTCTGATACAAGATATATAAAACATTAATAAGTTACACTGTCCACAACTACAAGTATATGCTGAAGGTAAAGAAAAACTGAAAGGGGAAAACACTACAAACTGACGCCACCAACGCTCATCCTAGGCATAGTTTCCCACCTGGGTCACCTGTAAAAACGTTGCCCACGAGGGGTCAGAGTAAAGAAAAATAACTCCTCATAGTGACACTAAAAATATTTTATCATAATATGGATGCATGTCTTTAGAAAATATGGTTTCGTGCATTAAAAACTCTTATGCTATATGTTATGCATGCCTTCAGAACACTACCTGGTCAAAACATCTACCTGATCTATGTTTGTGACTTTCAGTTCACTAACCCAAGTCCCGACGTTTACTAACTAGTGTACTGTCTCACGTCAGGTCTATACTTGAGTTCTAGGTGACTTCTAACCGACACCTCTACTAGGAAAGCTCTAGACAGAGTAGCTCCTAACGCGCATATGAAACTGACGACCCGAGACCATCTGACGAACTCAATTGTTCTAGTGTCGCGCGGACATGATCTCGAATCTACTAACTGTCTCAAGGGGAGTCAACTCCCAAGACAATGCTACTCATAGGATACCATATGCCTATGAGGAAGGTAGTGCGCCTCTACCAAGCACAAAAAGACTGAAGTGTGCTTACTGACCTTTTGGTCAAATGCTACTCTGCTTGGGACATCTCTTTTGGTGTACTACTGAGCGACCCTTAACTTTCTCATGGTCGACTAGAAGGGACATTCATGCCCTAACTTATACAAATTCTCACACTTGCGTAAACGTATAAGATTTCGCACCTAACGCTAGTATATTTGATCTGGCTATTAGGGTCTTGGAAAAGGATTTACCCTACAACTAATTCCGCGACCTTTTTCCCACTGCAACACCTTTATGTGCTTGACTATGATGCTCGTACGAAGTTTACACGTGTGTGCATAAAATAATTTCTTGATATGTCTAACTAAAAAGAATTAAAATTCCTTACAGTGGTGCCGCGACGCTCGTACACTCGGCGCGGCGACATCTTCTCTTCCGAAGACAATCCTACTGCTGGGGACCTTCAGAATGCTGCCCCGACCCCACCAAAGTCCTGCAATTTAGGGCAGTCTTAATTTCATAATTTTTCCCTTTACGATTTTCCCGTGGAAAATTTATATACCACTAGGGTTACAAAATTTCACGTGCTAAACTTCAGATATTACCTTTACGTGGAGTGATTGAGGCTCTCAAAGCGCCAAACCCAAATTCCGCGAAGGATCACGAACTCCAAAACCTATTTAGGGCATTAGGAACAAAATTTTGTTTAGCCTAATCTCCAAAACGAAGGATCTCCATGAGGGAAAATAGATAAGGGAGGAATCGACTCACCGGAACCAAAATCGAAACTCAACCTCCACCGGTTAGGGTTAAACCCGGCACTTCCACGACCAAGGAAGGAAAATGAATGTCCACCGGCGCTCGTAGAGGAAGGAGGAGTCGTCAATTCTCTCTTCCTCCAGCAGTCAATACTACATATATTGATCCGGTTCAGATTTCTATTTAAGCCTAACTTTATCATTGTTGCTTTGGTGTACACATTAGCATAAACACATAAATGACAAATACCTGTAATAATTTATGCTTCGTCACAATTTACGACATCATATTAACGACCTTGTTAGAAAAGCCCATGTAAATGGCCCATTATTGGGCCCATGTTCTATTTTATTTCCTTCTCCTATTAGTCCCACATCATTGTATATGATTTTTTCTCTCCTTTTCTCTCCTATATATTTGTATTCTCTCCTTGTATTTTTATACACAAGCAATACATACAAGTTTTGAGCTCACTCAACATGGTATCAGAGCCAGCGGTTCCGACCTTGCGGTTTCACTTCCTCTAACCGCCCGACCTGTCTTCCTTTCCTGTCCGCTATTTCTCTGCGACCTGTTCCTCTACTCGCACCGGGTAGCGGACTATTCTACCTGCCCGTTCTCTTTGCGGCTTCTCCCTTGCTAAACCGCTGCCTGCTCTCCTCTCCCTCCCTCCCGTGGATCCACCACTCAGTGCCTTTTTATAGCCTCTCCTCTCAACCCGTGGGCCCCACTTCCCGCTGCCTACTCTGTCTTCCTCTTACCGCGCGGCCTCCTCCTGCGGCTTATCTTGCCGCTCGCGGTCTCTCTTCTTGCCGCTCGAGTTCCTACTCGCGGTCTCCTTTCTTGCCGCTCGAGTTCTTACTCGCGGTCTCTCTTCTTGCCGCTCGAGTTCCTACTCGCGGTCTCCTTTCTTGGCGCTCGAGTTCTTTCTCGCGGTCTCTCTTCTTGCCGCTCGAGTTCCCACTCGCGGTCTCCTTTCTTGCCGCTCGGGTTCTTACTCGCGATCTCTCTTCTTGCCGCTCGAGTTCTTACTCGCGGTCTCTCTTCTTGTCGCTCGAGTTCTTACTCGCGGTCTCTTTTCTTGCCGCTCGAGTTCCACCTCGCGGTTTCTCTCTCTAGCCGCTCGAGTTCCTACTCGCGGTCTCTGCCTCTGCTTCCCTCTTCTGGTCGCGCGGACTCTATATCTAACCGCTGCGACTTCTCCTTGTCTCTTTAGAGCCGTCTTCTCTTCTCGCTCTTGTTTGGCCGCTGGTGTTCTCACAGTGACCGTGCGGGTTGTCCTTGCTTTCTCCCACACCTGGTCGCGACCTCCTGTCGCTCTCTCCCCTGGGCTTGTCGGCGTGACTATCCGCTGCGGCCTCTTCTCTAACCGCGCGCTCTTCTATTTGCTGCGGCCTTCCCGACTCCATGAGCTCTTCCATCGACTCTACCGGACAGGCGGCTAATCCTCCTGCTGACCGCCCGACTTCTCTTCCTGACCTCCGAGATTAGCTGCGGATCACAACTATCTCATTATCTGGGAAGAAGAACTTTGTTCCGTGGGTCCACTCGGTTCGACGTGTTCTTCAGGCCAAGGGCCTTGTGCTCCACCTTACTAATACACCTCCTTCCCCTAATACGGAGGACTGACTACGAAATGACAACCGCGTCCAAACAAGGCTCCTTAATTCGCTGGAGGGTGAGCCTTACCAAATGGTCATGTACCATGAGACCGCCAAAGCTATGTGGGAGGACCTTCACTCCTTATACTCTGGAAAGGATAGTCTTCAGCACCTCTACGACATTATTACCGACCTTCAGACTCTTGATGCTGGCGGGGCGGCTGATATGACCTCGTTTGTTGCTCGTGCCAAGACTCTGGCAGAGGCCTGGATCCAGCATCAGCCTTCTACCACCGACCTTGCTGCTCAGCGCGTGCAAAAGGAGGCCGTATGCATTGCCATGATGATGGCTCGTGTCCCGCCTCACCTTCAGAGCATCCGGGCTCAGGTGTTGGCCTCGGCCTCTACTCCCTCCCTCTCTGATGTCTGCTCTATGCTCCTTCGAGTATCACCACCCCTGGATTCTCCGGCACCCTCCTCTCCGGCCCTCCTTCAGCAGACCCTTCCCCCCTTGCTTCCCCCACCGCCTTCTGCTCACGGTGGACGTTCCGGCTCTCGCGGAAGGGGACGTGGGGGTCGGGGCCGCCCCAAGTGTTTATATTGCGGCCGGGATGGCCACACTGATGCCGTCTGCTACAAGAAACATGGCTATCCTCCTCGCCCCACTGCGGCTGCTGCCACTGATGACTCCTCCTCCACTGGTACCGACCTTGAGGCCGTTCGCCTCCAGCTACAACAACTCCAGGAGCTTCTTAGCCCTCCTCCTGCTTCTGTTGCCTCCATCTCTACTGCAGGTATTACTTGTCTTTCCTCCAATCCGCGTTGGATCTTGGACTCGGGTGCTACTCATCACATCACGTCGATGCGGCCCCTCAAGTACTCGGATGTTCCTCATCCGAAATCTATCACCGTCGCTAATGGGGCGACTGTTCCGGTCTCCGGCTGTGCCGACATCTCTCTTGCCCCCTCCATCTCTCTTCGCTCGGCTCTTTATGTTCCGGGCTCTCCTTTTAATTTGCTTTCTGTTGGTCGCCTCACTTATGATATGGATTGCTCTGTCACATTTACTCCATCTACCTTTTTGATACAGGATCAGTGGACGCGGACTACCATTGGTAGGGGTCGACTGCAGAACGGGCTCTACCTTCTTGATTCCTCTCCCCCTATTCTCTCCTCCGTCTCCGCTGTTGACTGACATCACCGTCTTGGGCATGCCCCTCTACCCGTTCTCCAAAAGGCGCTGCCTGATGTATCTTTTGCTGCTTTCAAATGTGATTCTTGTGTTTACGGCAAACAGCCGCGTACTTCTTTTCCTGCTCATTGTACTAAGAGCTCTGCTCCGTTTGATTTACTGCACTCCGATGTCTGGGGTCCTTTTAAAGTTACAAGTATCTCTGGGTACCGTTATTTTATAACCTTCATTGATGATTATTCTCGCACAATATGACTTTACCTACTTCGTGATCGCTCCGAGCTTCCTCACATCTTTCGCGCATTTATACAAGAAACTCGCACGCAATTCTCCACAACTATCAAAACAGTGCGCACCGATAACGCTCGCGAATACACCGGCCATGAATTTGCCAATATCTGTGCAGAATTTGGTATTCTTCATCAAACCTCCTGTGCCTACACCCCCCAACAAAATGGCATTGCCGAACGAAAGAACCGCCACCTCCTAGACGTTGCCCGCTCCCTCATGCTTCAAATGAATGTTCCAAAAATTTACTGGAACTTTGCGGTATCCACTGCGTGTTTCCTCATCAACCGCCTCCCTTCCTCGGTTCTCAACTCTGCCACTCCATTCAGCCTCCTATTCCCCTCCACTCCGGCCTTCCCTATCACACCAAGGGTCTTTGGCTGCATTTGCTTCGTTCACCTCCTGACTCCCTCCTTGGATAAGGTGGATCCCCGAGCAGCTAAAAATATTTTCGTCGTCTATTCTCGCACTCAGAAGGGCTACCTGTGTTACTCTCCGGTAACCCGGAAGGTCATCGTCTCCGCCGATGTTACTTTTTGGAAAGATCAACCTTTCTTTTCCCCACCTCATGCTCCTTCCTCCCCGACGACATCTCCACCACTGCCTATACCCCGACCCGTCATCCCTACTACTGCGCCTGTTCCCCTACGTCCTTCTAACCTGCTCCTGCTCCCTCCAAGCCACCAGTTATCCAGGTTTACTCTCGCCGCCTTCCTCCTCGTTCCGCTACCCCTCTGCAGTCGGCCTCCTCGGCTACCCCGCGCCCTGCTGATCAGGTATCTCCCTCCACCGCTCATCCTCTGGCGAATTATGTCTCCCTGCATTGCCTCTCTCCCCAACTACACACATTTGCCACTTCTATTTCCTCCATTTCGGTTACTAACACTGTGCAGGAGGCGCTACAACATCCTGGCTGGAAGGATGCCATGGAGGAGGAAATGGCTACTCTCTGGGCCAACCAGACCTGGACTCTCGCACCACTTCCCCCGGGTCAGAACCGGTTGGGTGTAAGTGGGTCTTCGTCCTCAAACATGCCGCTGATGGGACAGTTGACCGTCTGAAAGCTCGGCTGGTCGCCCGAGGCTTCACCCAACAACACGGGATGAACTATGAGGAAACCTTCTCTCCAGTGGCCAAACTCAACACTGTTCGGGTTCTTATCTCGGTTGCTGTCCATCGCCGGTGGGCCTTACTGTAACTGTATATTAAGAATGCCTTTTTGAATGACGATTTGCAGGAAACTGTTTGAGACCACGAGGGAGTCTCAGGTTTGTCGCCTTAAGAATTCTATGTATGACCTCAAACAATCACCACGGGCATGGTTCGACAGGTTCAGCAAGGCTCTTCGGGAGGTTGGTTTTTCTCGAAGCATGGCAGACTTCTCGATGTTCACTCGCCACCGTACAATGGGGACGGTTCTTCTGTTAGTATATGTTGACGACATCATAATTACGGGAGATGACTCACACGGAATACAAAAGGTCAAACGACATCTCGGTACAGTTTTTCAAACAAAGGATATGGGACCCCTCCGGTATTTTTTGGGACTTGAGGTTGCTAGACGGCCAGATGGTCTCGTCCTTTCCCAGCGGAAGTATTGTCTCGACCTTCTTCATGATGCAGCTTACTCGGGTTGTAAGCCGATCAATACCCCAATGGATGTGAATCACAAGTTATGTGCTCAGGCTTCCGACTTAGATCTCTTACTTGAGAATCCTGAATACTATCGCCGTCTAGTTGGAAAATTGATCTACCTCACGGTAACTAGACTGGATATATCTTTCGCAATTGGTATTGTCAGCCGATATATGCATTCCCCGCGAAAATCTCATCTTCATGCCGTTGAACGCATTCTCAGATACCTCAAAACGCCCCCGGGTCAAGGATTGGTCTACAAGACGTCATCTTCAGCTCCTACATTGATAGCTTACTCTGATGCAGATTACGCTGGTTCTCTTGATGATCGACAGTCAACCAGTGAGTTTTGCACATATTTTGGAGGACACTTGATTACGTGGCGGAGCAAGAAACAAGCTGTTGTGGCTCGATCATCTGCTGAGGCTGAATACCGGGCAATGGAAGTCTGTAATTTCTGAACTAACATGGCTGGAGAGTTTTCTTACCGATCTGGGTATAAAACTTCCTTCCCCAGCCCTTCTCTTTTGTGATAGCCAAGCGGCGATACATATTGCCAAGAACCCGATATTCCACGAGAGAACTAAACATATTGAAGTTGATTGCCACTTCATCAGAGAAAAGGTTCAAATGAAGAAGATTGACCTGAAGCATGTTCCCGGGACAGAACAAGTTGCGGATGTGCTCACTAAAGCTCTTCCCAGTACACTCTTCTATTAGTGCTTGTCCAAGCTGGGTGCATACGATTTGTACGCTCCAACTTGCGGGGGAGTGTTAGAAAAGCCCATGTAAATGACCCATTATTGGGCCCATGTTCTATTTTATTTCCTTCTCCTATTAGTCCCACATCATTGTATAAGATTTATTCTCTCCTTTTCTCTCCTATATATTTGTATTCTCTCCTTGTATTTTTATACACAAGCAATACATACAAGTTTTGAGCTCACTCAACAGACCTAATTGCGTGAAAATCCAAAGTTTTGAACTTGCCAGTGCGTTTTGGTCACGCACGATTATGCGTTTTCAAAACACTCATTTGGTTTGCATTTAAGGGTTTTGCACGATCGCGCGCTTTTCTTCGTGCACGATTGTGCATGTACATTCACTGTCGATTTCTCAAAAATCGAAATTCTGTAAACGCTCGTGCGCTTTAGTGCTCACACGACCGTGCGCGGCTAATGGGGCACGATCAAATTCCGACTGCCTGATTTCTCGTTTTTGCGCCCATTTCTCATTTCTTCGCGCACGACTAGACACGCGACCATGCGCCCGATCGTTCACTACCATTTTTTTGACGTCCTATAAATACTCTTTTTGACGATGGATTAGGGTTCCTTTGGGATTTAGTTCGCAGCTCTGCCTGGTTTCGTTTCCTGAAGTGGGGTTCGTACTCAAAGCCTTCTCCAACATTCGCAAGCTCCAAGGAATGGATTTCTCGTCATCATTCTAAGCCGCCAAGCACGGAAGACAAGGAGATCAGCGTGGACGGTGCGAAGAACTCGAGAAGTTGGGTAATGACTTTCGTGGAGGTGGAAACTCCCTTACAACCCCGTACGCAGCCAAGGATCACGACCGATCAAAGTTATCGACTCAAGAGCTACGTTACTCAGACTCAAGCACTGTTTGTGTCTTTCTTTAATCTTCCGTCTTTGAACTCTTTATTTTGATGAGTTTCTTTGTTTTCATGAATGTCGAGATGTGTGGATGGTTGTAATGAACGATTGTAATCATGTCTTACTCTTTTGAATGATAAGCTTGATTTTGGTTGTGTTCATTGCGATGTGTTGTGATTGTGTTCTTGTGATGCGGTGAAGGCGACCATCAACTTCTCTCGATGAATTGCTCTTGCGAAGAAGTGAAGGAGACCCTCACATTCTCTTAGCTTAAGTTTCGTTCATGCTTGTAGTGTAGCTAACTTTCAAAGCAATAATCAACACCACCTTGGTTACTAAATATTCATTTCGTTAAATCACCACGCCTGTGTTCCTCGATAGGTTCGATTCTCGGGGTTGACTTTTCATTTTATTTATTACTTCAACCGATACACTGCCAACACCCACTTCTCATTAGGGTGGTGGCCATAGAAAGCGATCAACAATGCCAGAAATACAAAAGGCGTGGAGAACTAGAATGAAAGGTCTACCTACAGGGATGGCACCAGACTGGACTCGAACAAATTGAGGTCATTGACGATAGTACTATAGCTAATCACCTACCCTATCATAAGTTCCTGAAATGTAACGACCTTACCCTTACAATATCAGACGTGTTATCCACTTTGGTTTATCCAACCCATACTAAGTTGAACCTCACAGTTTTGCCCTTTTTCATAGATTGCCTGCGAGCACTTCCCTAAAGGTCACCCATCTTATTACTATTCCCACCGGAGCACGCTTAACTATGAAGGTTCTATCATAACTCCACCAGTTGCTCCAAAAAAGGTTCCTCTAATATTTTCGATCCAAGTAATTACTTAAGCTCAATAACTTTTCCTCTAACTCATATGTGACATTCGATTTATTCCCGCATTTCTTTTCTCATAGAAGCCTGACATCCTAGAAGTCTGTCAGGAGCTGCTTTTCTTGGACTTCACTACCCAAAAGCACTCCCCCCTCGTGGGATTGCCCTAATCGGATTCGGTATGTTACATGAAATGTTAAGACAAGAAGAAGAAGAAATGTTACATAACACTTCATAGAAATTGTCAAGTGACTAATAAAAAAAAGATTACGGGTGTTTCCACAGTATCAAGTCATCCCGCTGCGGGGGTGTTTAGAACAAAGGTCCACGGGATTGGGTGTGTGTGAGACCGATTTGAGCTTCCCCATCGCGTTCCACCGATGGCGGATAAGATGAGAGAGCGGGTGGTCCTTGGTGTTTATGAGTCCCCCCTTCCTATCACCTCAGATAATAAAGCCATTTCTAGCAATGAGAGAAAGAGGTGGAACTCATCTTATTTATGCTAGAAAAAGGTGTATATGATACAAAACTTAAGGTGGAGCTCCTAAATCAATGGTTCACTAGGTAAAAGGAGTGAGCATAAGAGGATGATGATAATGCATGAGATTCAATAGAGAGACTATGCATCATGTAGCGAAGAGCCTGGATTTCTTTAACGAAGAATTCAACGGGGAGGTAAGGTGATTTAGATTCAATATTGCCAGGAAGTGTGTGATTAGTGGTATCAGTGAGACGAACGAGGAGGGGCCCGACGGCCTTGAGATCTCCCATATCCTCTACCAGCCCGTAGTGCAGTACTTCATTTCTGTGATTGAAATCCATGGAGTTTGAAGGTGTCCCTGGTGTGGCTGGCCTTTCCACAATAATCACAAATGAAGTGGTTTTTATCAGACAACTTCATCTTTGAATCACTTGTTGGCCAACCACCCGGAATAATGGTAGCAGCAGCAGGGGCGGAACCTTCTGGAGCTGAGTTTAAAAGCAATGTCTGCCGACGATCAAATTCTTGCTGCACAATACTATATACCTTAAGTAGTGATGGTAATTGAGGATGCCCAAGAATATGAATACTGATCTGATCAAAGTCGCGATGGATCCCATGAAGGAACTCAAAAATCCTGCTGCAATTTTCATGAGCAAAGGAACCATTACCTCATCCTCATGGATATCAAGTGTGAAGAGATCAAAATGATCATATTTCTGGTATAATTGTGTAAACTCCAATTAATAAGCTAAGGGAGAATGATCACCTTGCCAAAGCAAAGATATCTTTTGTCTTAACTGGAAGATCTGAGCGATATTGCCTATGGGAGAGTATATAGACTCTGTTCTTTTTCCAATGTTAGTAGCAATGTCCAAAAACAACTAGTTCCTAGCAAGGAACTCCTGCATGAAATTTGTAAGCTAGAACATGACTACTGAGTTTTCGGACTCCCATTGCATCAAATATGACGAGTTCTTCACCCACTCCTTGTTGATGTCATTTACATAACTAAATAGGAGACAACTCTTAAGTGCATAGTGATTAAGTGAGACCACGAGAGGCAGTTGGAATCGTCTAAATGAATCGTAGTAACTTGGGGAGTATTGTGATCATGACCCGCTCTAAAAGATCCCATAGGAGTAACAACAGCCTATGA
The DNA here is from genome assembly GCA_039583875.1 of Platanthera guangdongensis. NCBI lineage: Eukaryota > Viridiplantae > Streptophyta > Magnoliopsida > Asparagales > Orchidaceae > Platanthera > Platanthera guangdongensis. The sequence continues at coordinate 164,255,453 of CM077156.1, forward strand.
GGGAACAAGAGAATCAACATTGCCTGACATGGTGACTCAAGAAGAGAAATCTGAAGATCGCCCAAAAAAATCTAGGTATTTTCTAGAATCAAGAGGGATGCACTAAGTAATCAAAGATCCACAATCCAACCCACGTATCACAAAGAAGTCACACGGATCTTGAAGCGGAGAGAAAGACAAATCTTGTTGATGTCATTCACTTTTTCTTGTTGATGTCATTCACTTTTTCTTGTTGATGTCATTCACTTTTTCTTGTTGATGTCATTTACTTTTTCTTGTTGATGTCATTTACTTTTTCTTGTTGATGTCATTTACAAATCTTCTTGATGTCATCATGGATCTTGTTGATGTCATTTATATTTTCTAGAATCAAGAGTGATGCAAGTCATCAAAGATCCACAATCCAACCCACGTATCACAAAGAAGTCACACGGATCTTGAAGCGGAGAGAAAGACAAATCATTTCCTCTCAAGTGGTGAATAAAACGACGTCATAAAATGGAATAACTGCACCACATCGAGGCGACTAACACTGAACATGCACACAAAGATCTCATAGATACAAACGAAGATGGGATGAGGACCCTAGAAGAAAGAGGTGCGAGAAGAAGTGTTCTAAAGTAGTTGAGCCGGAAGAGGCGCGAATGGAAGGAGCTAGGAGGTCCCGCTAGAGTGGTTGCATGATTGGAAAGAGGTCCCACTAGAGTACTCGCTTGCGCTAGAGACATTTGGGAAGAAGGCTCATGATGGAGATGCCGGGAACAAGCTGGAATGCTCGGTGACGGGAGAGTGTTATCAGCGGACATGGTGTGCAAACTAGGGAAAAAGGATCTTTAGCTTTGACACCATGTTTAAAGTGAACTATTGGTTCAATTTGTTAATTCAAGTAATCATCTTCCCTTTATATAGAGAGAGGGATGAGACATAAGACAGTACAAGGAGAACTTGTAACATAAATCATAACATCTTCCAAGTGCGAGGACCGGTTCTAATTGGAGGAATGCAGTGTTAGGTAACCTCAATAGTAGGTTTATTGTTATCGATATTTTTTAAGTTTCTTTAAATAATGTGATTAGTTATGGGTCTCATTTAAGTGTCTTTTAATAAGGGGATTATTTACTATTTTGTTTAATGTAGTTTGTATTTGCATTTTTATATTGGGTATGCTTGCAATTAGTCCAGCTGTATGGACTTTTTTGCAAACATGTGTTGCGTCGTGTTTAAATGAGCCTCAGGGCATGAAATTTTCCTCTTGTTTTGTTCTCTTTCTAGGTTTTAATGTTCCCCACGAAGCGTTCCTACCTTTGACAACAATATAAAGGCTCCAGCACTGTAGTCTTACGATACTGGATAGTAAGAACTTCTTTGGTCGAAACTAGATGGAAATGAGTTCTCATTCTTGAAATTGGTTTTTTGAAAATTTAGAAGTGACTTCTGATATTGAGGAACAAAAATTTGCCTTTAACTTGTTTTTTTTCTTTTAATATAGATAAAATGATATTAAAGTAATATAACCGTGAAATAAAATACTTTCTATTTTAAAAAACTTGTATTGAGGCAACTCACTTTCAAATTATGATCCATACGCCTCAAAACACTTACTGTGAAACAACTTGGCCCTTAGTGCTTGTTTTACTGCTATTTTTTATAATTTGGCTCTTAGACTTTCTTGTCGTACTTTTTCAATTTAGCCCACTCACAATAAACTTAATGGAAATATAACTAAAAAAACACATTAAACAAAAAACTGTGACATGTAGTTGTTATAAGAGGTAATATTAATGTGCGATTAATATGTATTTTAAGTCAAATTAAGTTATGTGGGCGGCATGAAAGGGATGATGTCAAGCTGGGTGATAAGGGGCATCAAATTCGTCCATTGGGTATACCTTTAGCAATAAGCAAATTGACAATCTCCATTGTCAACCCACATCCGCTCAATTCTACTCAATTTGCAATGAAAATTTCTTAATTTACAAAATTATAATGCCTCCTACGCTCCACTATTTTATGAGGCAATTACCTATAAATACTCCTCTATAGGAGAAGAGTTGATCCATATAAACTATTTTCGTACATTATCACCAATTCATAGTGAGGTCATTCCCTATTTTTTTGCTGCCAATATTTATAAACTATGATCACCACCAATGTCCTTATGTTGATGTAATCAACAATTGGATATTTCAAATGACATTCACGGACTTTGCCAATGGCGGATGCCATTATCAACTGCTTCCATTGCCATCCCACTCTTACTCTCTTTGGTTCAGATTAGTTAACATAGGGATTTAAGTTAGTTCGATCACGTCTCAATCAAAGGAGGCTTAGATTTCCAGTGTGCATGGCAGATAAGCATACAAATTAAATATGAGAAGACCATAGTGACCATACCGAAACTAAAAATGCGACTCATGTAGAGACCCAACTTCCGGGTTCTTCAAATGATTCAAGATCGGACAACAATTTTGAATAAAAAGGGTCACATCATTTAATACCATAGTACAAAGAACATGAACACCAACATTTTATTCCTTTATTTTTCAGTGTTACATCATTCGATAAAAAGAAAACTAACATCAGTACTACTTATATTCTATACAGAAGTCACAATACGAATCTCTACACGAGCCCATATGCTTTTGCTGAACTTCACCAATGCCTACAAAGATCTTTAGCCATACCTTCACTAACTCTTCTAGAGGAATCCTCTTAGGGGCACTGGAGACGCTCCTGTTGCCTAAAAAAAATAAGTCCATAATGGGTTAGTCATAAAAATTATAACTATGTGAGATAAGTATTTCATGAAACGTTGTACATACAAACAATGAGGATAATAACAATATGCATACAGTACAATAAAGCGATCGTTTGATTATTCTCAACACTGATCCTTAAACTACCCTTAATTTTAGTTATATAAAATGAGAAATGCTTCGGTGATGCATCCTTTTGGCCACACCCACTTAAGGGTTTTCCGTAGGCTTACCCATACTGGTGAATCCATCCGTAGATCTAAGTTACATCATAGGATTCGAAACGTCACATTTCCCTATGCAGAGTTTTATTATTCTGTTCTTGACGTATAAAAGAAAAAATGTTTTTAAATAAAACATCTCCTCAGATATTTATATCGCTTTATGTTTTTCTCTCGCCCACATTTATTTCTTAGCGATATTTTAATTAGTTAAACTCATATGCACAGACACTGTTCATTTCAGAAAGAAAAAAATAATAAAATTACTTGAATAAAACTAATTCAGGAAATAAGAAACTCAGCACAGCTTTGCCTTTATTCACACTTTTATTTGCATTGTCATCACGATTATCTTGTGACGTCATCCTCTTCTTTTTGAGTCCCGGGAACCGCTGAAATTATACGTACATTTTATTTGGGTTGCATCACATTCTAATCGTGTAAATAATTTATAGTCGCTGAAAACATCGAAAATCAGAAAATGTCAACATATTAAACCACTTATAAACTTTGCTAAACAACTATAAATAAGCTTCAAAATGGACTAAACCAGCCCCCAAATGGACATCAGTCCCCTCAAAATTTCTGTCGAGCAAAGCCTACAAAAGTGGGTAAACCACCCCTTGTAAATTCAACAAAATTTGCTGTTCAGCCCATATCAGCCCCAAATCAGCAATTTAGCATCCCCAATACTCAAAAAAAGCCAAAGAGTAAAGTAATTAACTAAGTAGAGATGAAATAAACCAAACCAGCCAAGGGGAAGAATAAGGCAGTGGCTCAGAAGTAGCAGTAGCTCAGGAGCGACAGTATCCCTAAATCAGGAGCAGTGACAGCAGCTGAAGAACATCAGAGGAAGGGAGAAGCAGAGAGAATCGAATCAGTAGCAGCAATAGAAGCAGGGCAGTACTCGGGTACAGCAGTAGAAGAAGAAGAAGAGAGGAGCAGAGAAGTAGTCGGCCAGAGAAAGAAGAAGAAGAAACCTTGGAGGAGAAGGCAGCCGTAGCAGGAACCCTAGTCAACAGCAAGTCGACTGTGGCAAAGAGGCGAAATCAGCACAGTAGCAGCGGAGACCCTAAGTGGTATGGCAAAGTCGTCGGTCCAGAAGAATCGGCGGCATAGCAACGGCAAAATCGTCGGCACGGAAGCACGACAACGACAGTACAGCTAGCTCGGCACAGAGAAAGAAGGAGATGAAGTAGAAGAAGGAGAAGAAGATGGAGAAGAAGATGAAGAAGACTTTCACTGCCGACACAGAGCATCAAGAAGAAGAAATCGCCGGGAAATCGCAGAAGCAGGAAGGCGACGGGAAAGCAGTGCGAGAGAAGAAGCGGCTTGGGCTCGTTTTATAACAGTGAGCTAAGCGGCTAAGCGGCAATATCGTGCCAAAGCACCGCTCCAGATGCCCTTGCTGGAAACCAAAATCATACCCAGCCAACACTTAAACAACCATCACAACACAACAAACCAGCCAGCCAGCCACCAAACCCAAAACACAGCCAGCATTAGGGGTGCAAATTTAACCCGGGCCCGAGCCCGAGTAGGCCCGGGTCTGGTTAGGCCCGGGCCAGGCCCAGGCCCGGCCTAAGGGGCCTCACCAGGCCCCCTTATTTGGCTAGAGACCGACCTGGTGCCCGGCCCGAGCCAGGCCCAGACCTGGGCCCGACCTGAAGCCTGCTGCGAGCCCAACATTATTATAATGCTAGGCTGCTGCCCAGCATTTAATGCTGGGCAGCACCCAACATTGAACGGTGGGCGGCTGCCGCCCAGCATTGAACGGTGGGCGGCTGCCGCCCAACATTTAATGATGGGCGCTGCAGCCCAGCATTTAAATGCCGGGCTGCAGCGCCCAACATTAAATGTCGGGCTGCAGCCCAGTAATCCTGAAAGCCTTATTTTATTAGGCCTGTTTGGGCCCGATTTTGTGGGCTCAGACAGACTCTCTTATTTCGCATAGGTCTGGGCCCGGCCTGGGCCCGTTATAAGTAGGGACCCGGCCTTGGCCTGGAAGAAAAAAGCCCGGGTCCGGAGGGGTCTGGGCCCGGCAAGCCTAATTTGCACCCCTAGCCAGCATTAACCCAATCAGCCCACTAAGCCAGCTAGCCCAAATGAAAACATCAGCCCACAAAATAGCTAGCCCACTTCCAAAGGCAGCAAAACCACAAATGATAACTTGAAATTTCCATTGGCAAACTTTAAAGCAAAATCAACAAATAATCGAACAAAATGGAAAAAAATTAATTCGTCAAAATTTTAATGTGCCTTTTTTCATCATTGGGGATATAACTCAAAATATTTTATACGAATTTTTATTTTAGGTTGTTACAACTCACATTTGTTCACTAGGAGTATTATTAATGATTACCTTGTGTTGTGGCTTACTTCGTCGTCTGCTCTGCTAATTGCCTCATGATTTTCCCCTCCTAACTGACGACGCACCACGACCGACATCCACGTATTCCCGCTGGAGGCGATGATCCGTTGACTGGATGGACGATCTGAGTCCGTGGTTGCGTCCGGATGATCGATCCGAGACAGATTCATTTAGGACTCTTTATATTTTGAGATGTATTTAACCCCCGATCGGTCCAGACAATGTGAACCGTCCGATCCGGGTAGTTTGATTTCAATTTGTATGTAGCAGTTTTAATTTAGGGTTATAAAAAAATAGTTGCAGTGCGGTTCGAGGTATCGAAGTTTTTGGAAAGCAGAAACCGCCGGTCTGTGACAGGAGCGATTCCCGGATCCTTCTCCGGTGCGACGCCGGAAGCCATCTCCGCCTCCGCCCGCTGATGCGACGCTGACGATCATTCCTCCCCCTTCTTCCCTGCTCCATCGCAACCTGCACCCGTCGACCCTCCCCCGGTTCAACCCGCCACTTCCCAAAGCCGTTGCCCCTGTTTTCCCCTCCTTCCCGTCGACCTCTTCCCGTCGCCCATCACTGCCTATACTCCACTGCCGGACTTCGATAAAGCTTCCCCAACACCGCCCTCATCCTCTTCCCACTGTTTCACTAAGTCTGCAATTGTTCTTCCCCACTTGACTTGTAACCCCACCCGCCTCCTTCCTTCGATTCCTTTTCCGTTCCATAATATTGCTCCAACACTGTTCATAAATTTCAAGTGATTGTTCATAAATTAAAAACACTGTTCATTCCCCTCTTCCAACCTTGTCAGCCACTACCAGCCGACCATTTTCTCCCCTACAGTCGTCTTCCTCTGTCTGCCCGAGTCACTATCAGCCATGCTCTACTACCGACACCATTCACTTGCCGCCCACAAACCGCCGCCGCCGCTGCCTGCACACGCAAATAGTGGTATAAAGTTATTTTCTTTTATTGTTGCTTACTCTCAGCTACTTATATCGTGGTGGATGTTTATTTTTCATTGTGATACTAGTTCATACGTTGTGCGATTTGCAGGGTTTCTCCTGCGCTTGCTTGAAAGTAATTGTGTCTCTTTCGTTTTGCAAAATTAATAGTTTGTTCTTCTTTAATTAATTGTTTGCAACTGCAAGTGCCCTGCTGTTAATTGTATAATAAATAATTATTTGCTTGCAATTTTAGCGGATCACTTGTGCAATTTCAGTACACGTCATTGCATATATGACCACATTTAGTGAGTCCACCTCGTGCCGGCCTTACCACTACATCAAATTGGCTTCATAGGGCTAGGTTTGGGCCACATTTATATGTGCAGTGGTAGGAGTATTTAAGGTCAGTTATGTCCAGTTATGGTCGTCGTTCGTCTCCTCAATTTAGGGATCTCAAGTCTACCCGTGTTCGACCACATATAGCCCCTTTAGAGAAATCCTCATGTTATTATGAGGATTATCGCTCATCGCATACCACCCCAAGAAATCGTGTCGACCCTTAGACACAATTCTATTATGCTAGAGATGATCACTACGACAAGAGGTCCTCACGCTATCATCATTACACCTCTCCGCAACTCTATGATGATAGAATTGAGTATCGTTCAGGTCGTCATCGTTACACATCCCCTCTGGTTGAAGAATCTGAGTCTGCATATGCGCAACCACCACGACACGTTCGTAGGACCCACTCACACCCACGAACACAATATTATTATGTGAGGAATTGTTATTTGTCGTGTTATTAGACGCATGTACATTAGTCCCACATCATGTACCACTACAGTTATGTTATTTCATTTTGATATAAATAAAGGGTGAGACCTCAATATGAGGTACTTAGTTTTCCTCCCAAACCCCGTAACATGGTATCAGAGGGAAAGAAACCCTAATTTCTATTTCTCTGTCGCTCGATCCCGCACGCCGCTCCGCTCGATCCCGCACGCCGCTCCGCTCGATCCCGCACGCCGCTCCGCTCGATCTCGATCCCGCTCCCGCTCCGCCACGCTCGTTCTCGCTCCCGCTCCGCTTGATACCAGTGGTCGACCTCTATGCCCGTCTCACGGACATGACGACGGCATGCCTCCGCAGCGAGGTGATGTCGGCCGTCTACCCTAGATGCGTCGACACTCCTATCAACGCCTGCTGCCTCCCGTTGCTTCTACCGTCGCTGCCTTTGCCGGAAGGTTTCTACTCCCGCGGCTTCTACTGTTGCTACCTCTCCTGCGGCTTCTACTGTCGCTGCCTCTCCTGCGGATTCTACTGTCGCTGCCTCTACTGTTCCTCCCTTCCGACTGCTCCTGCTCCTGTGTTCGGGGCCATGAATTCCTCCGTAACAAGTACCGCCCCACCGCCGATTCCCTCCGGCGATTCTCCTAACTACTTTCCTCCAAACGCGAGGATTGCAACTACGATCCTTACCTCCTCCAATTTTCAGTTATGGAAGAAGGGGGTTACTATGTCTCTTGCAGGCATCCGCCGTACACACCATCTTACTCGTCTCCCAACCCATGCTGTGGGGAGTACCGAACATGACGACTGGTATAGTGATGATTGTCGCATCTTTGCTCTTCTCCTGAGTTCTATGGATCCCTCCGTCCAGCAAATGTGCAAGAACTGCGACAACACCAAGGAACTATGGGACACTCTTCACATGTTTTTTCTCAGGAGAACAACCTCTCTCGTCTTGGTGAACTCGTCCCCAAGATCTCTGAACTACGCCAAGGCGCGCGTCCTGTTACCGATCACTTTGCCGAATGGAAGGTTCTCGCCGATGAGATCTTGGATCTTTGGGAGATTCCCTCTACCTGGGAAGGGCATTAGGCTCAACGTGAACACCTTGTGCTCCTATGGCTATTGAATGGATTGGATCCTCACTTCTCCACAACGAAGACTGAAATGCTCGCCAGTCCTACTACACTTCAGACTGTTAGTGTGTACCATCGGCTTACTAAGGTGGCTCTATAGGTATCTCGCCATCTGCTCTACATACATCTTCCGGCGAGTCGATGGCTCTTGCCTCACGAGGAGGAGGTAGGGGAGCTAGTCGGGGGGGGGGGGGGGGGCGGCGCTCTGGCCGTGGTCGTGACTCATACACGCGACTTTGTGCCCATTGCGGGCGTCGAGGACATACAAGAGATATATGTCGGCTGATTCATGGGAAGCTAGAATGGGCCTCCAAACCTCCTCCACCTCGGTCAGCACACATGGCTGACTCCACTGCTATACCTCTGGGATCGCGCACTGTTGAAATATCTGAAGATGATTATTGGCGTCTGCAGGCTCTACACGTTGACTCACCGACTCCTAGTGTAGCTGTGGCTCAAATCATTCAGCATGTTTGTACCTCACAACGGCCGGTCCAGTGGCTAGCTGATTCTGGTGCTTCTGATCACCTGACTAGTTCCTCAGGTATCTTACACTCATACAAACCTCATAGTGGAGCCTCGATTACTGTTGTAGATGGCTCCACTGTACATATCGTTGGGTTTGGTAGCTGCAATGTGACACCTGACATGCCACTCTCCTCAGTGGCGCTTGTCCCTCAATCTGCCTACAATCTCCTGGATCTTCATTATCGTCATGGTCATCCGTCTATGCAGGTCATGCGTCGTCTGTATCCTGAGCTTGGGAAAGTTTCCCATCTCAATTGTGAGTCTTGTTTGTTTGCTAAACTCCATAGAGTTAGCTATAATCCTCGTCTTGATGTTCGTGCTTCTGCACCTTTTGATTTACTTCATTCAGATATTTGGGGACCATGCCCTGTTCCTACGTTGTTAGGACACAAGTATTATGTTACATTCATTGATGATTTTTCTCGTACAACTTGGGTGTATCTAATGAAAAATCGTTCTGAGCTACCTTCTATTTTTCAGCATTTCTGGAATGAAATATTTACTCAATTTATGTCTGTATTAAGTGTCTCCGTACTGATAATGGCCGGGAATAGCTATCTCGGTCCATGTCTCTCTTTCTTTCTGACAAAGACATCATCCACCAAACTAGCTGCCCGGCTACCCCTCAACAGAATGGTGTTGCCGAACGCAAAAATCGGCATCTCTTTGAAGTCACCCGGGAAATCCTTCACCACAGACACATACCCAACCACTTCTGGGGTGATGTCGTACTTACTGCTGCCTATCTTATTAATTATCTTCCCACTCATATCCTTCAGGGGGAGACACCCTAACACACTCTCTATCCTGACCATCACAGTCACCCCCTTCCCGTGAAGGTCTTTGGGTGTGTTTGCTATGTTCGGGACGCTCGTCCCTCTGTCTCCAAACTTGATTCTCGTGGCCTGAAATGCATCTTCCTCGGCTACTATCTGACCACTAAAGGATATCAATGTTACTCTCCTGATCTTCGCCGATACATTCTTTCTTCTGATGTCGTCTTCCGGGAGACCGACCCGTATCCCTTTCCTAGATCCTCCCATCCTGATCCCTCTCTTGATACTCTCTTGGTCCCCAGACATGACCCTGCTACCATTTCACTGACTGATGTGTTCTCCCCTTTGTGGCGGCAGGTTTACTCCCGTCGCTCTTCTGATAGTACAATGGTGCCACCACCTCAGCCTACCTCGGTTACCGATGATACAATGATTGTTCCTCCGGAAGACCCGGCTACTGCCCCTACTACCATCACGCCAGCCAGCCCAGAGGTTCCTATTGCACTCCGAGAAGGAGTTCGGGCATGTCGGGAGCAGCCACTCTATGTTAGCTCGTACCAGGGCTTGTCTGCATCTCATATATCGCCGCACTCGACTCTCGATCGATATCGTCTACCCTCTACCGTGTCGGAGGCTAAGGCTCATCCTGGTTGGATGGCAGCTATGCATAATGAATTGAACGCTCTCCAATAGAATCATACATGGGACCTTGTTCCCTTACCTTCCGGCAAGAAGGCAATTAGATGCAAATGGATTTACTCTGTCAAGGTGCATGCAGACGGTTCTCTGGACCGCCTGAAAGCCCGATTGGTTGCCAAAGGTTATGCTCAGACTTATGGCGTGGACTATGACGAAACATTCACTCCTGTTGCGAAGATGTCCTCTCTTCACATCCTACTTTCTCTCGCCACCTTCCACCAGTGGACATTACACCAATTGGATATCAAGAATGCTTTTCTCCATGGGCTCCTGGATGAAGAAGTGTATATGGAGCAACCACCTGGGTTCGTTGCTGAGGGAGAGCGTACCAAGGTGTGCCGTCTGCTCGCCTCCCTATATGGATTGAAGCAATCCCCTCGGGCTTGGTTTGCTCGGTTCCGTGCTGTTGTTACCCAGCTCGGGCTTACCAAGAGTACAAAGACTCGTCTCTCTTCTATCAGAACTCCTCGACTGGTACTATTCTGCTACTAGTATATGTTGATGATATTGTTATCACAGGCAGCAACTCTGAAGGGATATCAAATCTCAAAGCATTCTTACACTCTAATTTCCAAACAAAAGATCTGGGCATATTGCGGTATTTCCTTGGGATTGAGGTGACTTAAGATGACCACTCTCTCTTTATTTGCCAACGCAAATATGCTCTCGATCTTCTATCTGACCTTGGGATGACTAACTATGGCCATATGGATTCCCCACTGGAACCAGGAGAAAAGAGTCTTCATGCCGAAAGCAAACTGTTTGATTCACCATAGAAGTACCGTCGAATAGTTGGAAAATTAAACTACCTTACCATGACTCGTCCAGACATTGCTTGCGCGGTAAGTAAAGTCAGTTAGTTCATGGCGGCCCCAACTATGTCTCAGTGAGATTCTGTTCTTCGGATTGTCAGATATGTGAAGAAGGATCCTGGTTTGGGAATTGCGTACAAGAGTCGAGGTCATTCCAATCTAGAGACATACAGTGATTCTGACTGGGCAGGATGCTTAGCCACTCGAAAGTCAACCACAGGATTCACTGTCTTTATGGGTGGTAATCTCATCTCCTGGAAGAACAAGAAACAAAGCACAGTTGCCAGATCTAGTGCAGAGGCAAAATATCGTGCTATGTCCCACACTGTTGCTGAGATCATGTGGGTGAGGCAGATTCTCTATGAAATTGGGTATCCCGTTCAAGATCCCACTCCTCTATGGTGTGACAATTAAGCTGCAATCTATATAGCCACTAATCCTGTGTTTCATGAGCGCACGGAGCACATAGAGGTCGACTGCCACTTTGTTAGAGAGAAGTATGAAGAAGGCCTTATTTCTCTCAAGCATGTGAAAACCGGTGTCCAAGTTGCAGACATTCTTACGAAAGGGGTTACAGGGACTAGAATGAACTATATATGTAACAAGTTGGGTCTGAGAAGTTCCCACGATCCAACTTGAGGGGGAGTGTTATTTGTCGTGTTATTAGACACATGTACATTAGTCCCACATCATGTACTGCTACAGTTATGTTATTTCATTTTGATATAAATAAAGGGTGAGACCTCAATATGAGGTACTCAGTTTTCCTCCCAAACCCCGTAACAAGAATTATTGCCTAGATGACCCATAGGAACCCTATAGAAATCACCATCGTTTAGACCCTCCTAGTGTTCCACAAATAGAGTTACCTGAGGCCGAATTTCAACAATTAATTCTTGACCGCTTTGATCTCTTAGATGCTCAATTTGATCGCATAAGATCTACGCTTAGAAGAGAACCTAGGGATTTAGGTCAAGCCACTGATACGTCTAGTAGTGCTCCGATTAATATGAGAGACCTGACACTTGATTTTGTCACTCCCTTTTTTGACGAGGCTCGTTGTCCATGCGATCTTGTTGTTGGATCTGATCATGATCTCATTATACAGGTGGAGAGCGATACTCGTATGACTAATGAGCGTGGTTGCGTGAATGAGGACGAGCGACGTAGTGACACTGTGATGGTATATCCATCCTTCACACCTCACTTAGACATAGTGTCTCCTTTGGTAAGGGGTCCGTATATCGACACTATACCGAGCGACCCACACTTGAGTATAGGGTCTTCCTATTCTCCCCAAGTCTCTATATCGAGTCACATCACTACTGAGAGTCGAGAGCATAGTGTTAACCTCACAGTGTACAACTCACCCACTTACGAGGACACGACCTCTATCAGCTATACTCATCTGGAGGATCATCCCATTATTAATGACTTCATCGTTGGACCTCCGGATAAGCCTTCTGACGAGCCACTACTCCCTTGGGAGGTTTATGAGCCGGGTATTTACTTTGTTGCGGGTATTCTACTTGCTCCCACAACCACTATTATTGTTAGTGCCATCCTCTTGGAGGACCATGCTATCATTATCAACCTCCCCGGGGTTACGTCACTGGAATGCTTATTTGATGAGCTTCCCCTCTTACACGTTCGTGATAGGTCGTATATCCGCACTAGTGCTCATCTCACACGTGATGACTTTTTGTGTACACCCCCTGGTGAACCACCTTGCGGGCTTTATCATTTAAAAGGTACATGTTACACCCGCGCAACACACTATTTTGTCACCATCCATGACATCCCTACGGGTGATGACGACAGTACCAGCCACCTAGTAAACCCTCTGATAGGTTGCCCCATGTTATTATTGTCCAAGTCATTATTAGGCTTTTCCTTAGGAAGTGTGTCGAGTACGTCGTACCCCATTTGCATCCTTCACTTCCTGTCTGTGAGTCGGTTGAATCATTTACTTATCATTTGCATGCACTCCACGAATTTGTCCGTAAAAAGATTGCAGCCAGTAATGATTATTATAAGGATCAAGTAGATCGGCACATGAATGAACAAATCTTTGAGGCAGAAGCACAAGTATTAATTCACATTTGATCTGAGAGGGTCCTACAAGGACCAGCAAAAAAAATTCACGCACGCAGAATGAGCCCCTATACAGTTGCGCGGCGAATTGGTACGAATGCATATGAGATAGGCATCCCTCGTGGTATGGGCATTAGCCGAGTATTCAACGTAGAGGATTTGACTCCCTACTTCGAGGAGCATGTGTACGTGTACCCACTCACCACACCTCTATCCGAGCCTTCATCTGCCATAACCTCACCACCTAACCCTTCTCCTCCTGTTACCTCCACCGGTACCGCTTTGTTGCCACCAACGACGTCACGACATGCAGGCCGAGTTGCACCACCGACGGTTCCATCGACATCATTGCCAGACGGAGATACATCATTACCATACGGAGATACATCAGTGCCAGACGGAGATACATTGATACCACCTGCTTCCACCGACGACGTGCTTCAGATCGTCGGTCACGTCTTCTACGCCGCGGGCGGACGAGATACCCTGCGTTATCTTGTCCGTTGGAGCGGCCGACCCCTGCACTATGCTACATGGATATCTTCAGAGGAGTTCGAGAGACTCGCTCTGCGGCTACACAGCGAGGGTGACCACCCGCCCTCACCAGAGTTGAGTGCTTTTAAGCCGGGGGAGTTGACGGCGCACCACGACCGACATCCGCGTATTCCCGCTGGAGGCGGTGATCAGTTGACCGGATGGACGATCCGAGTCTGTGGTTGCGTCAGGATGATCGATTCGAGTCAGATTCTTATAGGACTCTTTATATTTTGAGATGTATTTAACCTCCGATCGGTCCAGACAATGTGAACCGTCCGATCCGGGTAGTTTGATTTCAATTTGTATGTAGCAGTTTTAATTTAGAGTTATAAAAAAACAGCTACAGCGACGGTTCGAGGGATCGAGGTTTTTGGAAAGCAGAAACCGCCGGTCTGTGACAGGAGCGATTCCTGGATCCTTCTCCGGTGTGACGCCGGAAGCCATCTCTGCCTCCGTCTACTGGTGCGACGCCGACGATCATTCCTCCCCCTTCTTACCTGCTCCATCGCAACCTGCACCCGTCGGCCCTCCCCCAGTTCAACCCGCCACTTCCCAAAGCTGCTGCTCCTGTTTTCCCCTCCTTCCCGTCGGCCTCTTCCTGTCGCCCCATCACCGCCCATACTCCACCGCAGGACTTCGATAAAGCATCTCCAACACCGCTCGCATCCTCTTCCCACACTTTCACTAAGCCTGTGATCGTTCTCCCCCACTTGGCCTGTAACCCCACCCGCCGTTATTTCCCCTCCCGCCTCCTTCCTCCGATTCCTCTTCCATTCCAGAATATTGCTTCAACACTGTTCATAAATTTCAAGTTACTGTTCATAAATTAAAAACACTGTTCACTCCCCTCTTCCCACCTTGTCAGCCACTACCAGCCGACCATTTTCTCCCCTACAGTCGTCTTCCTCTGTCTGCCCGAGTCACTACCATCCTCGCTCTACTACCAACACCATTCATTTGCCGCCCACAGTCACCACTGCCGCCGCCGCCTGCACACGCAAATAGTGGTATAAAGTTATTTTCTTTTATTATTGCTTACTCTCAGCTACTTATATCATGGTGGATGTTTATTTTCATTGTGCTACTAGTTTATACGTTGTGCGATTTGCAGGGTTCCTCCAGCGCTTGCTTGAAAGTAATTGCGTCTCTTTCGTTTTGCAAAATTAATAGTTTGTTCTTCATTAATTAATTGTTTGCAACTGCAAGTGCACTGCTGTTAATTGTATAATAAATAATTATTTGCTTGCAATTTTAGCGGACCACTTGTGCACTTTCAGTACACGTCATTGCATATAGGACCACATTTAGTGAGTCCACCTCGTGCCGGCCTTACCACTGCATCACTAACAGTGTTAGTAATTCCTAAGCAAAGATGAACATGAAACTCTTGCACGCTTTAGGAGAATGTTTCCCGGCTTTCTAATGTCATTTGCTATTTTTTCCGCTTTAGGAGTATGTTTCCCGGCTTTCTAGTGTCATTTGCTATTTTCTCGTTAGTAGTGAATAGCTCACACTTTCATCAACAACAACACTCAAGCCTTTATCCCGCTATAGTGGGGTCGGCTATATGGATCCTTTATCGCCACTGTGCCCGATCTTTTATCATAATCTCACTAATGCCTAAGTACATCATGTCTTTTCTTATAGTTTCATTCCAAGTCTTTATTTGTCTACCCCTCCCTCGTTTAACATGCCTAGTGACTACTCTCACAACCCCTCCCTCACACTTTCATCATATTTGCATATTTTTTCTTAAGTTTATTCCATTTTATGTACAATTTTTAGAAAGTGTTCCATTTATATTAGAAACCTTAGACCTGAAACGTCATACATTGCTTAATATGAAAACTGCATACTTAATTTCCTATAAAGTTCCCTTTTAAATTTCCAGGTTGAATATTCAATTTAGTTACAATGCAGGAGAGTAACTAGTAATTTTTTCTACGGAACCACAGCTTAATGAGGTATAACACTTTTTTTTTGAATAAGTTCACACAACATATGATAATCCTTAGGTGGCATGAATTTGCAGTATCTGACATGCTAGGTTTGTGAGTACCTATAGGAGCTGAGAGTTTATTATAAATTTCTTTTTTGTCCTCTGATTTGCCTGTACAATTTTTTGAAGTCTACAGATTTCCGATGCACTGTCCTTACTATTTCTGTAAACTGGGTTTGTATCATTTATTTAATTGAAGACTAAAAAGAAGAATTTCTTGACTGCATATAAAAGGTTCGTTGTCTATGAAGGAACTAATGCTCGATGAACTTGAAGTAGGTTCTTAAAAAGGCTGATATGATTCGTAAGAATGCAGTTGAAAGTATTTTGGCGGAACGTAACATCCTTATTTCAGCTCGAAATCCCTTTGTGGTAAGCATGTTTTTTAATCAACCATGTATGCTGCTTTTTGTTCCTTATGTGAAAGGTAATTTAGATCTTAGCTTTGATTGTTATAAACAGGTACGGTTTTATTACTCCTTCACTTGTAGGGAAAACCTCTATTTGGTGATGGAGTATCTGAATGGTGGAGACCTTTATTCTCTATTGAGAAACATAGGTTGTTTAGACGAACAAATGGCTCAGTTATACATTGCTGAATTAGTAAGCACATAAAACTCTTGTGAAAATGGTTGAAACCAGAAGTTACCACAGAAAAAGCCCAAACTACTTGCTTATTCCAATTTTTTTCTACCTTATGTAGGTTCTTGCACTGGAATACTTGCACTCATTGAATGTCATTCATCGGGATCTGAAGCCGGACAATTTATTAATTGCTCGCGATGGCCATGTAAAGGTAAATATCCGTCTTAGTCGAAATTTTTCTTCAAATTTATCGTTCCTTTATCATCCTGCTTTTATCTTAACTGCTCTAAATAGATGCTTCTACCTAAATGCCATATTTTGTAGTTATATATTTATCAGTCACCAGATAATGCAGTATGCTGCAAAACCTTACCATATTGATTGGATATGATTACTATTGTTAGAGTTATTATATTTGGTTATTTTAGTATGTTTAAAGTTTAGTCCCACACCGTGGGTTAGGTTTGCGAGTCTTATTGTAATGCTATAAATTCTCCTATGTGAATGAATGAAAACGCAACAAGTATTTTCAATTTCATTTTTTCTATATGGTTTCAGAGGACCTGTGGCTGCCACAAGCTTCCGCTTCTCTTTTTTCTTCGATCCTGTCGATTGTGCCTGCTAGGGATCCCGTCAAGTACCCCTGTTTCGATGATTCCATCGACGGGAGCGGCCCCACTATCCCCTCGACAACCATGGCTTCCTTCGTCATTTCCGTCAACGAGCTCCGCTGCTTCCCTAATTGTCATCCTGCTCCCGTCATGTTTCTATCGCAGATCGTCGACAATGATCCGGTCCATGTTGCGCCTGCGGCTTCTTGCCTGATGCTGCTTGACTGTGTCTATTTCCGTCAACGATGAAGCTTCTTCTCATGATTGTTGCGCTTGTTCTTCTTCTCCCAATCGACTGCGTTCGTTCCCTATTCCCGTCGAGCTGACTGTTGCACTGTTCTTCTTTTTCGTTCCCATCGAGTTGTTGTTGCCCCTGTTCTTCTCTTTCGGTCCCGCCGAGCTTCCTGTCCACGTTCCCGTGCTGCTGCTCCGGATGATGGTTGAGCTCCTGTTGCTGCTGCCTACATGGATCCTACCGACTGTTACCTCAACCTCCATGGATCCTTGTTGCTGCCGCCTCCATGGATCCCTTCATGACGAGCTCTTCTCTTCCTTGTCGGGCTCCCTTCTCGCTCGCTGCTGCTTGAGCCTTTTTTGCTCGCCGCTGCTTGAGCAATCTACTCGCAGTTGCTTGAGCCGTCTGCTCGCCGTTGGCTCGTGCTTTTGCTCGCTGCACCTTGGATCGTGTTCTTGCCGGCAACCGTTCTCCATAATTTTTATGTTATGTTTTGTGTGTGTGTCGTGTTTGTCTTATGTTTGCGTCCCAATGCGTTGTATGCCTTCATGCATGTGTTCTACTTGAGGAGTGTTTGTCACGGCCTCCAGGTGTAGTCTATGCCTTCATGCACCCATTTCACATGGGGGAGAGTGTTCATGATGATGGCGGCTCGGATACTTCTTTCCCGACTCCTACCTTAGTAACACATGGCCTCCAGGCATAGCCTATATCTTCATGCACATGATCCACATGAGGGGGAGTGTGTGTGATAACGACGACGCAGATGCCTCTTTCCCGACTTCTGCCTTAGTCACACATGGCCCCCGAGAATATTTCATCTGTTGTTTGTCTCCCCACATTTTTCTTCGATTTGAGGTGGGGTTGGTTTGAACTTTCTTGGTTGACCTAGTTTCAGCTCCGGGAGCATCCAACGTGATCATGGTCGGTTTGTAGACCAATGTCGTGTGGCTTATGCCCGGTTGGAGTATCCCCAGTGACACACGGTTTGACGTCGGTGGCTGCTCTTTTGTCCCATGCTGCCAACCACCATTTACCTCTCTTTTTATGTTGTGTTCATGATGAAGGTTTCACCTTCAGCTTGAGGGGGAGTACAACAACAACACTCAAACCTTTATCCCACTATAGTGGGGTCGGCTATATGGATCCTTTGTTGCTATTGTGCCCTATCTTTTGTCATAATCTCACTAATGCCAAACTGCATCTTGTCTTTCTTTATAGTTTCATTCCAAGTCTTTATTTATCTACCCTCCCTCGTCTAACGTGCCTCATGACTAGACTCTCACAACGCCTAACAGGTGCCTCTAATGGTCTCCTTTGTACGTGTCTAAACTATCTTAGTCGAGCTTCTCGCATATTCTATGCAATTGGTGCTACTCCTGCCTTATCCCTAATACATTCATTTCTAATTTTATTCAGTCTCGTGTGTCCACACATCAACCTAAGCATTCTCATCTCCACAACTCCCATTTTTTGCTCATGTACACAATTCACTACCCAACACTCAGAACCATAGAGCATCGCGGGTCTAATTGCAGTACAGTAAAACTTGCCCTTAAATTTTAATGGTACTTCACGATCATATAAGATCACTGACGCGCCTCTCCACTTCAACCAACCCGCTTGGATTCTCTGTGTCGCATCTAATCCCAAACGATATTGATATTTGACAAGACAAAAAACCACATGCTAGCACAAATAGTTTATTTTGCAAAACTAAATCAAGAGCGGATTAGCAATTTACCTCCCTCAAAAGAAGGGGAGAGGAGTTGCCACGAAGGATCAGGGAGTTAGCGGTGTTTGGGTGACAACCTAAATCGGAGAGGGTTTTGGAGAGATCCCACCAACGGTCCGATGAGTGACGCCGAAAATGAAAACCACAGCAGAGTTAGACGATTACAAGAGGGCAAAATGCTTGGATCAACGTAAATACGTTGATTGGAGCGCAAAAATATCACATTAATGCGATAAAAATTCTGAATAGAGGGGAGGAGAGAAATTTCTTACCGAAGAAACCCAAATCCGGGCTCAAAAATCCAAGGAGGGAAGAATCGAGCAAGCCCTAGGCGATCCTCTTGCAATCCACTGGCCAAATCGATGAGGAAGAGGAGGTGGAGGGCCTGCCAACACTTAGAGGAGGAGGAAGAAGAGGGCTCTGTTGCCGTCTAGGAGGAGGAGGGACTGCCGACCTCAAGGGGGGGGGGGGGCAGTTATCACTGTTTTTTTGCTCTGAGAGAAGAAGGAAGAAGCACAAAAGGCACCGTCTCTTGGAGGGATAAGAGTTGCCGGCCCTAGGGGAGGGAGGAGAAGCAGGAGGCGGCGCCGGCAAAGCGTGCGGGTTGCGGGAACAGCGGGGGAGAGGCGGAATCGGCACAGGCGAGGGCGACAGGGTTGCGGCTTGCGGTATGCGGGAAACCTTGGACCGAGGGATTAAAATGGGGGCTCAGGCTTATAAGAGAGGGGGAAAACAAAAACCCTTCTAACCAAAATTACAAGTTTGCCATTCTTATTTTATTATCACAAGTATTTTGGGTCCCCTTTTTTTTTATAAATTGGATTGTCACATGAAGTATGGGAACTGAGCTAACATTCTCGTCCTCGTCGTCTGGGGGATCATCCACTTTGATCCAAAAAGACGCTTTCACCTTTGTCCGTCTGAATATGGCTCGTCGTAGTTAAAATAAAGTTCTTGTGCACGACGTTCTGCTATCTCTGCTCGTGATTGCCACTTGATGGCTGGGGTAGCACTGGATTCCTTACTCTTAAATGGGGCGGGTCGACTACTAGAACAAGCACTATGTGTGCCCTCACACCCACTGTCCCCGTACTCACCATAGTGGATGTCATACGGGGTGCCCATGAGGAGAGGTTTGTTACAAATACGGGCGAGCCCCATGGCTGTGAATGTTCTACTGAGCTTGAAATTGGACTGCATCAGATTGTGTAGGCTAGCAGTGAAGATATGTACTTGATGCTCTGGAAAGATAGAAAGAAAACAGACAAGTAAAGTCTAAAAGCTCTCCCAAGTGATCATCCACGAGTCCGGAATACTTGAGATTGGCTAGGTTTCCCAAGGGATTGCTGCGGAGAGGCAACCCAAAACGCAGATTGTAGGAGTGCTTGAAGGTGGCCTAAGTCAAAATACGAGTCTCCTGAGCTAGTTGGCCATACCATAGCTCTGTCGAGCCCAAGCGGTAGAAGGAAGCCAACCCAATCTAATCCTCCAATGGCATGAGCTGGTTAGCAAAGAAGTACTCATCGTGTGTGTGCCAGTCCTGGGGATTGCTCTTGCCGTCAAATAAGTGAAAAATCTAATTTCACATAACGTGAAACACTGCCTACCGTGTACCGAGGTGCGTGGGACTTGGAGGGCATGATTAATAACGATTTGCCATGATTTTAACTCGTAGGGTGGGGGATGACTAGGAAGTTCCCGATAGGAGAAAGACATCTAAACGGGTAGTCAAAGCTGTGATTGGGGCCTATAGTTGAACCTGAACGTCCTTCAACTTTTGCATGACATCCATAATGTGAGAGAGGGTAGGACTGCCCTATTCCATGGTCGCAGAAGGTGTGTGGGGGTTGTTCAGAGGTGGCAGAAGTGGGTAAGAGGGTTGGAAGCCACGATACTGCCGACTGGGCGCTCGGTCGGGCATGTAAGCGACTGATCAATGGTGTGGGAGGGATGGGAGGCTCGGTGAAGGTAGGTGTGGGCGGTTTAGCAAAATGAAGTTGGGGAAACCACCGTTGAAGTCGCCCGGGGAAGGGCCGTTAGGGTTGTCGATCGATTGTTCAGCGGATGCGTAGCTATCAGGGAGGAAACGACAGGTGGTCGTTCAGGTGTCAGCACGGGAAACCAAGGGACGCGCAAGTTCGACCGTGGTCGGAGCTGGTGCCGTCGATGCAGGTGGAGTGGCAACCGGTCGATCGTCATTGTTGGAAGGTGAAATCAATGAAAACATGGGCTCGGTTTGTCGATATCCCTCTGTATATTAGGGTTGGAGTCAAATGGTGGGTCCAAAGGCAGAAAGAGGCACTGATACCACGATGTTGCAAGCTTCCGATTACGTGTTGGTGTGTGGTCTTGAGAAGGAGAAGTCTCAAACAGGATCGCTTCGACCCTTCCTTAGAAGAATCAAGGGGAGGGAGAAGATGTAATAGGAAAGGAAATTAGGGTTTTTCATTCATTACCATCAAACCCACCCTCACCAATATATAGTGAGCATAAAGTGTTATACAAAATTTACCAAATATGCCATTCACTCGGCTACATTTTGCGTGAGAAATAAAAGTGCACGAAAATAAATATACAATGCAACGACAGATACAAGACATTTCAAACAAACGTAGTCACCCGTTTCATGGGCCCATAACAATAGGCTCTCTATGGGTATTGGAGGGACTAAGGATATTAGAGGGACTGCTATGAAAACAAGAGCTATCGCCCATGTCGATAGAGCTAAATCGTGAGGCAATAGGATTAAAATCAATATTTTGTGATTTGAATTTGGCTGTTTGATCAGAGGCTATTTGAAATAGTGGGCTAGGATTTCACGTGGTATTTTGTGTAACACCCCTTTCCAGTTTTACAATAATCAGTCATCCGGCCGGGTCAGCGATATAAAGAGAACTAGGAAACAATATCAAAACCAGTACACAGCAGGTATAAAGGAGGAGCTACTAAAAATTTTAAAACCTACAATAGAAGCTAAGAAAGTAAACTAAGGGTAACCACATACCTGATATCTGGATTCACAGAGCCACTAAACATGAAAAGAAGTGAAGTGACTGAAATTCTGAAATAATATAATAAGTCTGATACAAGGCATATAAAACATTAACAAGGTACATTGCCCATATCTACAAATACATGCTGAAAAAGAGAAAATTGAAAGTGGAAGCAACTACAAACTGTCTCCACTTAACGCTCATCCTAGGCGAAGTTTCACACCCGGGTCACCTGTAAAAAATTGCCCACGGGGAGTCAGAGTAAGGAAAAATAACTCCTCCTAGTGACACTAAAAACGTTTTATTAAATGATGAATGCATGTCTTTTGAAAACTGGTTTTGTTCATTAAAATCTTTATGCTATGATATGCATGCGTTTACTATGCTCCCTGGTCAACAAACCTACTCGCTCTACGTTCATGAGCTCTCATTATATTTTCTCAAGTCCCGACGTTCACTAACTAGTGTACTGTCTCACGCCAGGTCTATACTTGAGTTCTAGGCAGTTTCTAGTCTGCACATCTACTTGGAAGGCTCTAGGCAGAGTAACTCCTAACGCGCATCTGAAACTGACGACCCGAGACCATCTGATGAACTCAATTGTTCTAGTGTCGCGCGAACACGGTCTCGAATCTGCTAACTATCTCAACGGAAAGTCAACTCCCAAGACTGTACTGTTCATAGGGTACCATATGCCTTATGAGAAAGATAGTGCGCCTCTACCTAGCACGAAAAGACTTATATGTGCTTAGCGACCTTTTTGGTCTGATGCTACTCTGCATGAGACATCTCTTTTGGTGTACTACTGAGCGACCCTTGACTTTCTCGTGGTCGACTAGAAGGGACATTCACGCCCTTGGTTTGACAAATTCCATGCTTATGTACGCGGGTAAAGGTTTCGTACCTAATGTCACTGTTCAGGATCTGACTACTTTGGTCTTGGAGAAGGGTGTCATGCTACACATTTTCCGCGATCATTTTCCTACCACCACACCCTTCTATGCATGGTCATGATATTTGTACAAAGCCTACACATGCGTATACAAAATACATTACTTGTTATGTCTAACTAACAAGAATTAGGCTTCCTTACAGTAGTGGTGCGGCGCTCGTACACTCGGCGCGGTGACATTTGATTTTCCAAAAGAAATCCGACAGCCGAGGGCTTCCGAAGCCTTGTTTCGAGGCCACCACAAATCTGCAAACCAAGCAACACTTAAATCTCGCATTTTCCCCTTATGGTTTTCGTTGGAAAAAATTCCAAAATGCTAGGGTAATCCAAAATTAACGGCTAACATAGCGTATTACCTTTACGTGGGAGTGATTGATGCTCTACTCCAATTTCGCGGTGGATTCTGTACTCCAAACCTAATTAGGGCAAGAGAAAGAAAAACCTAGTTCAGATTAACTTCCAAATCAAAGGATTTCCATGAAGGAATGAAGATAAGAGAAAAATAAAACTCACCAGAACCAAAACGTTCAACTTCCACCGGTTAGGGTTGAATCCGGTTCTTCCACGGCTAAGGAAGGAAGAGAAAGACCCACTGGCCCCCGTAGAGGAAGGAGGAGAAGTCGGAGATGAGTTCTGGAGCGAGGGAGGCCGTCGGCTAGGGCTGTGGGAGGCGTCGGGCTCGGCGCTTGCGGGAGACGGAACGGGAGGCGTCGGGCTCGGCTGCGGTTTCTCCCGTGAAATCAGGTTTACGGGATTTAAATCATGGCTTGCGGTTTTCCTATTAACCGTATGAGGAGAGGGGGGGGTTGAGACCCGCTATTGGCACCCCAAACTGTGATATTTCACATTACCTCCTATTCAACATAAAAATTTGTCGCGTTTTGTCACTAAGTTAAAATGCGTCTCACTCTCAATATGATTAACATAATTCACAAATTAATGAATGCGACCCTTTTGACTACACTAATATCGTACCTCGACAACGCGCTGTCTCGATCAAAATTTGTCGCGACTTGACCCTACAATTGAAATAATTTCGCGTCAGATAACAGATGCTACATTTTGCAGGGACTTATTTAGGGCACTTGGAGTTCATTTGAGCTCATTTTCTCTGAAGTTGAGAGAGGAAGGACTGAAGAGTCGTAGTCCACCCCAAGGCCTTCTTGCCATCATATCCTTGATTTGGAGTGTGATTTCTCTAATCATAATCCATAAGTAATAAGCGAGTGGTTCTACGATCCTGTCAAGGTGTTTCAGTGAGAATCTTATGGTGGGTAGTTGAAGGATCCAAGTGTTGTAGGAAGGTAACACTCCTCTTATATGTAGAGCTTTTATTTGTAGGTTTCATGATTTGCATGATTAGATTTTGCCAATTTTCTAGATCTCTGTGTTTATGATTTATGTAATGGGCATGTGATCCCAGTTCATGCATCTTGTAGTCTTTTAGATTAGATATATTGCAATGATGCCAGTAGGGCCATACATGCGGGGAGCAATAGTGTTTGCATTACCAATTCATATTAGTACAAATGTGATGCACAGTTTAAGGCGCTAATACACTCCCAAGGGTTTATTAGGACTCGTCCAAAAACCTAGACGTCTAAGCCTAGGTTTTCTATGTAGAAATCATACGACTAAATTTCAGGATTTGTGGTGAAAGACCTTTATATCCGGGGTCCAACCTCGAATTGGTGGGATGGTTGATTTGAATGCTTGGTTATTATGCTATTCACTCGCGGCCCTAGAGGGTAAATTCTTATAATTACGATTGATGTGTTTTTGCATATGACATCTGAATCAATTGTGAGTCAATGGGGTTAGACCAATTGCAATGACACGTATAACCTTAACGAAGACATATAATCTATCCTTGTGCTGGGCCATCGCGCATATCTAAGGGCAAGGGCAAGTGAAGTCAAAATGTGATCGATATTCATCCATGTCAGTGTGTATGATTGCCTTCAGTTTGATATCATGATTGGACACCGTGATCGTGTGTCCTGATTGGTTGCATGTATTATAATGAATGTAGACTGACTATAGGATGATGAAATTTAATTGTGCATGCTATACTCATTTTCCAACATTGCATTTACTTGCCTTTACATTATATTATTTCCTATAGACGTGCTAATTTGTTGCTGAGTGGTACCTCGAGATCCTTAGGATGCTTTGGAGGGGTAGTGTTACAAGTGGTTGGCATTCACTGACCCTTTCGTTAAAACTAATGTGTTATGCTGGAAAGTTGAAAATGGAGTAACGATGCCAAGGCTAGAAGTGATAGCATGAGACATATTTTCCCACCGTTGTTTGTAGGGTAGAGAAAAGCTGGACCTTGTCAATACTTCTTTATTATCAAATACAATGTATGAATACATATATATAGGAGGAAAAAAGAGAGAAGAGTCCCCTATACAAGGTGTAAGACTAATGTATAAAGAGAAAAAATAAAAGACTAAATGAGTCACAAACATGGACTGAAAAAATAGGGTACTCGGCACCCAGCTTGGATAGGAACTGAAAAAATAGGGTACTCGACATGGCTTTTGTGAGAAGATCAGCAACTTGTTCAGTGCCCGGAACATGCTTCAATTCTAGCTTCTTCATTTGAACTTTCTCTCTAACGAAGTGGCAGTCCACTTCAATGTGTTTCGTTCTTTCGTAGAAGACTGAATTCTTATCTATGTGTATAACAACTTGACTGTCACAGAGTAAGGTAGCATGTGAAGGGAGTTTTACTCCTAGATCATCGAGGAGACTTTCAAGTCATGTAAGCTCAAAGACAACTGACGCCATCGACCGGTATTCAGCTTCACCTGAACATCGAGCAACAACAACTAGTTTCTTACTGCGACAGGTCACAAGGTGACCTCCAAAGTAGGTACAGAATCCACTGGTGGACCGTCGATCGTCCAGAGAACTAACATAATCTGCATCCGAATATGCAATCAATGTGGGAGTAGAAGAAGAGGTTTTGTATACCAGCCCTTGACCAGGGGCTGTTTTTA
This sequence comes from Platanthera guangdongensis, assembly GCA_039583875.1. Lineage (NCBI taxonomy): Eukaryota > Viridiplantae > Streptophyta > Magnoliopsida > Asparagales > Orchidaceae > Platanthera > Platanthera guangdongensis. The sequence goes on from CM077156.1 coordinate 164,281,231, forward strand.
GATATCTCAGGATGCGTTCGATGGTCTGTAGATGAGACATCCGAGCAGCATGTATAAACCGTCTGACCACCCCAACAACAAAGGATATGTCTGGTCTCGTGACCGTTAGATAAATAAGTTTTCCAACGAGTCGACGATAGTATTCTGGATTTGGAAGAAGAAGATCTGCATCAGAAGCATGTGCACACAGCTTGCGATTGACATCCATCGGGGTGTTAATCAGCTTGCATCCAGAAGAGCTAGCATCTTAAAGAAAATCGAGACAGTATTTCCGTTGAGCGAGGACAAGTCCATCAGGACGTCTTGCAATCTCAAGACCAAAGAAGTATTGAAGGTTCCCCAGATCTTTTGTTTGAAAAATGGAACTAAAATGTTGTTTGACAGTTTGTATTCCTTTTGAATCGTCACCTGTAATTAGGATGTCATCGACATATTCCAAAAGAAGAACCGTTCCTGTAGTTCGATGTCGAGTGAACAGAGAGAAGTCTGCCGAGCTACAAGTAAAGTCAACCTCCCGAACAACCTTACTGAACTTATCAAACCATGCCCTAGAGGATTGTTTGAGACCATAAATAGACTTCTTAAGGTGATAAACTCGGGACTCCCCCGTGGTCTCAAACCCGGGCGGTTGTTGAATGTAGACTGTTTCTTGTAGATCACTATTTAGAAATGTATTCTTGATATCTAGCTGATGTAAGAGCTAGTGGCGATGCACAACCACAGAGAGGACACGAACTATGTTGAGCTTGACCACTGAAGAGAACGTTTCCTCATAATCAAGACCTTGCTGAGTAAAGCCACGAGCCACCGGTCGTGCTTTAAGACGGTCAATTGTACTATTAGGAGCATGCTTGATGACAAAGATCCATTTACACCCAACAGTAGTGTGGCCTGGAGGAAGGGGAACCAGATCCCATGTCTGGTTAGCCCGGAGGGCTGTCATTTCTTCATCCATGGCTACCCACCAGCGCGGATGTTAGAGAGCCTCCTGCACAGAGTTAGAGACAGAAATAGAGGATAAAGAAGTAGCAAAGGTGTGAAGCGAAGGAGACAGGAGATATAACAATACATAGTTTGTCATGGGATGAGCGGTGGATGCCGGTGCCGGATTAGCAGGTCGCAGAGTGTCAGAGGTCGAATCTGACTGCATCGGGATGGCAGAGCGAGGAGGGCGATGAGTATAGATACAAATAAGAGGGGGCTTGTGGAGGACGAGAGACAGGTCAGGGAGGAGCAGTGGTGGAAGAGAGGTAACTGGGTTGACAGGTCTTGGGACGGATTGTGGTGGAAGAGGTGGGTTTTGGGCGGAGAAGAACAATTGATCTTCCCGGAAGGTAACATCAGAAGAAACCGTTACCTTGCGGGTAGTAGGAGAGTAACAGACATACCCTTTCTGAGTACGAGAATAACCGACGAACATGTGTTTGACTGCCCGATTATCCAACTTGTCTGTGGACAGACCAAGTAGGTGAACGTAGCAGGTACAACCGAAGATGCGAGTGGTGAGAGAGAATGACAGAGTAAAGGGGAAGAGGAGACTAAACAGAGTTGCATTTTGAAGGACGGAGGAAGGGAGACAGTTAATGAGATAACATGTCGTCGACAACGCAAAGTTCCAGTAAGCCTTGGGGACCTGCATTTGAATCATGAGCAAGCGAGCAACATTGAGAAGATGTCGATTTTTACGTTCAACAACGTCGTTTTGTTGGGGAGTATAAGCACACAACATCTTGTGAATAATTTCAAATTCAGAGCATAGATTAGCAAATTCATGACTAGTGTACTCGCGAGCATTATCCGTCCAGAGAGTTTTTATTGGTTCGAAAAACTGTGTGCGGATTTTAAGAACAAAAGTGCAAAACACACGGGGAAGCTCAGAGTGATCACAAAGTAAGTATAGTCATGTCATTCGAGAATAATCATCAATAAAAATAATAAAATAACGATAACTAAATGCACTAGTTTGTACGGGCCCCAAACATCAGAATGTACTAAAACAAAAGGAGCAGACTGTTATGTGACGATGAATGTGTAGAGAGGAAGAGGGGATACGAGGGGTAAAACCCTAGAATGAGAGAGAAGAAGAAGAATTAAAGAGAGAGAGAACTAGAGAGATAGTTTAGAAAAGGATAAAATGAAAATACTCTTGCTTGCCTTTCCAAGGTTCACCCCACCGGGTATTAATAGTCAAATGCCCCCTCCTTGGGCTTAGACACGGAGGATCAAAATACGCATAATAATAAGCATAAAAATAGAAGTAGCTAAAATGTCTGCGACATGCTCGACCAAGGCGAGACTGTAACATAATAATATAAGATAACCAATGGCGGACCCGTAACACTCCATCCGTCCTTCAAAACGAACTTGCCCTCAAACTCGTACACCATGCGGGTGGCCAGATCATCAGGTATCTTGATCTCCCGCCAGAACATGGCCCGATAGTGCGTAGCGGCGGAGGCGGTGTCGACAAGTAGCGGCGACGCCGTGGGAAATACGCGCGGCGAAAGTAATGGCTTCCGCAAGGTCGGTGGAGCGATGGTGCGCAGCAGCAGCAGGGAGGGCAGAGAGACGACGACCAGTAGCAGAAACAGGTCCGCCGGGGTCACCAGAGCACGGGCCGGCAGAAGAGGCGGCAGCAGTGGTGGCGGCGGTGATGATAGCGGCGGCGACGACGACGACAGTGTCGATGGCGGCGGCGGCGACGACGGAGGCGATGGTGGCAGCGACTGCATGAGTCGAGTCAGTGGCGACGGCGATGGCTGCGGAGTGTCTTGAACGACAAAGGATGGTGGTTACACTATCATTGATGGAGGCAACGAGTCCAACTCCGGTGGTGGTGGTGACAGAAAAACCACCAACGAGTCGCGAGACATGCAGAGGGCGTCGAGCGTGAGGTCAAGCTGAGCATCGGCGTGGCCGAGTCAAGCCTCCTGATAAGCAATACGACGGTTTAGCTTGACGAGGATAGCGAGAAGCTCAATGCGGTCCGCAGCGCTAAGGAACACATAACAACCTTAAATAATTAATTAGTAGTTAATTAAATAATAACTTAGAATAAGTTATTACTTGATTAATATAATAACTAATTTATTAATAAGGCACGGTGTGTTGGAACTTGGAAGCTGATATGTGGAATGGAATAAAAAAAGAGGAGAGAGTGGCGGTGGGAGAATCAAAGCTGAGTAATGATGAGGCTGCTGACAGAAAAATAATAATAAAAGAAAAAAAGAATGGCTGCAAAGGTGATGGGCAACTGGACAAGAAAAGAAAGAAAAAAAGAGATGGAGATAAGGGGTGTGGTGTGTGGCTTGGGGCTCAAGGTGGCAGGGAGAGGTGGTGGTGGTGGTGGTGGGGGGGTAGGACCCATCAAAAAAGAAACAAAGAAAAAAAAATAGAATAAAAAAGAGAGGAATTAAAGTGGATGGAAAAGGTAACGTGGATTAGGCGGGCTGAAGGCGTGGGGCTCCAGGAGGCGCAAAGATCGATGGGCGCGTGGAGGCTGGCGAAGCAAGATGGGATGGCGGGGCTTCGACGCGGGTTCTGGTCCGGCAAGGACGGCGACGAAGGATGCTCGGGGTTGGCTTCAATGTCGTTATTGGAGAAAGACAAGGCGGAGGGCGCTGGAGGTCTACGTCGGTGGCCTGGTTTGCTGGATGAGACGATCCTGTTGGCTATTTCAGGAGGAAGAACGACGGAGGCAGAGTCAGCTAAAGGGCGTCATCGGCGGTGGGATTCAGCGAGTTTGCTAGAGGCGCTAGGGGGAGCAGTGACATGGGAGTTGATAGCGCCGAGGAAGGAAGAGCAGCGGCTGCCCGCGGGGAACGACAGAGCGGCGATCGGAGGGGAGGAAAGTTCCCTTGATACCAAGTTGTTACGTGACGATGAATGTGTAAAGAGGAGGGGATACAAGTGGTAAAACCCTAGAATGAGAGAGGAGAAGAAGAATTAGAGAGAGAGAGAGAACTAGAGAGAGTTTAAAAAAGGATAAAATGAAAATACTTTTGCTTGCCTTTCCAATGTTCACCCCACCTGGTATTAATAGTCAAATGCTCCCTCCTTGGGCTTAGACACAGAGGATCAAAATACGCATAATAATAAGCATAAAAATAGAAGTAGATAAAATGTTCCGGACATGCTCGACCAAGGCAGGACTGTAACATAATAAACTAATAATATAAGATAACCAATGGAGGACCGTAACCCAGACCTCCGAGTTTAATGAGGAAAAGAAGAATGATGTTGTTTGCCCAAAATACATGAATCACACTTAAAAACAGGAAGAGAGATCTCTGGAAGAGCCTTCTGGAGGACGGGAAGAGAAGCATGCCCAAGACGCCGATGCCAATCAATGGAGGTGATGGAAGAAAAGATGGTAGGAGGAACATCCAGAAGGTATAGCCCATTTTGTAGTCGTCCTTTACCAATGATACTTTGCGTCCGTCGATCCTGTATCAAAAAAGGTGTGAATATGACAGAGCAATTCAAATCGACAGTAAGGCGACTGATAGAAAGTAAATTAAACGGGGAGCCCGGGACATGGAGAACCGAGCGGAGAGAGAGAGAGATGAATAGGGGAGGATATCTGCGGAGCCGGAGACAGGAACGGTGTCGCCATTGGCCACTGTGATACACTTAGAATGCGGAGAATCCAAGTATTGATGTGGCTTCAGCGAGGTGATATGGTGAGTTGCACCTGAATCTAAGATCCAGCGTGGACTAGTGGAAAGACAAGCGATACCTTCATTGGAGATGGATGCAACAGATGCAGGCGGGCGGCCGAGCATGCCGTGAAGTTACAGGAGCTGAAGGAAGACTACTTCAAGGTCAGCACGAGTGGCAGAGGGGCTGTCGGCCGCAACAGACACAATCGAACGAGAAGGAAGACCATGATTGTTGTAGCAGGTCGCCTCAAGGTGTCCATCCTTACTGTAGAAAGAACACTTAGGATGTGGTCGGCCACCACGACCCCTTTCTCGAAAGCCTGAACGCCCTCCACGGGCAGGAGGGAGAGGTAGTAGGGGCGCAAAAGTTTGCTGAAAGAGGGCCGACAAAGGGGGTCCAGTAGTATCAGGAGGTGGTGATACTTTGAGCAGCATGGAGCACACATCAGAAAATGAGGATATAGCAGCAGACGAGAGGATCTGAGCCCGAACGCTCTAAAGATGAGGCGGGACACGAGCTATCAACATGACAATACAAACGAATTCCTTCTGAGCACGCTGGGCAACGAGATCCGTAGTAGGGGCTGATGGAGGATCCACGTTTCATCCAGTGTCTTATCCCGAGTAACAAAAGAGGTCAAGTCAGCATCACCACCAGCTTCAAGAGTCTGAAGATCTGTGATGATGTTATATAGATGCTGGAGATTGTCCTTGCCGGAGTATAGGGAATAGAGTTCTTCCCACATCGCCTTGGCCGTCTCGTGATACATGGTCATGCGGTAAGGTTCATCATCAAGGGAGTTGAGGAGCCACGTTTGAACACGTCCATCATGACGAAGCCAGTCATCGGTGAGTGGAGAAGGAGGATCCGTAGTGAGATGATGCAGAAGTCCCTTAGACTAGAGAACCCGTCTGACAGAATGCACCCATTCAATGAAGTTATTCTTCCCAGTGAGGGAAATGGTGGTGATTCTCAACTCATCACACAGTTCCGGAGCAGGGAGTAATCAGGCTGGAGGAGGGGGCGCGGGCTGCTCTGAAGAATCAATCGAGGACCCCGTGGAGTCTTAGCGGCTAGAGCGGCAAGACAACAACTAAGCGACGACTAGACAAGGGGCAGGGTCGCAGCGGCAAAGCAGGACAACAGCTAAACAACGACTAGATAAGGGGCAAGGTCGCAGCGGCTAAGCGGCGACTAGACAAGGGGCAAGGTCGCAGCGGTAAAGCAGGAGAACCGAACAGACACAAGTCGCACAATTCGATTAGTGAAGTTGGCAAGAGCAAGAGCAGAATGTGCCCAGACTGCACGGCTAGAGAGTTTGGCAAGGCTGCGCGTCACGAATAGTCGGCAGAAGTGGGTGGCGCGAGCAGGAGCAGCGACTAGAGTAGTCGGCAAGACCGGAGGAGAGAGGGGCACAAGGAGACCGTGGCAACTAGCAAAGATCGTGGCGGCAACAGCTAGCACGGGGAGACCGTGGCGACTAGCAGAGATCGCGGATGTAAGGCGAGCATGCGGTGAGAAGACGAGGAGAGATCGCACGACTAGAGAGAAGAGCACACAACGAGAAGACGAGGAGAGATCGCGCGGCTAGAGAGGCGAGCACTAGCAAAGTCGAGCAAAGATCACGCGGGGAGATTGTGACTAGCAAAGATCGCGGCGGCAGTGGCTAGCACGGGGAGACCGCGGCGACTACCAAAGATCGCGTCGACAAAACGAGCACGCGGCGAGAAGACCGGAGGAGAGTGGGGCCCACCTGTCAGAGGGAAGCGGACTATAAGAGAGCCAAGAAGATGTGGAGGTGGAAGCCACGAGAGGGAGAGAAGCAGAAGCAGGTAGACAAGGAGAAACCACGGTGGGTCTGCGGTTAGAGGGGCAGGCGAGTTGTCGCGGTTAGAGTGAAGGAGACCGCAGACCGCAGGCGGTTAGAAAAAATTGAAACCGCGGTTAGAGGGGCAGGCGAGTTATCGCGGTTAGAGTGAAGGAGATTGCAGACCGCAGGCGGTTAGAAAAAATTGAAACCGCAGGTTCGAACCTGACTCTGATACCATGTAGAGAGAAGCTGAACCTTGTTCATAGTTCTTCATTATCAAATACAATGTATCAATACATATATATAGGAGGGAGAAAGAGAGAAGAGTCCCCTATACAAGGTGTGAGACTAATGTATAAAGAGAAAAAAATAAAAGACTAAATGGGTCACAAACATGGGTCTTTACATGGACTTTTCTAACATGTATACCTGGACTTGAAATTTTGTTTAAAGCCTTGAAAGTGTAATGCGACCTTGTGAACTATTGTATTGCTATTACATACTCTTGTATGTGTACTCTTTGATAGCTAGTTGTATATGATTATTTCTGCTGTTCGTAGTTTTTTACTAATTTCATTGTAGTTTCTTTTTAAAATCCATTTTGTTGCGGTAGTTGTGTCCTTGAATTTCAGTTAGACCCATGATACTATGGTCTTTGGAGAGAGAGTGTTATAATTTGGTATGAGAGATAAATTTAGGTGTTTTATGTTAGTAACACGGGTCACAAGTAAACGTAGATTCCCAAATTCCTTTTGTATTTACTAGTGGGAAACCCTCATTAGGAGAAAAAGCTAATCAAACCTGTCACCACAATTACAATAGTGCAAAGAAAGAGAGCAACTATGTGTTCCTCCTTGTGGGAAAAATTAAATCCCTTAATATAACATGTTATATCTCTTCTGCGGTAATCTAGCTAGTCAATTTATTAGTTCACTAAGATAAAAGCATTAGGAGACTGTGATTCATATACTTCGGTATTTTAAAAGGTTCTCTTGTCAAATCATTATTGTTTCAGACCCGAGGTCATCGACATATCATTGGATGTACCCATGCAGATTGAGTATGCTCTCCCGTAGATGGATGTATCTACATTAAAGTATTGTGTCTCACTCTTCAGGAAATTTGATTTCATGGAAAAAGAAGAAACAAATAGTTAAGACATGGTTGAGTGTTCAGGGTGAATATGGAGCTATGATTGTTATAGTTGAACTTAGTTTCTTTTTTGTATTTTGTATTCTGGTTTAGGTCATCTCGTATTTACTGTCTTAGTCGTAGTTCTGTATCGTGTTATGTCATTTTCGGCTTCTATATAAGACTTGTAAGGTCTTGTTTTGCTCTTGAATAATCTTATTATGATATTCAACTTGGTATCAGAGGAGAGAAAAAATCTAAGCCGCTGTCTGCTCGCATTTCCATCCCACCGTCTCCGACTCACGGCCCATCCCGCCTCCTCCGCTCACGTTTGATCGCCGCCGTCTCCTTCTGCTCTTCCTATGTGGCTGTCGGGCGGCCTCCTCGCCACTGCCGGTTGCTAAGAAGGACGTTGCCGCCGTACTTCCATGAAGCAGCCAGACCGCTCCCCCACTCCCTGCGTCGATCTCTTGATCTGCTACCTGCGCCATTCTTTCCACTGTTGTCCATCTTCCCATTATTCCTTCTGCACCACCATGTGCCACTGATCTCACTCCACCACCGTCCTTGCTCTCTCTCTCCCGATCTCTCTTTTTCTTCATGTGTACGACCGTCGTTCCTCAGGTACACAGGCTACTAGAGTTCCGCCTCTACCAGTCCCCACTTCAGCCTTAGATTTTGATGATGTTGATCTCCATGTCCCACTTGCGCTGCTGAAAGGTAAAACTTCTTGTACTCAACACTCCATCTCGAATCATGTGTCTTACTGCCATCTCTCTCTGGGCCATCAAGCCTTTGTCTCATCTCTCTCCTTGGTTTTTGTTCCTAAAACATGGCAGGAAGCTTTGAGCATACATGTATGGACTCAGGCGATGAAAGATGAAATGTTTGCGTTGGACAAGAATCGCACATGAGATATTTCTCCCCTTCCTCTTGGTAAGAAAGCTATTGGTTCATGGTGGATTTTCTCTGTTAAGCAGAACCAGTACAGTAAGGTTGAGCGACATAAGGCCCGACTGGTTGCTCAGGGAGTCGACTACCAGGAGACCTTTGCTCCTGTGGCAAAGATGGACTCCATTCAGGTGCTGCTTTCTTGCGCTGCTTGCATGGACGGGGACCTCCACCAACTCGATGTGAATAATGTGTTTCTCCATGGTGAACTTGATGAGGTGTACATGAAATTCCCTCCTGGATTTATAAAAAAGGGGGATGAAGGTCTTGTCTGTCGCCTAAGGAGATCTCTATACGGCCTAAAACAATCTCCTAGAATGTGATTCTCACGACTATGCTCAAGTTTGGTTATAAGCAGGCCCAGTATGATCACACCATGTTTGTCTGTCATTGTGATCAGATGGTTGGGGTCCTCATTGTCTACGTAGATGATATTGTGATCACTGAAAATGACACAGATGATATTGCTAACCTCAAGTCACTCTTATTTGCTGAATTCAAGGTGAAAGATTTGAGAAGGTTACGTTACTTTCTTGATATTGAGGTCCCTAGATCAACTCAAGAAATCTTCATATCTTAACGCAAGTATATTCTAGATCTCTTGATGGAGACTGGGATGCTTGGCTGTGTTCCTGCGAATACCCTATGGAAGAAAATCATAGGATTGGAGAAGATGGTGATAATGACCAAATCGATATTTCGCGCTATCAGAGATTGGTTGGGAAACTCATATACCTATCCAACACATGTCCAGATATCACCTATGTTGTTGGTATTTTGAGTAGATATATGCACACTCCCAGGATCATACATCAAGGGACAACATATCGTGTGTTACATTATTTGAAAAAAGCCCCAGGTCGTGGCCTCTTGTTCTCTAAAATTAACCACTTGAAGATAAAAGTTTTCACGGATGTTGACTGGGCTGGATGTCGGGATGACTGCAAGTCCACTACCAGATACTGTTCTTTTGTAGGGGGAACCTGGTGACCTGGTGTGGTAAGAAGCAAAATGTGGTGGCCAGATCTATTGCTGTTGCAGGGTACCGTGTTATGTCATAAGGCCTTTGTGATGGCCTATGGTTACGTACTGTATTACAAGATCCGAGTTTCTTCGAGAGTAGTCCGTTTTCTTATTTTGTGACAATAAAACAACTATTAGTATAACTCACAATCCAGTCCAGCATGATATGATCAAGCATGTGGAGGTTGATCGACACTTTATCAAAAAACGCCTGGATAAGAAGACCGTGGTCACGCCGTTTGTCTAGTCCAAAGATCAACGGGCGTATGTGTTCACTAAATGATTGGGAAGTGATGTTTTCTGATGATATTCAAAAACTTGGGATGACCGACATCTTCCGTCTGACTTGAGGGGGAGAGTTGAACTTAGTCTTTTTTTTGTATTTTGTATTTTTGGTTCAAATCGTCTTGTATTTACTTTCTTAGGCTCGGTTTGGCACGGTGGTGGCGGTCATGAACATGGGGGTTAAATTTCATTCGTTAACGCCCACCTAAGGAACTTCATCCACTTTTATGTTCAGACGGATGATGTTTGTTGGTGATCCTTAACGAATGACGGTTTAACCCATGTGTTTACGACTGCCACCACCGTGCCAAACGGAACCATAGTCGTAGTTCCGTCTCGTGTTATTTTCCGTCTTCTATATATGCCTTGTAAGGTCTTGTTTTTCTCTTGAATAATATTATTGTGATATTCAACTATTATTGCATTTGAGTTGATATGGCTAAAGCTCTCATGGCAATCAGAGTGGAACACTTTACTTCAAACCGTGTGTTTAAAGAAAGAACAAAGTATGTTTAGATTGAGTGTCATTTCATTCAATCCAAAGAGACTTGACTTCATTTGTTAGTTCAAACAACCAGCTGGCATATCTTATGATAAACTAGTGAGAGATCCCATGATCCACTATATATGTAATAAGTTGAGTTCTTATGATATATACTCGCTAACTTGAACAGCGGAGGGGAGGGTACGGTGTTGGATATTAACAGTTAAAGAGTTATCTATAAATAAATAAGGAATGGAAAAGCCCTATCAAGAAATAACAATGGCATAGAAAAGCATCTATTCATAAGTGAATAGTATGGTTTCTTACTTTCTTTAATGTCATTCACTTCCATCGGCTACTCGTGTTCTTTACTCGGCTTTATATTCTGATAAAAATTCAATTATTACTTCTCTATAAATAATAAGGAATGGAAAAGCCCTTTCAACAAAGTAACAACGGCATCCAAAGTTATCTACTCATAAGTGAGTAGTATGATTTCTTCAATGCCATTGCACTTCCATCGACTACTCGTATTCATTACTCTGCTTTATACGCTGATAAAAATTCAATCGTTACTTCTCATGAATTAATATCTTACTCTACAGTTGACTGATTTTGGGCTCTCTAAAGTTGGTCTTATCAACAGCACTGATGATTTATCCGGCCCTGATGTTAGCAGTGCTGTTATTGTGGAACATGAGCCATTACGATCATCTCAACGTGCAGAAAAACGTGAGCAAAGGAGAAAACAATCTGTTGTTGGGACTCCTGATTACTTGGCACCAGAGATACTTCTTGGAATGACACATGGTCTGCCATTTATTTTAATTTCATTTGCTCCATTAGTTTCTTGGTTCTCTTTCACTTCTGCTATTTCGAGTATGACCTCTTAACATTCAAATTGCAGGTCGAAATGCAGATTGGTGGTCGGTTGGAGTTATTCTTTTTGAACTGCTTGTAGGTATTCCTCCATTTAATGCCGAACACCCGCAGGTATTCTACAACAAGTTTATGCTCTCTCAAGTATTTCTCTGTTCATTTAAAACTTTACCTTTTTACATTTGTTATGAAGTATGTTACGGATCTCCACGACGACGAGCCCAAATGGCAAGTCTACACGCGTCGGACACATATCACAAGGACCCACCGAGACCGCCAAGGATAATTAATATTTATTATGTTCTATGTTTGGTTATCACATTTTTAGTATTTTGTGCCTTTCCTAATTTCAATTTTTTCTCCTTTGTATTCGTCCCTCGCCTCTATAAGAGGGCCTGTGAACCTTGTATTCGGTATCCTGGATGAATGTATGTTTCTCTCTTCGAATCTCTAACCCTAGCCTCCTTTCTTTTCCCCTCTTTTCCTCTTCCTCTCTCTCTTTCCCTTTTCCTGACTCAGACCGCCGCCCACTCCCCTCTCACCCCCAGAACCTAACAAAGTGGTCCGACCTGCTCGTCTGCCCGCCACCACCAGCCACCGGAGTTACAGCGCCCGCCAAAGCCCGCGCCGCACCGCGAACAACCCCATGTGCGCGTTACGCGCCATTCCGCGCTGCTGCCGCACCGCGCTTCCACGTGGTGTCCAGACCGCCGCCGCATCGCTGCCCTGCACACTGGCCACCGCCGCCCTGCACACTGGCCACCGCCGCAACTAGGGCCGCTCCCAGTCGCTGCCCCACCGTCTCCAATCTTTAGCAACCCGATTTTTAGGTTATAGTAATAATAAAATAAATAACCTAATCTACCCCCCATATAAATCGAGCCCCTCTTTATTTCTCCCGTAATCAACCCATCGGCCTAGGGCTTTCCGCACCCGCCAACTCCCGCATCCCGCAAAGCCGATCCCGATTCCGTCTACCGCGCCTGCTCCTCCTCCTCATCTCCCTCAAGCCGGCAACCATCGGTGGTTTGCTCCTCCATGTGGCTTATTCAAGGCCCGACAACACCTCCAAAGGGTCGGCAGGTCCTGTCCCTTGTCCTCCTTCAATTTCTCCTCCGTTCTTTACTTGACTGATATTTGTGGGAGAGAACATCTAGGGTTTTCTCTCCTCTCCTCCTTGAGCTCGGATTGAACTTCCCTTGGGTAGGATTTCTCCTCTCCTCCTCTATTCAGATTTTCTTGTTTTACTTTGGGATTTTTTTGTCTCCAAATTTTGTATAACTTGTGGTAATCGTCTAACCTTTGGGTATTTGTGTTTTCCGACGCCGATCGTCGAATCTCTCAGCAGGATCTCTTCAAAATCCTCTCTGATTTAGGGTTTTCGTCACCCAAGCGCCGCCAAGTCTCCGTCTCCACGTGGTAGTCTCTTCTCCCCTCACCTCTGAGGGAGGTAAATTCTCTAAACCCCTCTCATGTTTACGTTATTTGATGATAAATTACCCGTGCTAGCATTGTTTCTTATTAGGTCATTGTCAATTTCATTATTCTTAAACATGTTCAAATAGAGTTTCTGTTTTTGCTTACGCCGTCTTGCCGCCGCCGCCAATTTCGGCTTCTTTAAGGCAAGTAGAGATCTCTCTCTCTCTTTCAAGCATCAAATTTAAGTTAATGCCTATGTTCTATTATTCATGACTGCATTTCTGTATATATGGATCTGTTAAATGGATTTGTATCGTAATTATTTTGTCTATTCTTACGATTCTATGATTTCACCCTGAAATGTTTGGTTTGTTAATAAGTTTAAATTTTGAATACCCAGTTTAATAAGTTATTAATTTAAGGTGTAATATATTTGAAATTTCATGAAATTGTGATCATGAGCGAGTCTTACATTGATATACACTTAAATGAATGATATTATTTGGATATTTACTAGGGTGAATGACTTGATCTCAATTGATGAATAATGAGAAGAATGATAGAATATTGTGCACGAGCAACAAGTGTCATGATAATAATTGTAACGAATGCTTGTTAGCAAGTATGTGATTGATGTTTTGATATATCATGCTCGTAACACACATTTTTGCTTGAAAAATACTTGTGTCAAAAGATGATTTACCCTAGGTGAGTACTTGATATCTCCGACCCGATACATGTCATCTTACCTCTATATACTCGATAAATCTTCTTGTTATTATGAACTTAACCTCTCGAACCCGCGAGACTCAAAACTCTCTATTTAGTTTTCTTATGTCATCGAATTTATTCCTTATGGCTGTCTGGTTGTAAGTCTTGAATAAAGTCAGTTTTCACCTGATTTTTCACTTTTAAGTGAATTCATTTCCGCTAAAATCTCTAAAGTATGAATCATGTAACTCATAATATCATAAACAAATATTGTAACGTGTTGGGGTAACTTGGGTTGCAGCCTTCACGGTGCCAGTTGGGACCCACTAAGCCTCTTTGAGCCGGGCCCGAGCCGTGACGATGGTCATGACAAGCAAGAAGTTTTTTCTAATAAGACTTGTATCCGGACTGAGTGTGAACCATGCGCATCCACTCAAAACACCTACACATTTCATTGATTGCATCTTATGATATTACTTGTTCTATTATATGTTATGCTCTAGAGTAAGCTTAATTCAGTTATTTCTATTTGACTATTCTATCTGTCTGATTTAGTAGCTCTGATTCATGAAAACTGGTACGTGTAGGTTTCTGTTTATCATGCTCATATTTTACTTTGCTCACCTGTTTATTTCAATGTTCTGAGTCTTTTCCTTTCTGTTTTGGAATTGCCTTAGCGTTCGTGACAGAGCCGCCATGTACTCGAGCCCGATCTGCTTAAAGTTTCGGGTTCTATGTTTATATTTCATTTAATGTTAAATATTATTTTCTCTAATATCATGGACAACTGTTAGGCTATTTAAATACTTTATGTACTAGAATTTGATATTAATGCATGTGCATCATCTTTTGAATCATAATTGCATGAAATCTGTAGCAGTGTGCCCTGTAAAACATGATTTTTACTAAATACATGTGCATTTAAAAATTCTCACTGTTTTAAATTCTAAAAGCTTCCGCATAAAAAATTAAATTGTTTTTACTTAAAAACAATTATTTTAAACATATAACCAGTATCTCTGAATCCGGCTTAGCAGACGTGGTTTCCTTTCCGCCCATGTTCGTGGAATCACGACCCTCCCGAAGCGTACTCTGACTGTTGTTGAGGCGGGTTGTGACAGTTGGTATCAGATGGAGGTTAGTTTCAAAAGATAAAGTATTTTGTAATTATCAAATATTTTGAACTTTATTATAAAAATAAATATACATGCATCATTTTTTCACTCACTTGTCATTATTTGTTGTTCGCGACTGAAACACGCACACACCCACTGATAAGCATGAGTAGTATGCACACGAATATTAAGGGAGTATGAGCAAACTTAACATTTTTGTGCATATGAATTTCCACTAAAATATACATCGCTTGCGAATATTAAATTGTATGAGCGGTTTAATATTTTCAAGTGTGCTGACATTAGAGTCCTAATATGCATGACATGTTAAGCGATATGGGCGCTTAACATGACATGTGTATTCATTCATTTGCATTCATATCATAAATCATTGCACAAGTGTTAAGCTAAGAACAACAATAATGATTGTACACACATGAAATTTACTATCTGCTTGACATCTCACATGATCTCATTGTTGCACTTGCGTGATTATTACTTAGAGTTGTCCAATGAAAATGCTGTAATTATTACATAATTTATATACCTGACAGTAAAAAATGTGCTACAATTTCTACTTTCATGTCTCCAGTATTCGTACTTAGTCTTCCTGTTCTGCTCGATTATCAATCTTATCTGGTCATCTTATATCTCTTTCTAGTTAGCTTATAAGTGACAATGAGAAATGAGTGATTTCTTATAAATGGTTCTTCTGAGCTACTTCAGTATTGTTTGTGCTCTTCCATCCCCAGAGTGACTTGCTTTTGTCATTACTCAATCGTCATTCAGATTCTTTTTCCCGTTGATGTCATATCTTCGCTTCGTGCAAAATTGTTTCGCTCTCGGATTCTCGAGTCTTACCTTTCAATTTTGAGCTAATTGAACCAACTCTTGTGCTCCCTGAACCCAATCTTTTGTACTCTCTGTTTCTTTGTATTCATAGTTAACTTCCTTGCTTGATTTGCAAAACCTTGTTGGAATGAATGTCATCTGAATCTTCGTCCTAAGAGTCCCCATTTAGAGAGATTCTCAGAAAGTTTCGGGATGAAACTTCCTAAGTAGGGGAGAATCAACCCGATTTTTAGGTATATAATAATAATAATAAAATAAATAACCTAATCTACCCCCCTATATAAACCGAGCCCTCCTCTTTATTTCTCCCGTAATCAACCCGTCGGCCTAGGGCTTTCCGCACCCACTGACTCCCGCATCCCGCTCTTCCGCATTCCGCAATGCCGATCCCGATTCCGCCTACCGTGCCTGCGCCTCCTCCTCATCTCCCTCAAGCCGGCAACCACCAGTGGTTTGCTTCTCCATGTTGCTTCCTCAAGGCCCGACAGCACCTCCAAAGAGTCGGCAGGTCCTGCCCCTTCTCCTCCTTCGATTTATCCTCCGTCTCCAAGGACCGACATCCACTCCCTTCCTCCGGTAGCCCTTATCTCTCCGTCTTGACTGAGATTTGTGGGAGAGAATATCTAGAGTTTTCTCCCCTCTCCTCCTTGAGCTCGGATTGGACTTCCCTTTGGTAAGATTCCTCCTCTCCTCTATTCAGATTTCCTTGTTTTACTTTGAAATTTTTTTGTCTCCAAATTTTGTATAACTTGTGGTAATCGTCTAACCTTTGGGTATTTGTATTTTCCGATGCCGATCGTCGATTCTCTCAGCAGGATCTCTTCAAAGTCCTCTCTGATTTAGGGTTTCCGTCACCCAAGCGCCGCCATGTCTCCGTCTTCGCGTGGTAGTCTCTTCTCCCCTCACCTCTGAGGGAGGTAAATTCTCTGAACCCCTCTCATGTTTAGGTTATTTGATGATAAATTATCCGTGCTAGCATTGTTTCTTATTAGTTCTTTGTCAATTTCATTATTCTTAAACAGGTTCAAATAAGGTTTCTGTTTTTGCTTACGCCACCTTGTCGCCGCCGCCAATTTCGGCTTCTTTAAGGCAAGTAGAGATCTCTTTCTCTCTCTTGCAAGCATCGAATTTAAGTTAATGTCTCTGTTCTATGATTCATGACTGCATTTCTGTATATATTAATCTGTTAAATAATTTGTATCTTAATTGTTTTGTCTGTTCTTACGATTCTATGACTTCACCCTGAAATGTTTTGTTTGTTAATAAGTTTAAATCTTGAATACCCAGTCTGATAAGTTATTAATTTATGGTTTAATATATTTGGAATTTCATGAAATTGTGATCATGAGCGAGTCTTACATTGATATACACTTAGATGAATAATGTTATTTAGATATTTACTAAAGGTGAATGGTTTGATCTCAATTGATGAATAATGAGAAGAATGATAGAATGTTGAGCACGAGCAATAAGTGTCATGATAATAATTGTAACGAATTCTGGTTAGCAAGTATGTGATTCGTGTTTTGATATATCATGTTCGTAACACACATTTTTACTTGGAAAATATTTGTGTCAAAGGATGATTTACCCTCGTTGAGTACTTGATATCTCCGATCCGATACATGTCATCTTACCTTTATATACTCGATAAATCTTCTGTTATTATGACCTTAAGCTCTCAAACCTGCGAGGCTCAAAACTCTCTATTTAGTTTTCTTATGTCATCGAATCTTATTTCTTATGGCTGTCTGTTTGTAAGTTTTGAGTAAAGTCAGTACTTCACCTGATTTTTCACTTTAAGTGAATTCGTTTCTGCTAAAATCTCTAAAGTATGAATCATGTAACTCATAATATCATAAGCAAACATTGAAGCGTATTGTGTTCACTTGGGTTGTAGCCTTCACGGTGTCAGTTGGAACCCACTAAGCCTCCTTGAGTCGGGCCTGGCCGTGACGATGGTCATGGCAAGTATGAAGTTTTTTCTAATAAAACTTGTATCCGGACTGAGTGTGAACCATGCGCATTCACTCAAAACACCTACACACTTCATTGATTGCAACTTATGATATTACTTGTTTTATTATATGTTATGCTCCGGAGTAAGCTTAATTCAGTTATTTCTGTTTGACTATTCTGCCTGTCTGATTTAGTAGCTCTGATTCATGAAAACTGGTACATGTAGATTTCTATTTCTTATGCTCATACATTACTTTGCTCACATGTTTATTTCAATGTTCTGAGGCTTTTCCTTTCTGGTGGAGACCAGCCTAGATCGGGTCGTCGCAGGAGTGCCCGACGCCGCACCCGTCCGGACCATTATCGGCCTTAAGTCTTGCAAAAATCGCGTTGTGTCGTAAATTGTTTATGTATTTTGTGAATGTTTTGTGAAATATATATATATATTAATTTATAAATAAATATATATATATATATATATATAAGTTATCATTTTAGTAGGTATATATATACATGCACCGTTATATATAGGTTAAGAGATTCCGGTCAAAGCAGAGAAATGCACTGTTCCTCCCTCCCGATTCTAGCCGCATCCGCTCCTTTCGGAAATGTCACGGGCCGGTTCTCCCGGAAGCTAACATGGATGGATTAGGGCTTCCTAACCGCAACCGCTCCCGACATTGGCGCCACGCCGTTCCAGCGCAACCGCAGCGAGCTGGAGAAATGGCGGAAGAGCCTCACCCGTTCTCCCACGCCCAGCCCCCACGATGTCGGAAACGCGCGCCTTTCCCCAGCTCTCAGCCCACGACGACAGGACTCGTGCGATCCGGAGGGTGTCGCTCACTGAACTACTGCCATGGCCGATTCTTGTGTTTTATTCAGTTTTTGTAACCCTATAAAGGGAAATAGGTATGTCATGCAGAGGGGGATGATTGTTGAACTTGTGATGATGATGATGATGTTGTTGTTGTGAGATTTGCTATTCCCGCAAACAGTTCTGTGAGATTTGGTTTCCGATCTGTTTATTCCAGTTGGTATTGTTGAATGTAATTTCGATAGCTACTTCCTTTGTTTTGAATCCCGTTTGAGAGAGGTGGAGTTTGTTGTTGTTGTTAAGGAGATTTTTGTTTGCTTCCTGTTTGCGATGCTGTTGATGAATCTTTGAAGTGGCATGTTTTGATTCCCGTTTGGAGAAGTTGTTGAAATTTTATTTTTTTCCTGTGGTTTTCGTTGATTTCAGTTGTAGAAAGTTTATGTTAATACTTTCCTGCTGCTGATGAGTGAGATAAACAGTGGAACGGGATTGCGTGAGAGAGTAATTTCCTTGAACAGGTGAAAGGAGAGCACTTGAAGTTGCCTGTTCTTCCAATTTGTAAGTGGGATAGAACTTAAGTTTTGCTTGCTCCTTTTATAGTGAATCAAGTGAATTTAATTCCTGTTTAGAGATTTCGTGGAGCCGCCGTAAGTGTTGAGATTTCGTGGAACCACTTCGAGCGTGAAGTGCGGGTGAATTTTAGGCGTGTTTAGTTTGTGGCTTCTTACTTTGTTGAGTGATTCCGTGGAACCACCTCGTGTGAGGGAGTGTTAATTCCTTGGTGCCCGTGTGCGAAGCGGCTGACCTCGGAGCGGAAATCGAAGGTGACGAGGAACTCCTCGCATGATCGCCATCGACTTCGGATACGGAAAGACGACTCTTTCCGTGGGTAATTTACTTATATCCCCCTCTTTGCGTGTGTCTCTATTTTCTCTTAGGATTTTTAGACTCATTTCTCGGTTTTCGCCAAATTTTGTCAGCAAACGCTACGTCGAGAACTTCAAACGGGAACGTATTTGGAGTTCACGATTTCCGTTTTGGCTGCAACAAAGAGAACGGAACGAAGTTGCGAGCTTCCATCCCCGAATTTAAATTGAACACTCAATTTAAGAAAATCTTTTTTTAAAGCAAAATAGTTTTTCTCGTGCTTTATAAAAGTTGTTTATATTCTTAAACCCGCGCAACATCCGCTTCACTTATTTGCTAAAAAATCATATTTCGTTGCATTCAGTTAGGGTTTCCTAGAAATAGCCGACATGCGCGTAAACCCTACGCACCGTCCTGTATCACTTTCTGTTTTGGAATTTCCTCAGCGATCGCGACAGCGCCGCCATGTCCTCGAGCCCGATCTGATTAAAATTTCGGGTTCTATGTTTATATTTCATTTACTGTCAAATATTTTTTTATGTAATAATTGCAATCAGACATTTTCTCTTGTATCATGGATAACTGCTAGGCTATTTAAATACTTTATGTACTAGAATTTGATATTAATGCACATGCATCATCTTTTGAATCATAATTGCATGAAATTTGTAGCAGAGTGCCCTGTAAAACATGATTTTTACTAAATACATGTGCATTTAAAAGTTCTCACTGTTTTAAACTTTAAAAGCTACTGCATAAAATAATCAAACTGTTTTTACTTAAAAGTAATTATTTTAAACTTATAACCAGTATCTCTGCATCCGCCTTAGCAGACATGATTTCCTTTCCGCCCATGTCTGTGCTATTACGACCCGCCCGCAGCGCACTCTGACTGTTGTCGAGATGGCTCGTGACACAATCCGCTGTAGTTGCTCCGTTGCAATCTCGCCATGCAATGGCCCCGATTCAGACGCGACGTGGCTACCCCGGGATGATTTCCGCCGCCAGTTGCAGATTACTGCCTTGAGTACGAGACACATTTTCCAGATGTCGGCATTGTTACGGATCTCCACGACGACGAGCCCAAATGACATGTCTACATGCGCCGGACGCGTATATCACAGGGACCCATCGGGACCGCGAAGGATAATTAATATTTATTATGTTCTATGTTTGGCTATTGCATTTTTAGTATTTTGTGTCTTTACTAGTTTCAGTTTTTTTTCTTTTGTATTTCCCCCTCGCCTCTTTAAGAGGGCGCGTGAACCTTGTATTCGGTATCTTGGATGAATGCATGTTTCTCTCTTCGAATCTCTACCCCTAGCCTCCTTACTTTTCCCCTCTCTTCCTCTTCCTCTCTCTCTCCCTTTTCCCGACTCAGACCACCGCCCAGCCCCCTCTCACCCCCAAAACCTAACAAAGTATCTTAAATTTGGTGGTAATCTATGTCGTGGCCAGTAGTTCAAAGAAATTGTGTATGATAACTGATCAAAACCGGAGACCAAATGAACTAACTTCAGCTAAATTGTTTTAGCAATGTACTCGTTGTGAAATCTTGTAATGTTATTCTTATAACTTCAGCTAAATTAACTTCAATATGTTTTATTTTTTCGCTAAACATTGAACTTTTAGATATGCAGATGATAAATTTTTTATCACTGGACATCGGTAGAGGATAATTATATGTTTCATCAAATTCATTTAGAAGTGTTCTCAACCACTTTAACTCATAAGTAGTATGAACCATACTTCTGTATTCAGCTACTTCACTTGACCTGGATACTATTGCTTGTTTTTTGCTTTTCCAAGTGACAAGATTCTCTCCAACATACGTTTCACATTTAGAAGTGGATTTTCCTTCTCCATTATTATATGCATAGCTTGCATTAAAATATGCTTCAATGCATAACAGATTGTTTCTTCAAACAAGTAGTCCTTTTCCTAGAGATAATTTGTTGTATTCTAGTACTTTTAAGGAAGCTTCCAGATGACATTCTATGGGGGCATGCATTAATGGACTAACCTTTCCAATAACATTGGAGATGTCTGCTCTGGTTACGGTAAGATAAATGAGTTTACTAACCAAATATTTGTAGTTGGTAATATCTTGTGGAATAAGGGATGTCTCATCTCGGAGTCTATCAATACCCATAGACATAATTTTGAGCAGGCTATATACCTATGAGACCTGTTTCATTTAGTAGATCTATGACATACTTTTGTTGTGAGAGAACAATGGAGTTATTGCTCCTCACAATTTTGATTCTCAAGAAATATCTAGAAAGACCCATATCTTTTGCAACAAGTTGCTCCCAAAGATGTTACTTTGTTATTTCTATTCCAGAGATATCATCGTCGGTAAAAAAATCTACATAAACATAAGGAATTATCGGTCCTTGGTCAATCTTCAGTATAAAGTGAAAGTTATCAACATTACTTTTGGAGAAATAAATGGTAAAGATGACGCTGAATTTGTCATTTCATACTCGAGGACTTTGTTTAAGACTATTGATAATCTTCCCTATTTTACACACCTAAGCAACATAACTAGGTGGTTGTTTCATATAAACTTCTTCGTGCAAGTCACTATATAGGAAGACATCTTTGACTTTGAACTGAGACATTTGTCAATTCATATTGACAACAACGAAGAAGGGTATCTAGATAGTACTGATATGGGTAATCAGAGAGAAGGTGCCAAAGAAATCAACATCATATATCTGTGTGAACTCCTTAGCAACAGTATAAACCGTGTCTCTATCTACAATGCCATCAGGGAGAATCTTGATGATAACGACCCAACGACAACCAACAACATTGTCGCCAGTTGGAGTTAGAAACAAGAGTCTAAATACCCCACGATGTCAAGACAGGGATTTTCTAATTCATGTCCGCTTTCCATTAAGCTACGAGAAGTGCTTAATGATAGGTAGCGGGTATGTTAGTAGTAGAGAGTGCCTTGATAAACTTACTACATAAAAGACAGAGATTGACATAAGACACAACATTAGTAGGAGGATTTTGTGTGCTCCCCCTTACCTCCTTCTGCAGAGCAATGAGAACATCCAGGTCCGAAGCTGTTGAGGTAAAGGAACCATCTGTAAAGGAGAGAGCTATCCTGGGAGCTGACGATAGGGACTCTAGTGTAGGAGCAAGTAAAAAGGGGAAGTAGGACTTCGACGATAATGATAAGGAAAAATGTGAAAGCGTAGGTATACGATTTAGGAGTTGGTGTCGGTGGTGTGATATCTAGTGGAAGAACAAGAATGATGGGGAAGAATGAAACATATGTAAGATGAGGATAGGTCAAAGGTAGAGGAGGAAGGATCTCGAGAGTAAGAGATCCATTGCCCACGAAAAATAGGGGTATACTCAAAGAATTTGACATCAACAGAGAAATGTTGATGTCTGGATATAGGTCAAAACAATGATATTCTTTTTGCGTAAAAGAGTACCCCATAGAGATACATTTGGTGGCATGACCAGAGACTTTGTCTTGACTTGACGCAACAGTATGGACGAATGTATTACAACTAAACACACTAGGAGTGTGGGAAAAAGGAGTACCATTTGGATGAAGAAGAAAAAAATGTCTTTCCCTGAAGAGTAGAAGAAGGTAAGCAATTAATGAGATAACGAGAAACAGTGTTGTAGATGTTGGCCGACATGTCCGACGTGTTTGCCGACATAAAAGTTCTGGTCTGTAAACGCAACAAAATCGATATTTTGACCAGAAATTGCGTTTGGTAAAATATCGTGATATATCGGCGTTATCTCGTGCGAGATATCACTATTCGATATTTCATCTCACATATTTATCATAATAAAACGAAAAAATAAACGAGCAATCATTTCATTTCAAACGCTGCGTAGTCGACTACCCTAATCGTGCGACTCTCTCGTCTTTCCCCTTTCATTGCTCCCTTTGCGTGGAAGGCGGCCATCGAATCGACGAAAGTTTACTGCCATTGTTTCTTTCTCCCCTAGCTTCTACGTCTAGTGCCCTAGCTTCTTTTGTTCTTCTTCTTCAAGAGGAACCGGTTGATTGGTTCTAAACTTCTAAAGGCCTCGTCTTCTTTGTTCCTATAGGTATTGTGAGTGTAATATTTTTTACAATTTTTTATAGATTTGGTGCCCTATGCCCCAACTCTAAACAGCTCTGCCTCTAATTGGTACCGTGAGTTAATATTGATGCCTCATGCGTGGAATTCATGTCATGCCCTAACTCTAAGCTTATTTTTCACCCTTTACTTTGCTTTTGCTGACTATATAAGATGTCTTACATTGCATAGCTACTGATTAATTGGAGTATGCTGCTGCTGCCGTAATATGATGTACCATTGTAATGTTGATTTCACTTATGCTGCCTTAAAATGAACTAATGAAGTATTGCAAATTATCTTGGGCTATATTTAATTTATGCTATATGGATATATTTCTTGATTGCACTTATGCATTAAATTTGGACGGGGTTTTCTAGTTATTATTATTACCACAAATGATGTAATTATGACTCATGAATATCATATATAAATAATCCAAAATTTTACAAGATTTTTGAATATATGATGCATGCGGTGCTTCTTTGTGCTTCTTTGTGCGAGATTTATGCATACTTAAGTATTGATTATTGACTGAATGGTGATTGGTGAAATATGAACATATGTGTCACAACCCGCATTTTCTCCGAAATTTAAGAAGTATCAGAGTAGAAGAAAACGCGCGTTGTGATGCCACGTCGGACAGGGGATAACTGTCGACGCTCAGACAACCACTAACTGCTATGACTAAGAAAGTTCAAAACTTTAATGATGTGAAAACCAATTATATTTTTTTTTGAGTCCGTATCCCTCGGCTTCGTGGATCAACTAGTCCACCCTTCAAATTTATACTTATACGTAGCGGAAAATACTTTATTCATTTTTTTAACACCCTAAGAGAATGCTTATGCGTCCCCAGGGGACGCCTAAGGCTATGCAAAACCCTAGATTTAATTTATATATTATATATAGGAAATGCCCTTTTTACGTGGTTTGAAAATAGTGATTGAGATTTTTAGAAAAGAAAACATGATGCCTACATTTTTGATATAATAGTTATTTTTTTTATAGGTTTTAAAGTAACTAGCAACCTAACATAAATCATCCCAGAAACAAGTTGAATAAACTCCAACACAGGAAATCTAGCAGCATAAGCAAAGTACAAAGCATCTAAAAGAGAAACCACCAGTGGGCGCCAACAACTGACACGAACCCACTGGTGAGTAGGTATATCTGTAGTACAAGTCTAAAATAACTACCTCCCAGAAGTGAGGAAAAGAAAACTCAGCAACAGCTATAGCACTAGCAACCTCCAGAAGAACCCTAGCCGCACAGTCGGCTATAAACCTGAACCTGAGGCATTCAAAGAAAAGAACGCCTCAGCAAAGCAATATATAAATATGGAAATGAACAATAACATAAGAAAGAAGTGAAACAGGTAAGAGCTAAAGTAAACAAGTGAATGAGGAATACTCGCCATGAGTGAGCAAAAAAAAGGGGGTGCACCAAGTGCACGGGTGAGGTCAAGCCTCTCAAATCTCTGCAGGAAGGATTAGCAAAATAATAAATAAATTCAAGCATAAAGCTAGAGCAGGAAGAGCCACCTAGTACTGGAGATGGACAAAAAAAACAGAAATAAGGGCCTAGACTGGTGGCAACGGTCCAACCACGTCTCACATGCCTAAACATCTCAAGGTGTTGTGGTGGTGGCATCGGTCCAACTCAACCAAACAGCTCATATTGTCTTAATAAGACAAGAAGTAAAACAAGGGTGACGGCAAAGGTCCGACCCACCTCAAAACCACATCCAACTCCAGCACTAAGTGACTCGAAAAAAAAAACCCCTTCCTGGTAGTCCCATGAACCACCATGAAGTCAACACTGAACCCTAAACATCTAGAGTAACCCGCCTAGGAGACTTGGCTGACGACGTTGGTTAACTAGACCCGCATCTAACCTCGTAACTATATTCAACTTGAGTACACAAAGCACTACAGTTAATAAAAACACTTGATTAAATCATATCATCAGCAGTTATCTTAGGCTAAACTTCCGTCTCAAGAGTTTTTACACCTACGAAATCTCATATGCTTACCAGGGAACCGAGCCCAAGCTTCGTTTATTCAAGCGCCTTAATACGAGTGAAAGAAAATAACACAATACTAGCTGTAACTGCGTAGTCCGATTCTACACCCGCACAAGTAAATCGATACAACACATGCACGATTAGTTCACTAACAACACATATACGCGTAAATTTAGGGGTTTGATACCGCACAAAAGCACGGGGATTCGACATTTCATGCAAACCGGAGGATTAACGCTAGACAAAACATGAGAATTTGGGGGGGGGACTACTGATACAAATCCGATCTTCCTTCCTTTTTCTTTTCTTTTGGACAACCAAGACTACTACAACAAAATTCTTGCAACTAATACTAACGAGCTCACATCAATAGTTTACCCCCAAAGAAAACCGCAAACAATAAACTACCTCACGAATGAACAAAACTTGGAATTTAGGGCACTTAGACTATATTCTAACGGGGCAAGATTCCTAGTGCAAGCAAGAATAAAAGAGGACCATAAGACCGCATTCCCGAAGGATAAAATTAGTCAACATAATAAGAGGAAACATGAGGGGCCTTGCATAAAAAAAATAAGAGGATAACACAAGGGAGTATTCATGAATCAAGCAACGGTACTAGCATAAAAAAAAATTACTTTGGCAAGGGAATACTTGCCTAAATCTTTGGAGGAATTCGGCCCACACTTTCTTCCCAAAAGGTCCAGATCACAGGCAACAGCCCTAAGAAATCACTGGTAATAACACCGGGCAGTCAAGCATGGAAAAACGAGAACTTCATCACCGATCGGAAAAAAAGAATGGAGAAATCCCAAATTGGTTACCTCGGAACGCAGATCTAGCCTAGAGGAGTCCGAATCCGGCCTCGAACTGGAGATCCGGGCAGAAACGGCCGGCGAACGGGCGGTCGGAGCGCTGCGGGAGGCTTCCGCCCGACTTCTTCTTCCGCTCGGGTTCCAGGCAGCCGACAGATTTGGGGGGGGTAAGGGAATTTCTAACCTAATCGGATTGCATAGGTATATATATAAACCTATTATTTACATACACATACTTATATATTAGCACACCAACACTCTCACATATATACTTATACACACACAAAAATACACATATATATATATATTTATACATACACATAAATACACATATATATATATATATATTTATACATACCCATATAAATATACTTATTAATTGACTAAGACAACCGCTAACCACACTAGTTACAAGCACTAAAATACATGTACACGTCTATTAACATGCATTCGCGCACACAAATTTTCTGCCCCGGACGCAAGCACACGCACGCGCACGTACAACTTACAAACCTTGCAAGCACGTGCACGTGCAATTACGCAACGGCACGCCCAAATCGCTCGTTATGCCCTAAATGCGAAAACATGCAAATACGCTCACATAAATGACGGCTCGCTAACTAGCGACCGTCGAAAAGGCGCGAAAACTAACGTTCTCGGATTCCGACCAATTCCGCACCGTAGCTAAACACTCGGGCTACGAAAACATCGGCGAAGTCGGACACAACCTCCGACGACCACACACTTGGGCAAACCTCGCCCGAAGCCAAAGTACAGGGATTCCCTAAGAGGCTCAGCCGGGCCTCCAAAACAGACGCCGGCTAGCTGGGGAAACCATACCACAGGCTAAAAACTCTACGAACACCCAACGAGGTACTCTAACAACGGCACGAGCCGGGAATGCGCCAACGTAACGCCAAACGAGGACTTAAATAGTTGCCGAAAATTCGGAGGCGTTACAGTTACTCCCCCTAAAAGAAAGTTTCGTCCCGAAACTTTACGTACACAACCTCTACTATAGCAGGAAAGTAACAATATAAAAGTTACTAGAAATAAAACGTACCCAACAAATCAGGAGAACAGGCGAGGGTAAGCCTCCCTCATCGCCGACTCTAGCTCCCAAGTCGCGCTCTCCAAATCTTGATTCTTCCAAAGAACCTTCACCATCGGGATAGACTTCGACCGCAGCACCCGGTCCTGAGTATCCAAGATGCGGATCGGCACCTCAACATACGAGAGATTGGGCTCCAACTGGGGCACGGCTTCCAAGACTTGCCCTCTGCTCCGCACACACTTTCGCAGCTGGCTCACGTGAAAGACATTATGCACGCCAGGGAAGTTGGCGGGTAGATCCAACCTATATGCTGCCACACCAATACGCTCCAAAATTCTGAATGGGCCCACATACCTCGGATCCAGCTTACGGTTCTTGCCGAACCTCTTCACTCCAACCATCGGAGACATCTTCAAGAAAACCAAATCCTCTACCGAAAATTCCAAATCCGACCTGCACCGGTTGGCGTTTTTCTCATATCTTTCCTGAGCTAACCGAAGCTTTTCCCGAATGAGCTTCACAGCAACCTCCATTTCCTCTAGAGCATCAGGACCCAACAACGGCCTCTCACCGGCCTCAGTCCAAAACAACGGAGTTCTGCAACGCCTCCCATACAATGCCTCGAAGGGAGCCATTTGCAAGCTCTCTTGGTAACTGTTATTGTAGGCAAACTCCATGAGCCGCAAACGCTCATCCCAAGCTCCACCGTGATCTAGAATGTAGCACCTGATCATATCCTCCACAATGCGGTTCACCCTCTCGGTCTGCCCATTTGTCTGAGGGTGGTAAGCGGTAGAATATCTCAAGTCTGTGCCCAAACCCTCCTGCAAACTCTTCCAGAAACGGGAAGTAAATCTGGAGTCTCGGTCTGAAATGATGCTCACGGGGACTCCATGCAATCGGATGACCTCACTCAAATACAGCTCTGTTATCTTCTTCATCGGGTAGTCGATCTTATAAGGTACGAAGTGCGCACACTTCGTCAATCGGTCCACGATCACCCAAACTGAGTCAAATCCTCTTGGAGATCTTGGTAAGCCCGTGATGAAGTTCATAGAGATACTTTCCCACTTCCAAGTCGGGATTTCCAAGGGAGTCAACTTTCCACCAGGCCTCCCATGATCGGCCTTCACCCGCTTGCAAGTGTAGCATTCAGAAACATACCGAGCTATATCCCCTTTCATACCATGCCATCAGGCGATCTGCTTCAAATCATGATACATCTTCGTGGATCCCGGGTGGTAGGCAACACTGGATCCATGAGCCTCTTTGCATACCGTGCTCCTGATGTCTCCAACCGCGGGGATGCAAAACCTGCCGCGGTACTTCAAGGTACTCGAATCGTCGATGGAGAAATCCGGCAACTCCCCTCTCTCAGCCCTGAGGTACAGGTGTAACAAATCTGGATCATCCTTCTGGTGCAACCTGGTGAGCGAAATCCAAGATGGCTCTGCCACTGCCAAACTGCTTTGCAAATCACGACCACCCACAGAGATGTCCATCAACAGGAACTCTTCCACTAAACGGTCCGCCGTGAGGTTGAAGATCTTCCCTGTCTTGCGGCTCAGGCCGTCGGCCACCACATTGGCCTTGCCTGGATGGTACTGGATCTCCACGTCATAATCGACCACGAACTCTAGCCACCGACGCTGGCGCAGATTCAGCTCCTTCTGAGTAAGCACATACTTCAGGCTCTTATGATCTGTGAAAATCTTGCACTGAGCTCCATAGAGTAGATGCCTCCACAGCTTCAACGCAAAAATCACCGCCGCAAACTCGAGGTCATGCGTAGGATAATTCCGCTCATGAGTTTTCAACTGCCGCGACCCATACGCGATCACCTTCCCCTCTTGCATCAATACGCCTCCGAGCCCAACATGCGAGGCATCCACATAAACATCATAGTCCTTGCCCTCCATAGGCAATGTCAAAACAGGAGCAGTGCACAATCTCCTCTTTAGCTCCAGAAAGGCCTCCTCGCACTGCTCGCTCCAGACGAACGCTACATGCTTCTGCGTCAGCTTAGTTAAGGGCGCTGCCAAGGTAGAAAAGCCCTCAACAAACCTTCTATAATAGCCGGCCAACCCCAAGAAGCTCCTGATCTCCTTGGGTGTGCTCGGCCTATGCCAATCCATCACTGCAGAAATCTTCTCCGGGTCCACTGAAATGCCATCCTTGTTCACCACATGACCCAGGAAGGACACCTGCGGCAACCAGAACTCACATTTGCTCAACTTGGCGTACAACTGATGATCTCTCAAGGCAGATAACACCAACCGCAAGTGCTGATCATGCTCCGCAGCATTCCGTGAGTAAATCAGAACGTCGTCTATGAATACGACCACAAACTTGTCCAGAAAATCCTTGAACACCCGGTTTATCATGTCCATGAACGCTGATGGCGCGTTGATTAACCCAAAAGACATAACTAAAAATTCGAAATGTCCATGCCTTGATCGAAACGCCGTCCGTGGAATGTCCGACTCCCGGATTCTGAGCTGATGATATCCTGATCGAAGGTCAATCTTGGAGAACACAGAACTGCCACGTAACTGATCGAATAAGTCGTCGATTCTGGGCAGGGGGTACCTGTTCTTGATGGTGACTTTGTTCAACTCCCTATAGTCGATGCAAAGGCGCATCGAACCATCTTTCTTCTTCACAAAAAGAACGGGTGTACCCCAGGGCGACGAGCTCTGCCTTATGAAACTCTTCTCCAATAACTCATCCAGCTGGGTACGCAGCTCCTCCAGCTCTCGCGGGGCCATCCGGTACGGCGCCTTAGCAATAGGACGCGTACCCGGCTCCAAGTCAATCACGAACTCGACATCTCTGGCAGGGGGAAGACCGGGAAGGTCGCTAGGAAACACATCCGAAAACTCACGGACAACAGGAATCTCATCCAACAACGGCACACTGCTAACAGTCCCCAGCACTGAGACTAAGCAAGCAAAACAATCGGAACTGAATAACCTCTGAGCACATACCGCAGAAATCGCCGGAGAGGCCTGACACGGATCGCCATAAATACTCCCAGGCTGACCGTTGTCCTTCTTGAAGTCCAAGCGCTTACCCCTGCACTGAATCACCGCATCGTATCTGGACAACCAATCCATACCCAGGATGACGTCGAAATCTTCCAAGTCTATAACCTTCAGATCCGCCTTGGCTGGGAAATCCCCCAACATAATAGGACAATCCAGAATGCCCTGATCTGATATCACGGAATCACCCGAGGGGAATTTGACGCAAAAGGCATCACTGACCCGATCAAGAACCAGCTGGCACCGCTCTACAAAGGTCCTAGCCACAAATGAGTGGGTAGCACCTGAGTCAAAGAGAACGCGCGCCCAGCGGTTCTTTACCTTAAAACTCCCTATATAAATATCAACGGGAAAATTGCACAGTCAATAAAGAAAACAAAAGCCAGACTAATATGCAAAAGAAGTAAAAGACTAGCAAGAAGGTTTACCTGAAATGACTTGCGTCGAAGTTTGAGCCTCCGCTGAAGATATCACGTTCAGCTTCCCTTTGCCTCTATCCATAGACTGAGGCGGTGGCAACGCCTGAAGAGGAACTGGTCGGTGCACAGACTGGAGCTGCGGGCATCGGGCCTTGGTATGACCTTTCTGTCCGCACTGATAGCAGACCTTGTCCTTCAACCAGCAACGGGCAACATCATGCCCCTCTTTCTTGCACAACGTACACACCGCATTCTGCCTGGGAGCATCTTGTATAGCATGCACATGCACCTTCTGCGCCGCAACCCTCTTGAAACATCTCTCAGCAGGATGACCCGACCGGCCGCAAAAACTGCAAACCTCCTTGCTCCTCTTCCCCGAAGGAGCACCGAGCACAAGGGGACTCTTCGCTTCAGCAGCTTTCCTCTTCTCATTCCTCGCCTGCTGTCCTCTATGCTTCGCGTTTTCGATGGCCTCTACCTTCAAAGCGGCCTCCACTGCCCCAGCATAACTCACTGCTCCATGAGCCACCGCTAGCTGCTGTACCTCGCTCCGCAGGCCACCGAGGAACCGCTTTGCTCTATCCTCCTCTGAGCTCACCAAACTGGGGGCAAAGCGACTGAGTTTGCTGAACTCAATCTCATACTCGCTGACTGAGAGCTGCCTCTGCTTCAGATGTAGGAAGTCATTCATCAGCCTGTCTCGCTCCACTGACGGTAGAAATTTCCGCATCAAGATCTCCTTGAAGGAAGCCCAAGTGCTTCCTCCTACCATTCCCTCCTTCTCCCTCATCCACCAGCTCTTCGCTAACCCCTTCAGCTGATAGGCGGCCAGCATCACCTTCTGATCATCAGACACTCCTGAGTAGTGAAACATTTCTTCTATGGTAATCAGCCAATCATCCAATATCATGAAGTCCGCCTTACCATCGTAGGTAGGGGGACGCAGTCGCTGGAACTGAGTGATGAAAGCCATCTCCGGGGGCACCACCACTGGAGGCACCAAAGGGGCTGGAGGTGCAGGAGGTGCGGGAACAGCTAAACCCGCAGCAGGGTCCTGCGCTCTCGGGGCTAGTCCTGCCACCACAGACAACAGGGACTGGATCTGAGACTGAACGTCCACCATCTGCCTCGATAGAGCCTCATTGCTCTGCCTCAGACTTTCCATAACTGTACCGCTTTGAGTACCAGAAGACCCGCCCTCAGATTGGGGAGTCGATCTCGCCACTCTACGCTTAAGCGCCATCCTAAAAGATCAACAAACAAACATCAGAACCTAGTTCAACTACTAGGACAAAACAACATGTACAGACAAACCTACATAAGTACTTGCTTTCACTGCCAACTTGCTCTGGGGTTTTTTTTTATATATGTAAATATATATTTATACAGGGGAAACAACGTCATGCTTAACCTAAGATGGTTCACCACCATCACACTAACTCTTGTGCCTAAGTCGGGCATGCAAGAGTTTATAATCTCTTTTTGACTCAAAACCATGTGTGTATATATGTCATCCTGCAAGTCTTTAGCTTGGCACGTTGTGCTTATGCAATGTTATGCTATGCATGATTGTGCTATGCATTCTAAAAAGGCTCTAATGCATGTTATGAGCGGCGTACACATGAAAATGTTATGCATCCCATACTACATAACATTTTCATGCAACGAAAAAGAAAACGTGCTAGTCGCATTCATGTGGTGAGGTTATGCATCTCATACTACATAACCCTCACATGTTGCCTCCTATGGTGGATCCATATACGAACACATATTATGCATCCCATACTACATAATATGCCCCGTATACTTCATGTTATGCTATGAGTGTAGTGTTCGTGCTTCAGCCAAGACGTGCTGATGACATACCGGTGTGTGTATGACATGATGCTAGACTTCTAATATCTACAAGGAAAGGTTGCCCGACAAATTTGTCAAGCAACCTCCCTCTGATACCAACTGTCACAACCCGCATTTTCTCCGAAATTTAAGAAGTATCAGAGTAGAAGAAAACGCGCGTTGTGATGCCACGTCGGACAGGGGATAACTGTCGACGCTCAGGCAACCACTAACTGATATGACTAAGAAAGTTCAAAACTTTAATGATGTGAAAACCAATTATATTTTTTTTTGAGTCCGTATCCCTCGTCTTCGTGGATCAACTAGTCCACCCTTCAAATTTATACTTATACGTAGCGGAAAATACTTTATTCATTTTTTTAACATCCTAAGAGAATGCTTATGCGTCCCTAGGGGACGCCTAAGGCTATGCAAAACCCTAGATTTAATTTATATATTATATATAGGAAATACCCTTTTTACGTGGTTTGAAAATAGTGATTGAGCTTTTTAGAAAAGAAAACATGATGCCTACATTTTTGATATAATAGTTACTTTTTTTATAGGTTTTAAAGTAACTAGCAACCTAACATAAATCATCCCAGAAACAAGTTGAATAAACTGCAACACAGGAAATCTAGCAGCATAAGCAAAGTACAAAGCATCTAAAAGAGAAACCACCAGTGGGCGCCAACAACTGACACGAACCCACTGATGAGTAGGTATATCTGTACTACAAGTCTAAAGGAACTACCTCCCAGAAGTGAGGAAAAGAAAACTCAG
This sequence comes from Platanthera guangdongensis, assembly GCA_039583875.1. Taxonomy (NCBI): domain Eukaryota; kingdom Viridiplantae; phylum Streptophyta; class Magnoliopsida; order Asparagales; family Orchidaceae; genus Platanthera; species Platanthera guangdongensis. The sequence goes on from CM077156.1 coordinate 164,314,270, forward strand.
CAACAACTATAGCACTAGCAACCTCCAGAAGAACCCTAGCCGCACAGTCGGCTATAAACCTGAACCTGAGGCATTCAAAGAAAAGAACGCCTCAGCAAAGCAATATATAAATATGGAAATGAACAATAGCATAAGAAAGAAGTGAAACAGGTAAGAGCTAAAATAAACAAGTGAATGAGGAATACTCGCCATGAGTGAGCAAAAAAAAAGGGGTGCACCAAGTGCACGGGTGAGGTCAAGCCTCTCAAATCTCTGCAGGAAGGATTAGCAAAATAATAAATAAATTCAAGCATAAAGCTAGAGCAGAAAGAGCCACCTAGTACTGGAGATGGACAAAAAAACAGAAATAAGGGCCTAGACTGGTGGCAACGGTCCAACCACGTCTCACAGGCCTAAACATCTCAAGGTGCTGTGGTGGTGGCATCGGTCCAACTCAACCAAACAGCTCATATTGTCTTAATAAGACAAGAAGTAAAACAAGGGTGACGGCAACGATCCGACCCACCACAAAACCACATCCAACTCCAGCACTAAGTGACTCTGGAAAAAAAAACCCCTTCCTGGTAGTCCCATGAACCACCATGAAGTCAACACTGAACCCTAAACATCTAGAGTAACCCGCCTAGGAGACTTGGCTGACGACGTTGGTTAACTAGACCCGCATCTAACCTCGCAACTATATTCAACTTGAGTACACAAAGCACTACAGTTAATAAAAACACTTGATTAAATCATATCATCAGCAGTTATCTTAGGCTAAACTTCCGTCTCAAGAGTTTTTACACCTACGAAATCTCATATGCTTACCAGGGAACCGAGCCCAAGCTTCGTTTATTCAAGCACCTTAATACGAGTGAAAGAAAATAACACAATACTAGCTGTAACTGCGTAGTCTGATTCTACACCCGCACAAGTAAATCGATACAACACATGCACGATTAGTTCACTAACAACACATACGCGTAAATTTAGGGGTTTGATACCGCACAAAAGCACGGGGATTCGACATTTCATGCAAACCGGAGGATTAACGCTAGACAAAACATGAGAATTTGGTGGGGGGGACTACTGATACAAATCCGATCTTCCTTCCTTTTTCTTTTCTTTTGGACAACCAAGCCTACTACAACAAAATTCTTGCAACTAATACTAACGAGCTCACATCAATAGTTTACCCCCAAAGAAAACCGCAAACAATAAACTACCTCACGAATGAACAAAACTTGGAATTTAGGGCACTTAGACTATATTCTAACGGGGCAAGATTCCTAGTGCAAGCAAGAATAAAAGAGGACCATAAGACCGCATTCCCGAAGGATAAAATTAGTCAACATAATAAGAGGAAACATGAGGGGCCTTGCATAAAAAAATAAGAGGATAACACAAGGGAGTATTTATGAATCAAGCAACGGTACTAGCATAAAAAAAAATTACTTTGGCAAGGGAATACTTGCCTAAATCTTTGGAGGAATTCGGCCCACACTTTCTTCCCAAAAGGTCCAGATCACAGCCAACAGCCCTAAGAAATCACTGGTAATAACACCGGGCGGTCAAGCATGGAAAAACGAGAACTTCATCACCGATCGGAAAAAAAAGAATGGAGAAATCCCAAATTGGTTACCTCGGAACGCAGATCTAGCCTAGAGGAGTCCGAATCCGGCCTCGAACTGGAGATCCGGGCAGAAACGGCCGGCGAACGGGCGGTCGGAGCGCTGCGGGAGGCTTCCGCCCGACTTCTTCTTCCGCTCGGGTTCCAGGCAGCCGACAGATTTGGGGGGGTAAGGGAATTTCTAACCTAATCGGATTGCATAGGTATATATATAAACCTATTATTTACATACACATACTTATATATTAGCACACCAACACTCTCACATATATACTTATACACACACAAAAATACACATATATATATATATATTTATACATACACATAAATACACATATATATATATATATTTATACATACCCATATAAATATACTTATTAATTGACTAAGACAACCGCTAACCACACTAGTTACAAGCACTAAAATACATGTACACGTCTATTAACATGCATTCGCGCACACAAATTTTCTACCCCGGACGCAAGCACACGCACGCGCACGTACAACTTACAAACCTTGCAAGCACGTGCACGTGCAATTACGTAACGGCACGCCCAAATCGCTCGTTATGCCCTAAATGCGAAAACATGCAAATACGCTCACATAAATGACGGCTCGCTAACTAGCGACCGTCGAAAAGGCGCGAAAACTAACGTTCTCGGATTCCGACCAATTCCGCACCGTAGCTAAACACTCGGGCTACGAAAACATCGGCGAAGTCGGACACAACCTCCGACGACCACACACTTGGGCAAACCTCGCCCGAAGCCAAAGTACAGGGATTCCCTAAGAGGCTCAGCCGGGCCTCCAAAACAGACGCCGGCTAGCTGGGGAAACCATACCACAGGCTAAAAACTCTACGAACACCCAACGAGGTACTCTAACAACGGCACGAGCCGGGAATGCGCCAACGTAACGCCAAACGAGGACTTAAATAGTTGCCGAAAATTCGGGGGCGTTACAATATGATTATTAATTAATCATTAATGGATGATGATTAGATGATTTTGAGTGGATTTATGAACTGGTGAGGGTATGACATGTTGCCTATTGTTTTTGTGCTTAAAATACGTGTTACTGATGTTGCAACAATTGTAGAATTTTTTGGGTTATATCGTACCAACAAAATGTTACTGATGTTGCAATTATTTTATTGCAAAAATCCAAAATATTACTGATATTACAAAAATCGTCATTTGAAAAGGATGATCTACAAAAGAAACAACCTAAGAAATAAAAGAAAATATGAAGAAATATCCTAATTTATTTTGATGCGACTAATTTCATGGAGAAAATATTTTAGGGAGGATATATTGTACTACCCCATAGTCAATTAATTACGATTATCAATAAATAATATTGATTATGGTTTAATAATCACGTTCAAGCATTCCAATTATCAAACATAGTTGAATCTCAGAAAATAGAGTACACGTTTAGACTCAAAAGGTCGAAAAACCTAGGAATCTATATATTATTTGCTTAAATCTAAGGTCATTCCAAGAAGCACATTTTTCGACGCAATCAGCATAAATCTCGAGAAACGGAGTTTGCCAATAGACTTAGAACGTCGAAATACATAAGAATTGATATATTATTTGTCGAAATCAGAGTCCGTAAGAAAAAGTGCGATTTTAAGTACAACGGGTGTGAATTTCGATAAACTAAGTCCGCCAATCTCAGAAAATTTTTTATTTGTCAAAATCGGGATACAAATGGAAAAAGTGCAATTTAGACAATAATTGTTCGGAATTTGGCGAAACAAATGCTTACAAATGGAAAAAGTGCAATTTAGACAATAACTGTTCGGAATTTGGCGAAACGGATGCCCGAACCGGGTTCGGAATGTTGAGAAACTCCTGGGTATGTATTTTTTTCGTAATTTTCCAGGGACCCAAAGGACCAAAAACATTAGGAGACGTTATGTGGCTGCTTCCTGCGCCACGCGACAGTCGTCAACACCCCATGGTATCCGCCTAGAAGGCGTGCGACCACGTGACTCCTGCCACATAGGCGTGTCAGGCACTAAGTGTTTGCAGGTCACCCGCGGGCCGTGTGGCGGCCCGTCATTAGCCCAAGGCACAGGTTGGACATGTTTCTGCGCGTGTCCAGCGTCTGCTATCCCGGATGGGCACAACGCAACGCTCGTACGAGGCACATGTCACCCATCCATGTGGTTGAAAGGGACATTTTGTCCATTAAGGGGTTTTTTTTCACTTTCTTGGAGCTCCCGATTTTGGATTGAAGTGATTTTGGTGGCGTTGCGAAGCTCTTATAAATATCCCTCCAATGGGAATCTTCTCATTCCAAATCCCTTCCAAAATCTGGGAAATTAAGAGAGAAGGCGTAAGTGGAGAGAAATTTTCGGATCGCTACCGAAACTTTGGGGATACTTTGGGGGAAGCTCGAGAGCTAGTTTTTAGCCTCGTCTTGTGATGAATCCTTGCTAAATGCTACGAAAGAGGCACCAAAAAAATTATTTTTTTGTCTGTACGCAATTTATTGTCAGTGCTACCGGATTTCTGTCGAGGTGCTGACGTTGCTAAGATGAGGTTCATAGCTTAATTTGGGAGCACGAGGATCGTGGTAGGTGTAAAATATTATAGTATTTATTACTACACTGGTTATTATTCTGTAGCTTTCGCGGGTAATGTTTATTCTTAAATTTTGTCGAAATAATTATGATAACTCACTAAGCACGTCGAAGGGTCGAGTCGCTTGTTTTCAAGTGATTATGAGGCCCCGAGCTGTAGATTGCATGCATATTGATAATATAAAAAATACTATGTTAGTTATCACGCAAAAATATAATAATTGGTGATTTATTTACACGTGGAATTGTCATGATGTCGAACCATTATTATTTCAGTTAAGTGAAGTTGTTTACGACTAAACTGATCTTGAGCGGTTGCGACTGATGTTGATAATTTGAGATGCGTTGATGCACAATACTATGAAATGATTATAATATTAATGAAAATAAATACGCGCGTGGAATTACTGTACAGTTGGACTGACATTATTATAAGATCAGTCCACTGTGGTCTTTTGCGACTAGACTGATCCCCGAGTAATATTTGTCTGGTTTGCGACAGATAAAAATAATTCAAGTTGCGCCGTTCCAATATTATGACTACTATGAATGCTATTATAATGTTGTGTGGTGATGTACACTAGTATGTTAGCCCAGTATTTTGCTCGAGGGTATATAAGTGGGTAATGTTATCTAAAAAATATTTTGTGGTCTTGTATGCGAACATATAAATTGGAGGGACCCATATTGTGTGAGCTGAAGTGAGCTGCACCCCTAATGACGGATTCACTATCCCCAGAACATGATGGGTCCCAACTAAGTCTGAAAGGCAGTGAGCCTCCGATTTGGCCAACTGACGTATTGTAAGCATTCTTGTCACGACGACAAGGTGAACCAAGGCGAGTGCAGGGCGCCTTGACGCTTAGGCGCCAAGGCGGACGCCTAGGCAACAATAAGGCAACCAACAGGCAAGGCGCCGATTTTTTTATTTTATTTTAAAAGGAAGGCTATAGACAACGGTTATTATATTAACCGCTGTCTATAGTATAAACATGAGTTATTATAATAACCGCGGTCTATAGTCTTCAAACTATAGACAACGGTTATTACAATAACCGCTGTCTATAATTTTCGTGTCATACTTTAGACAACGGTTATTATAATAACCGCTGTCTAAAGCTCCATTTTTTTTTAATTTCACAGAATGTTTACTAACACACAGTCATTTGTCAGTAATCAGTAAACAACTAAGCATAGCTTCTGATATCATAATATCTCAAATTCTCAAATACTTCTTGTTGCTTGCTCCATACTTCTTGTTGTTGGCTTAGTCTTTCTTGGACTATAGCTTCTACATCTTCAATAAGAGTTGTAGATCTCCTCTCGTTCCGCTTATCACTCTTGAAAAAACTTTTAATGGTGGCAAACTTGCCACCAGCTCTAACTATGCCCAAATGTTTTTTGTCTAAAACAGATGCAGGGATGTCGTCTCTTCCTTGTGACACTGTTTCAGAACTCTGAGACTCTTGGCACGACAACTCATCCTAAGTAAAAGTAATAAATATTAATGTAGAATTGCAAATAAGAAATTATACTTCACATGCTATATAGTCTATATTAGTATATATTACTATTGATAATTTGCAAATGATGAAATGAATCAAATGATACATTTACACTTATAATTTTAGATGTCAACTCAGCTGTATCTTTACTAATGTATTCACCAGTCTTTCTTTTATGACCGACTTTCTATTACTCCGCACGTGAAATTGGTGCAGCTGCACCTTGTTCAAACTTGACAATAAAATGAAAATAAATTATTATTTTACTTATTGAGAAAACTAATTTTTAAAATAAAAAATAGGATAGAGAAGTAGAGAAGTAATTCCATTCTTTTTTCTAATCCAGAATAACTCATTCTGGAAGTAGTATGAAAGGTCTTTTGTGTTTTTGCTTTCTCTGTATTAACCTTACTTTTCTCCTACACAAATAAATATTTGTTAATACTTAGATTACTTATAAATTATAAAGTTAAAGAATGATATAAAACATTGAATTTAATAAGAATTAAGAACACAATCATATATTTAAAAGTGGTGCGATAGTCGACAAAAACTCTTCAGTTTTCAGCAGTAATAAAGTTATATTTGACAGGAACATTGTATCGATGTTTCAAATCAACATCTTTTACATAGGTGATTAAAAATTTGAATTTCCAAGACCTCCAACTTTCACCCATGCTTTTCATTAAAGCATTGCGAAGACCATATATATTATCAAAATAAATTTAAAAATAATAGACAATATCAATTAAAAATTAGTTAAAACACCACAGTTATGTAATCGCTGATAACAAAGTTACTTACATTTAATTCTGCTCATATTTGATCTTTAATTTGTTTATCAACTTCCTTTCATGCAACATATGTAATTGACACATAAGACCTCACAAGAGATCTTATAAAACTCATCAATTTATTTATTTCAGGCCTGAGAATAATGCGATCATCATCACTCACAAAAATAACAAGCTTCTTTCCCTCTAGCCCAAGCTTATTCAATTCATTCATTTTAGTGAACCCTCTTGTGGAGTTTGATGAAGATTTTTTATCAGCCATTTTCCTATAATAAGAAATCCCTTAAGAAAACCCTAAACCATCCAAAAACCCTAAACAAAATTCGTAAAAAACCACAATGATATTGAGCTACTATGTTAGTGGCTTAGTGCTAAATAGTAATATGGAACTATAGAGTCAGATGGTTTATACATGTACAATAAGAGTTAAAATGTAATAATTTGGCTAATATATAGAGTTACTGTATTTTTTAGGCTATCAAAAACAAAAATACACATTGTGTTGTTTATATACATTTAGCATAGGGTCATAGGATGCATAGCCAATACATGAGATAGGAAGATTCAGTGAGTGCCTGTTCGGCTGCTACACAAAGAACACAATGTTTATACTACTACTACAGTCTACAGTACTACTACTAATAGTAAAAACATTATAGCATAAAGCTCAAAACTGAGAGAGATCTTAAGAAATAATATACCTAAGTGATAATAAGAAATTTGTCGAAAAGAATCGAAACAAAGGAGAGCCGAAAGCCAGAAACTTTCACAAAAAACGCCTTTAGGGTTTATCGCACAGAGCAGCGACGACTGTAAGAACCAAAAATTTGAGGTTAAAAATAGATTTTACGGATCACAGTTTAAAATAGATAGTTTAGACAGCGGTTTTTACAACAATTGCTGTCTATTCTATGGTTCAGGGTAGAATAGACGACGATTATTGTAAAAGTCGTTGTCTATTCTAAGAATAGACAACGGTTTTTATATTAACCGTTGTCTATTTTAAGGATCAGGAATAGACAGCGGTTAATATATAAATCGCTGTCTATTGTACAATAGACAGCGGTTTATATATGAACCGCTGTTTATTCTAAGGCTGGTTTATATATTAACCGCTGTCTATTCCTGATCCATAGAATAGACAGCGGTTAATATATAAACCGTTGTCTATTCTTAGAATAGACAGCGGTTTTTTCAATAACCGCTGTCTATTCCCATATTAAAAAAAGGCGCCCAACGCCTTATTTACCATTCGGAGCTTGGACGCCTAGATGTCGCCTAGGCGATGCCATGACAAGAGTGATTGTAAGCGCTAACTAATAAATGAATTATTTTTCGATAAGAAAAATATATTTAGAAAAAAAGACTAGGAATATATGTTCATATACTTATTTTGCTCACTGATTTCGTTATATTGCTCTACTTATATATTGTGCATTGCATACATAAATATAATGTTATTCTTCTAGAAGTGTGTAAACAAAGATGCTCACCAGTCTATTAAATATTTTTAGGTACCTACGAAGATGCGTGCAATAGTGCACTGTGCGAAAGACTATCAGATATTATATAGTATGTAAATAACATATGTATGTGTGGCGAGTTGTCCTTCAAATATTGTAAAATATCAATAAAATATGTTTATTTCCTCCTCTTGATCTGTGTACTATAAAAGGTCCAAAATCACATTACTATTCCCGCTACGTTAACTCGAGCCTACCAGGCCAGGGCGTGACACTAGACATGATTGAACGAGTTCACCGCTATGAAGAAACCAGCCAAGTTCTTATTCTCCGTTGCTGAAAGGTAGAAGAGTTCTTTTCGAGCTCTGTCTTTGTAGAGGAAGAAAGCAGAGCCTATGCAAATGGATCTAACAATTGGTTGGATCCACTCAAACACTACAGTGGGAATGTGTTGAATCAAGAATAGAAGAAATCAAGCATAATCTTTTTTAATTAAAAAGCTATGAAGTACCAGATTTTATGAACTAATTTGTTGAAATTCCATCCAGTAAAATAGATGAGAGAGAAAGAGATTACAAAGAATACAACTCAAGGGAAAGAAGAAGGCAATACTCCGACTAGTGAGTCTGAAGTTGAAGATGGAGGAGTAGGCTTACAAGCAGCCAATGGTGAAGGAGGCTTAGAGAAAAACTACAAAAAAAAGATTTAAGATATCCAAGCTTTGTTGAATCAGAAGTCTTATGAGGTCAAAAAGATGATATCACAATTAAATGAAAATTCTCATAAGATCAACAAGATGCAAGAAAAAAAATACAAGAATAGTTTCATCAGAAGTCATCTTAGAAAAATAGGAAGTATGATGCTAAAGAGATTCAGTCCGAGTCTGATGCATTGCTGGCAGAGAAGAATGAACCCATCCCTTGGATGAGAGAAGAAAAGAGAGAGAGAGAAGACTGTTGAAAAAGCAAAAGCAAAAGAAAACGCAACCACAAAAAAAGCCATCACCATAGGAAGAGGAAAAATCCATCACACACATATACCTGAGGCAAGCAATATCGAAGACAATTGTTTTGTTTCTTCCTCGGAGAAAGATGATCAAAAAGTTCCAAGTAATGGTCCTTGCGGATCATATCTAATTTCGTCGAATACAACTTTCCACAGAATTCTATATGTATCTATGACATCGAGTATGGAATTCTAACCCTACCAAAAATAGAAGAGATATCAGGTGTGGTTACCGTAAGATAAATTAGGATGCTTGTTGATGGGGATCGACGACGCGGACCAATGATGGAGAATGAATTTTGGGCCCGTTTAGGGATGATTGGCTACCTACCTTATATGACATCTCCGGATTGACGACCTGATTCTGCAAATGCGTCCGGATCAATGTTTTGATATTCCTCATGTATTTGTTTTTGTGTTTTATTTAGTAAGATCAGACAACCATCGTGCATGACATTGATGGAGATCGATCGCACGTCGTTTGTGCACTCTTTCATTATAACAGTTTTGGATTGTCGGACGGACGATAAGAGTCTGCGAGTTCGTCGGACTCTGTTTTCCCCATTTTTATGTATCTTCTTTTTATTTTCCTGAGCGATATTTCATGAGGTAGCTTGAGTTGTCAAATCAATCAATCTCGATCGTCAGATTTATTTAACTTAAAACCCATTTTTATTAATACCTCCTTCATACCCACGATGAGGGGATCAAAGACTTGGAGGAAGCAACCACTCTCTTCTTCGGTCATGAGCCCGCACGCACAGTGCAACGCCGTGTGTCTGCTCCCTCTCCCCTTGGTGCCGACGCCTAGGGCATCATTTCCCCTGCTCCTACCGCTTCTTATCGACTGCCGCCGCCTCATAATGCCACCTATTAGGTATACCGACCCTTCTATACCTCCTTTCCCCTCCCTAAGCCCAAAAAAACTTCGATCCAACCTCCTAAGTCCCTAGAGCCCCCATCCAGGTAGGTCACGCCACCCACCACCAACCCCTTACCTTCCTCACATAGATCCAATTATCTTACTCCTAATCCTTCTTCCCAGAAGGCACAACCGGCCCCAAGAAGCTATCCCAACATCCCTACGCCAGCCCCCTTCTTTCAGTCCCCACATCCATGAACTTCCCCTTGATTCCAGCAATCCCATTCCTACTATTCCAGAAATCCGAAAATCTATTCTTGGTTCAATCGAAAACCCAGAATACTGAATTGATGCAAACCACGCTTTGTGAAACTTTAAATTTAATTGGAGAGGAACTTGGCACAAGAGTTAAATTACTTTCAAGCTCACACACCACAACTTAACTGAAAAATAACTTGTTCATCTCACAAAGCAAACAACAAATTTAAATAACCTGTTCAATTCACAAAGCAAACAACAAATTTATATAAATGCAGCAGAGTCACAATCTAAGCAATAAGGAAAACCCAATAAAGAAAAATAACGACAAAGGATGATCGGAACGGAGGGTGCGCTACACTTTAAAGACAAAATTTGCTGAAATTAAACTATTGAACCACATGTAAGGAGATTGAGAATGGAGAGAAAGGGGGATCTCACCGGGATTCCCTAACAACAAAGCAACGATCCTCTTCCGGCGCAGTCATGGCAGGACGTATAGCGGCATCAACGTAACGGAGGTTGGCGATGGTATTGCTGGAGGGGGGAAGAAGGCAAGGGAGACAGAACTACTACGGGGAGTCGTGCGGCTTCACAGCTGTGTGGTGGCAGGGAATGCAGTGGTGAACTGAAAGGGGCGGAGGTGGCAATGGGAAGGGGTGGCAGAGAATGCAGTGGTGGCGGGGATGGTGTGAGTTAAGATGGTGGCTGGGGCGGTGGCACGGAGGGAGCATGGGGGCAGCAGGCGTCGGCGACCACAAGGATGATGCGGCGAGGGCTCCAGTGCTACTGGGAGAGATTACCGGGTCGGCGATCCCGAGAAATGGGAGCAGACCTGCGTTAAACGGCTGGGAGTACAGAGAGAGGAAGGAATAATTCCTTCACAATATTCCAACCGAGCTTTAGGGCATCCATAGGCGATGGATATATAGGCTCTTGGCCCCCCTTTCTCAAATAAAATTTTAGGCTGTTTTTTATTCTTCTAATTTCAGCAAACCTGGAAATAAAAGATCACACAGTCCCTTCATTCTCTACCGAACCATTTTATTCAGGGTCACATGAGGTGGTCAATTTCACGTGTCGGACTACTAAAGCAAGAGTTTGCATAATAACTTGAAAATAAAACTACATGACTGCAACAAAAAAAATAACATGAAAATAACAAAATAGAACTAGAATGACCTTGGTAGGGTCACATCATGAATCCAACTTTAATTCTCCCTTCCTCACCCTCATAAACACCACACAACAATCCTGATTAGCACACCTCATGTACAATCCTCCCCACTTCAATTCTGGTCCACACACAGTCATTATTCTCTCTGGACAGCCGCCACACAATAGTTGTTCGTACTTGCGACCGATACTAATATATATTGATGAGTTTCTCTGCTTGTTTCAGTACTCGCACACAAGAATATGTATGTTTTTTTAGTGAATCTGCTTTAAATATTTGAACTATTTTAATCTTGACATTGTGCGAGCCCTTTTTAATTTACGCCTAACTTTAGTGCTTTCAATTAATTGGCAATCATCTCTTGCTTAATTTGAAGAAATGTTGTTAATTGTGATTAAATGCATGAGTTAAATGTTATTGTTTATTTTCTTGCACGTTAGAATGATTTGCATGGTGATTCATGAGCGTTACATTACAATTTAGGGATAGTCGTCATAAGCTCATCAAATTGTGTGCATGCTTTCACCCGCATCTTCATTTTAGGGTTCGTCGTCAGTCCTTTACATTCATCACATGCTCACTTGTATTGCATTAAGGGTTAGGCCAACACAAGTCCACCTATAGATTTCTCCTACGTCAAATTGGTATCAGTCTCAGGATCAAGATTTTTTTTAATATGCGGTAGTAGGGTCCATGACTTCCTTCATGTCTAGTTTTTGTCATCATTCTTCTCCTCTATTTGGGGATCCTGAGTCCATCTACACTAGATCCCCTAGAGTCCCTTTAGACATATCCTTATATTACTACGCTGATTATTCTCGATCGTTGCACACCATTACCGGGGATCTTATCGACCCTTCAACACGATTCCTCTATGCTAGAGGCGATCACTTCGATGACTATCGTCCTATCCCTGTGCACGGGCGGATTTTGTTGATCCTTCGACACGACTCAAATATCTTAGGGATGATTATTACGAGGATACTCATTTTGAGAGTGATCTCGAGTGTAGGTTTCATGTTATTGCCTCACATTTTGACGATTCATCGAGTCCGGAGTCTTTCAGTTATTGGCTCTTGGATAAGAAATATTATCTCGATCATTTTGAGTTATCCAGTGAGAGACGCAAAAAGTTTGCGAAACTTATGCTTATAGATCAGACGAAAGTGTACTAGGCTATCATTTAGAGGACCCGCGCGTGAGACCATTTTCACCGCATCACTAGTTAGGTGGAGATGATGTGTAAGTTATATTAGAGATATTTGCCTGCATCGTATCAGAGTCACCTGCTTAATCAATTATTTACCCTCCGACAATGTTCCCTATCTGTTGTTGAGTACAAGGATCGTTTTGATGAGTTAGTTGTGAGGAGTGACATCCGAGAGGAGCCAACCATGACCACCTTCCAATTTCGATTTATACTCCTATCTGAAATACGTACTTAGTTGCCTTATCACTGTTCAGAGTCCCTTGAGCAGACATATCTTCTCGCCCTTAATCATGAATAGTCCTTGAGATCCCCTAGAGTTGGCCAAGTGGATTTATACCTTCACCACCCCAATGAGTCCCCCCATAATGAGGCCACCACTTTTCCTACTTTTCTCGTCAGACATGCCAAAAGTGATAGTTGATACTGATTCTCTCACCCCGGTGAGGCACTTAGTCCGATGAGTGGTTTGTCATTTGATTTTGACTCATTTCTTGTGACCCCGACTGACAGTGAGTCAGAGCGATCTATTGACCTTATAGTGACGTACCTTCTCCTTACCCCCCTACATTGACTTTTTACAACCCCAATCATAGAATTGCCTTGATTGTGTGTTTGTCGGTGTCCCTTCCCATTGTAGTATTGTGTCACGTCCCAATTGTGAGTCAGGAGCATAATATTGACTTAGTGGTGGTTGTCTCTTGTGCTCTCTAGAACCCCACTATTACCAATGACACTCGTCTCAAGGATCATCCTGCTATGAAGGAATTCTTTGATGACCCCCCTGTTGAGCCCCCGGGTAAGACCCCAATGGTTACTTCTTTCTAAGTAACCTTGTCCCTAATGTGAATGTCTTTGATTTGAGTAATTGTTGCATTTACGATGAATTTTTTTATCATCCTCATTTCGAGCACCCTGATGATTCATGCCTCTTGAGAGATATTTTACATTCTATGATATTATATCTCACGTCGGATGTCTTAGTTAGTCATCTGGGTGTTTCCCATACACTCGACGATTATTTCTACACCCCGCTCAAGAACCATTGGATAAACCACCCATCCTTAAGAACTGCCACTTAGAGTGTATTTAGTAAGTTTGATTGGTCCACCATTCTGCATTTGCATCTGTTGCATGGTTTGCTTGCTATATTTTGACGAAAGTTATATTAAATAATGAATATTTTAAAACTTGCGAGGGTGATCACATGAGGGAGCACATGTTCAAGGAAGGTGATTGAGCGATGATTAGCACGTTAATTGGGAGGTTTCCTTTAGGGACAAATATGAATTTGGATGTTAGGAGAATGAGCCTCTACACTATCTTGAGAGAGGTTGAGGAAAATCTTTATGAGCTTATATCAATAGGATTATGCATATTTAGTATGTGCATTTTGTTTGGAATCTGATTCGACGTGAGAAACCATCTTGGTATTGGGCCCTTCAATCTAACCCTCCAATACAGCCTCAACCACACCTTACCCCTGCCCTATCCTACATTTATGCGGCGGTGTACATCATTTGTGGGGCCCTCGACAACTTCAAGGGACGACGACCGTTAGAGGACATTAGAAATACCAAGAGCTACAAGATTGAGGTATCAGAGTTCATGCAGTTGTTTTTATTCTTACTTAGCATGCACCAGGTGTTGAAACCCGGATACCAGTTCAACGGAGTTCAGACAAAGATGGAGCAGTTCGAGTTATTAGACTTGTCGTTGGCGCACAAGACTGAGGTATTCCGAGCTCGGAGTTAGCCCTCACTAGGTGAAAATTGGTTGCCTAGACACAGACCCGGTGAGCTGCAGCGAGGAGGTCCCGCCACTCACCCGAAAGCGCTACTCGCAACTCCCTCTCCCAAAGCCAAAAGATGGCTCGACACCTCGGATGACACGAAGCAAAAAGTCTCCAAAGGAAGGAGCTCTAGGAGGCTGGGTCCCCCTTCTGGGGTGCTTTGGGAGTCTGTTTATAGGCAAACTCTTGTTCAGGGGTAAAATGGTCTTTTTGTCCTGCCAATAACGGCCTGCGCCTTTCTGTTTTTGTTATTAGCAGCCCAATTGGCCCGTGGACAGTGGAATCCCGCTATTTGAGAAGGCTATGGGCAGACCCTGACAGTCTGTGAACAACAAAATGGTTATAACTGGAGATTTCTTGCATCTGGGCAAGTATCCTGGCCAATGTAGTCGGGAACTCGCCGGACTTGAGCTCGCTCAATCCCTGGTCTCGCCCAGCACGAAGTCGCTTGGGGGAACTTGCAGTTGTACTGGGCTTGCTGCTCTGCTGAGCTTGCTGATGTGCCTAGCTCGCCAACCCTGGGCTAGCCGCAATCGGTCTCGCAAGGTCATACTCGCCCTAGGGAACTGGGCCAACCATGACCCCTTTCTTGCAAAGCTTGAGCTCGCCCGACCTCTTTTGGGGTGAGTCTGGTCGAACTCGCCAAATTGGGGTTTTACACAATCCCCGCTTCTTTGTGAGCTCGGCAGAGGTCGAAAAGAAATCGTTCAACCCCGATTTAGCAAGTGTCTGGCCGCAAATCGGCAGATTGGAATGCGCTGTCCTTCCACTTCTATAAATATGGGGGGCAGGGCATGACTCTCTCATCTAACATTCTCTTGTCGACCTGCTTCCCTTTTGTGTGTGATGGACCCGCCTAACCAAGATGGCAAGTCTGAGACCTTTCTCGCCTTGCTCGGCGAACCCACTCCGAAGCGGCCACGAGAGCCGGGATGTGATGGGTCCGGTAAGAAGAAAAATAAATGAGAGATGGTCGGGCGCCCTCCAGCGAGGCGGGCTCTGTTCTGGCTGTGGTGTCACCACGACATGAGCCCACTCTGAGGGGGACTTCGCGAGCTAGTGGAGCGGATCGGCTTGCCTGGATATCCAGCCCGCACTGACCGAGGTGAGTCATAATACACACTCTCTTGCCTGCGAGTATGAAGGGTGGTGTCCTGACCGCACTTCCCTATTCGTTGTTGCAGCCTACCGTCGATATTGCCGTTGTGATTGCTCTGGCGAGTTCCCAGGGGAAAGATGCTGCGGAATCAAAGAGAACACGACTATCCAAGACTCAGAGATCGTCTCTCTTCTCCTTTTCTGGTATCACTTACAATTCTTCCAGTCCTTACGGAATTAATGCTAATTCTCCTTGCCGCCACGCAGTGTCTTCTCTCCACGACTCGCAGGGCGAGCCTACTCATGACGACGTGACCATTCAACGTGAGCACGATCTCTTCGGAGCCCAGATTCCACTGCTCGTTGTTTCTTCAGAGCCCGCGGCTCCCGCCCGACGCATTGAAGTTGGTGAGTCGAGTCGCCCCCGCATTGACGGGAAGACCTTGGCGAAGGCGCTGCCTCGCCCTGCAGAGGGAGGCGATGGGTCCCTGGAACGTAAGTCGCTCAACTTGGGCCAGGTATTTCTTGCCTCGCTAAGCTTTGTTTTCTACTGACATCACTTTTTGCAATTTCTGACTTTCCACCCGAAGATCGCGAGCTCTCCTCGCTGGGAACCCCGCCGGGATCAACACCTCCAAGGAGTCGAGACCCCCCCCCCCCCTCGCGAGTTGATGGCAGACCCGCGAGTAGAGAGCGCTGACTTCAGTACTCTCCCGCTTGGAGTCCTCGCGTCCCATGATTCCGCTCTATCTGTCGTGACCTCCACTCGAGACTAAACATGAACTCGCCAGCTCTTGAATCGCGTCGACGCGGTCGAGGATTACCGGGCGCAACTAGAAGGTGAAGGTGGGTTATTTCTGCGGATGTTGGATGCCGAAGAGCGAATATACGAGCTAGAGGCCCTCCAGTTCACCACTGAAGATCACCTTCATAAATTTGCTCAGGTCGCTGGGATTGTGGGCGAGGCGAGTAAGCTTGAAGCGGCCATGTGTAAAGGCGAGGAGTACCTGCATCGAGCACAAGAGAAATTCCATGAGGCCATAGGCATAACCTGGATTGCTTGCCTTCCAGTCCGTCCGCGGCGCCGTGGACTGGAGCGCTGCGTCGCGAGTATAAGATCGAGGCTTATGTTTTTTGCTTTCAACTTTATTTTGTATTTACCACATTTTATATTTGTCATTTTTTGAGCTCGTTCTTTTATACTTGCGCCAACCTGCATTTGTTTTACATTGGGGCGCTCGAGCATTTTTTGTACTCGCACTTAAACGTCAAGTAATAATATAAATATAGTTTGTCTCTGCCAATGATGAGCTGAATGTTTTTATATCCAGGTTAACGCGTGTGTTTAAGGACATGCGAATGCGATACCAGCGGGCTGGAGTGCGGCGAGTGCTTTCCCGCGTAAAATTCTGCGAAATCGCATGTCGACGGAGTGGATTTGCCCGACCAAAAGCTATAAATAGTGGGAAGGCTGGCCTGCTGGGATCTAAGTTACATTCTCAGACTCCCGAGACCTTCCGTCTCCCCTACCTAAGAAAACTTCTACTCTCGCCTGTGCCAAGATGGTTCGCAAATCAACGGGCGATGAAGGTCGTGCGTATTGCGTTGCAAACTTTATCGATCACTGCTTCCCGAACTCGCAGACTACCACTGTCGAGTTCGAGGCTCGGTACATTCCAGAAGGCTTCTTTGCGCGACGACCGACACCCTGCGAGAGTATCAATACCTTCTAGGTTGACAAGCTCGCCTTACCTCTGACCCACTTACAATTGGGACTACGGCTCCCCCCATGGCCCGAGATGAACCAGGTGTTCAAGTACTTCTGGTTGGTTCCGGCGCAAGTCAACTCTAACGACATCAGCTCCATGATTACCTTTTTGTGCTACATGCGCGAGGAGGGGACCGAGTTCGACCTCACCGTCTTTCACAAAATCCTCACCCTGAAGGCGACCCACGACGACGCCGTCTTCTTCTCCAGCGCCCGCGTCAAGTTAGTGGAGACGTTGAATAAGGTCCACCATTGGACTGATAAGTTTGTCTTCGTGCGGGGCGCGTTCAGGACGATGTCGCTCGCGCCCGTCTAGAGGAGCGAGAGTGTATACAAGCCTCCCCACACGGAGGGTGACGTCCTCACCCTTTACGAACTGATGAAGGGTAAAGAGTTCGACATCCTGTACTTGAAGTAGCGTCAGGACCAACTCTCCAAGGTCATGCCCGGAACAAGTATGAAATCGCCAATCCTCCGCTTTCGCGAACGTGTTTTAGGATTAGACCATGCTCAAGTTGTACTCGCATATGTGCGGATTCTGCCTGTGAACATGTCGTCAGCAGCTGCGAAGACCCCTACAAGCAAAGCCCCTGCCTCGTGCGTTGTCGTGGTCTCCGTAGTGCGGGACGACGGCTCTTCTTTGGAACCCGACAAAGGAAAAGAAAAGGTGCACCCTGTGGTCTCTCCCTTCTCTTCATCTAATAAGAAGAATCCCAAGACTGGAGAGGAGAGCATCAAAACTACCAAAAAACCAGAAGATCCCCCCAACGCTCATCTTAACTATGGGTTGGGGATGTGCGCCGAGGACTTGGAAGGTGATTCCCTCCTCTCGTGGCATGAAGGAATGCACAGGGTGAGCCTGAGCTTGCGGCTGCCCTCCTGGATGGAGGATGAGGAACCAGATGATGACGCCTTCAACGTCAAGTTCAGGCTCTACGGGCGGGAGGACGTGGCAGTGCTTACATTGGCCAACCGCGACAGTCGCGCCGCCCTTCGTGGTATTGAAATTTTTCACTAAACTGTGTGGCGGGCTCTTAGCATGAACCATAAGCTGGCAACGACCACAGATGCTCTTGGCACCGCCAAAGAACAACTGGCGAAAGCCAATGCTGAGCTCGTCGCCGCCCGAGTTACCACACCGCCTGCCCCAAACGAGGTATTTACTATCTTTTGTCGTCCCACTGTTATTTCCAGTGCTTTTTTTGTCTTAGTCCTTGCTTTTTTGCAGGACGTCGAGCTCGCATAGGCTGAGAGGATTTCCAAGCTGGAGGAAGAGTTGAGCGAGGCGCGAAGAAACGACTATCTCGCTATTCGCCTTGGCGAGTCAGAGTCTAACCTACTGGAGTGCCAGCGCCAAGCCGCGGAGAGGCCTTCCTCTGTCGCTCCTCCTGATCCCGCTGCTGCAGGGATGAAGGAGACTCGTCGTGCCCTTGCGGCGACCACAGTCAGGCTCCTGATGAAACGTCTTCGGGAGCTAGACACTTTGAACGAGAAGGGGTTGTCGGTCACTCCAGAGCTTCTGCTTCCAGAGGTCTTCCCCCCCCCCCCCCCCCCTCCCCCACTCCGCCTTTACTTTTTCCCTTTATTCGGCGAGTCCGCCTGTATATGTAACCAAACTTTTAAAAGCACACACGCTCGTGCCTTTATTTTTCGGGTTTTTATTGTTTGTCCTCGCCTTTCATTTTTGGATGTTTTACGTCGTTTAGCCTACTCGTCTGATTTTCTTTCGATGTCAATGGACCCACTAGCCTTAGGGGTGACTCGCTCTGGCGGCTCGCAAGCCACTATTCTGAGCCCGTTTTTGTTTGATTTCGCTCGACATACTCACTAACGATGTAAATAGAAAATTTAGTCCCTCGTACTTGTTTTTGATTTTGTTTGCCGCATGCTTCGCGTGTATTTTGCCCAATGTGCTATTCTTTCAGGGCTGCTCCTTCCCCATTCCGGGTACTCGCCTTGCACTGGCCTAGGCCCCATTAGGGTTTTAGGGTGTAGGACTTTTCTTTCGCGAGATGGCTCCTTCGTGAATCTGTCGCAACCCGCCCTTTCTCACTTCTTTGATCTGAGCTCCTCGCACGTTCCTACACCATCTCGGGCGCATGCTCGCCTTCACGAGGCGAGTTGACAAAACCTTTCACCTTCTAATGTAACGTGTCCTCTGTAGCCCAGCCCACCTTAGTCGTAGGGATAAGACTTTCCCTCAAGGGGGCAAGTAGTCGATATGCAGGAGAGGAGCTCACGCAGGGACTTGGACTTCGATAACAACTCAACTCAGGGACTTCAACTCACTCGAGGGGGCAAGTAGCTGGTACGTCGGAGAGGAGCTCGTGCAGGGACACAAACTGCGGCAATAACTCAACTCGAGGACTTCAACTCACTCAAGGGGGGGAGTAATCGGTATGTAGGAGACTTAGTTATTAAAGGCGCAAGGCGCACCAAGGAACAAAGGGGTCTTTGAGCCTAGGCGCATGGCTTAAGGCACAGGTGCGCGCCTGACGAAGACAAGACGCAACAACATCCATTTTAAATAATCAGCATCAAACATCATTTCAGTTTCTCGATCAAATTCTTCATCTAGTTTACTAATGAATCATTCATTATCATCGTTTATATCTCTTTAAAAATAGAATCAATGTGGTCACTTGCATCCTATCTAAGTCTCAACACACAATTATCTTTCACAAACACAAAATCAATAAAAAATTGGGTTCTTACATTACTTTTTTCTGAATTTTTGAAGAAAAATTTTACAACAAAAATCTCACTCAGACGCCCCTTCTATATTCTAAAGGCGCAAGTAAGACGCACGGAGGCGCAAACCTCTAAGCCTAGTGAGACTGGAGCATTAGGCGTGCCTGAGGCACGCCTTTAATAACATAGACAGGAGAGGAGCTCGTACAAGGAACCGGTCTACGACAACAACTCAGCTCGAGAACTTCAACTCACTCGAGGGGGCAAGCAACCGGTATGCAGGAGAAGAGCTCGTGCAGGGACCCGGTTTATGATAACAACTCAGCTCGAGGACTTCAACTCACTCGAGGGGGCAAATAGCCGGTATGCAGGAGAGAAGCTCGTGTAGGGACCCAGACTATGACAATAACTCAGCTCGAAGACTTAAACTCACTTGAGGGGGCAAGTAGCTGGTATGCAGTAGAGGAGCTCGTGCAGCGACCCGAACTACGACAACAACTCAGCTCGAGGACTTCAACTCACTTGAGGTGGCGAGTAGCCGGTATGCAGAAGAGGAGCTCGTGCAGGGACCCGGTCTACGACAACAACTCAGCTCGAGGCTTTCAACTCACTCGAGTGGGCAAGTAGCCGGTATGCAGGAGAGGAGCTCATGCAGGGACCCGGTCTACGACAACTCAGTTTGAGGACTTCAACTCACTCGAGGGGGAAAGTAGCAGGTATGCAAGAGAGGAACTCGTGCAGGGACTCAGTCTACGTCAACAATTCAGCTCGAAGACTTCAACTCACTCGAGGGGGAAAGTAGCCGGTATGCAGGAGAGAAGTTCGTGCAGGGACCCGGACTACGACAACAACTCAGCTTGAGGACTTCAACTCACTCGAGTGGGCAAGTAGCCGACATGCAGGAGAGGGGCTCGTGCATGGACCCGGACTACGACAACTACTCAGCTCAAGGACTTCAACTCACTCGAGGGGGCGAGTAGCCGGTATGCAGGAGAGATGCTCGTGCAGGGACCCGGTCTACGACAACAACTCAGTTCGAAGATTTCAACTCACTCGTGGGGCCAGTAGTCGGTATGCAGGAAAGGAGCTCGTGCAGGGACCCGGTCTATGACAACAATTCAGCTCGAGGTCTTCAACTCACTCGAGGGGGCAAGTAACTTATATGCGGGAGAGGAGCTCGTGCAAGGACCCAGACTACGACAACAACTCAGCTCGAGCACTCAACTCACTCGAGTAAGCAAGTAGTCGGTATGCAGGAGAGGAGCTCGTGCAAGAACCCGTTCTACGACAATAACTCAGCTCGAGCATTTCAACTCACTCGAGGGGGCAAGTAGTCGGTATGCAGGAGAGGAGTTCGTGCAGGGACTCGGATTACGACAACAACTCAGCTCGAGGATTTCAACTCCTCATTTTCACTTCCCCTGGATCTATTCATTCAATATTTCACTTGTGTTTGTTTCACCAAAAGAGTTATATTAATCAAGCGAAATAACACAATTTTAATACATTGAGTCGGTGTGTGTGTGGGGGGGGGTGGGGGTGGGGGGGTGGGGGGGGGGGGGGGGTTAAGGAAAAAACATTTTAAATCGTTCCCGCTCCATGCGTTGCTAAGGAGCTTCCCCTCACAATTTTGAAGTCGGTACCCCCCGATCATCAGTGGTTCTGCCACCACGCAGGGGCCCTCCCAGTTTGGCCGGAGCTTCCCCACAGTCGCGAATCTGCTGGCGGCATCCACCTTCTTGAGAACCAAGTCGCCCTTGTCGAACTACTTGACCCTTATGTGTTTGTCTAAGTATTTCACCATCATGCGCTTGACTTCCTCTTGGCGGATTTCTACGAGTTCTCAGAGTTCCTCCACAAAGTCTAGTGAGAGCGTCTGCTCCTCATTTTCTACTCTCCATTATTCTTCCCTCTCTTCTGCAGCTACCACTCTCGAACTCCATAGGAATTACTGCTTTGGAGCCATGAGATAGCTTGAATGGAGTTTCTCCCATGCCAGAGTTAGGGGTAGTTCTAAGGGCCCATAGGACGGAGGGGGGCTGCTTCACCCAATTCCCTTTCAGATTTTTCACCTTCTTTCTTAGTAAATTGACAATGACTTTGTTGGCAGCCTCGACCTGACCGTTGCTCCTAGGATGATGAACGAATGCGAAGCGGAGGTCAATTTCCATTTGGGTACAAAAGTTGACTAGTTCCATGCTTGCGATCTGCGGCCCGTTGTTCGCGACGATTGTAAGCGGCAACCCGTGCCTGCAGATGATCTCCCCTATATGAAGTTCTTCACGACTTGGGAGGTGGTCTTCGTCAGCATCTTCACCCCGATCCTTTTGGAAAAATAATCGAACATCACGAGGATGAACCTCCCTTGCCCACTTGCCTAGGGGAATGGCCCGACGAGGTCCATTCCCCAGATCGCAAAGGGACATAGAGTCGTAATTGATCTTAGGCGTTGCGCGGGCTGTAGCTGGAGGGGTGCGTGGAGTTGGCACCTCGAGCACCTTTTTGGCGAACTGCTCTGCGTCCTTCTGGACGGTGGGCCACAAGTTTCCCTGACTCAACACCCTTTTCTCCAGAGTTCTCCCTCCAGAATGACTTCTGCATTCTCCCGAATGGATCTCGTCCAACACCCGGGGCACTTCCACCTCGGCGGCGCATTGCGCCGAGGGACCCGCCAAAGTCTTCTGGTAGAGACTTCCTTCGTGAAGTAGGTAGTAAGCCGACTTATACCCGAATCGCCTCTTGTCCTGAACCCCTGGAGGAAACCGTCCCGTCGTTAAGAATTCTACAAATGGGTCCATCCACGATGGTTATTGGTCGATCTCCATGAGCTCCTCTTCCTCGATGGATGGTCGGCACAGTTCAGTCATCACCCTTACTGTCGTGGGGCCATACTTGGCTAGACGATCCGCCGCCAAGTTCTCCTCCCTCGGCACATGTTGGATGGAGAATGAGCGAAAAACGTTCACCAATGCCTTCACTTTCACAAAATAGCATTGTAGCATGGTGTCCCGAGCTTTAAACTCTCCTTGGATCTGAGAGGCCGCTACCAAGGAATCTGAATGAGCCCGGATATCCTGAATCCCGAGCTCGCGGGCAAGGCGGAGGCCGGCGATCACAGCTTCGTACTCCGCCTGATTGTTTGTGACCGGAAAACTGATATCCTCCGCTTGCTTAATCTTGACTCCTCGGGGACTCATCAGGACGACTCCAGCTCCCGCCGAATATTTTCCTGAAGCCCTGTCTACAAACCTCTCCCAAGCCTTCCACTGTTGCGGCTCTGATTTTCCTGTTGAGCTTTCATCGCTACCCGAGGAACAAAAGAGACGTCAAACTCGCTGAGCTCCACCGACCACTTGGCCAGTCTTCCTGAATGCTCGACTCCATTTATAATGCCACGAAGCGGATGACCCGTGACCACCTTGATTGAGTGAGCTTGAAAGTAGGGATGAAGCTTCCAGGCCGAGATGATGAGCGCAAAGGCCACTTTGTCGACCACCTCGGCCTTCTTCTCCTAGCTGATAGTGTTAACCGCATTAAGATAACACTCCCTCGCGACCTTCGAGTCGCTCCTGTTCCGGATCTGCAGCCCCCAATGTTCTATTTCAAACACTGGTGGAACGATGAAGGCACGCATTGGAAGGCGTTGATAAGGGGCCTTCCAAAGATGCCATTGTAGCTACTGGGCACGTCAACGATCACGAAGTGACACATTTTGTTATTCCATCTAGGGTGACAAGGAGCTCCACTCCTCCTTCAACCTCCTTTCTCTCTCCCGCGAAACCGAAGCGGTGGACATTGGTTGAGGTAACCCTCTTCTCCTCCACCACCATGACATCGAACTCCTTTTGACGGCCACATTAACCGAACTTCCGTTGTCGACGAGGATGCAAGAGACCGTGAAATTCTCCACCGCTGCCTGAATCACCGCGACATCATGGAAGGGGTTCTCATTTCCGAACATATCCTCCACTGAGAATGTGATCTCTCCGATCGGAGGTGGGGCTTGTGAGGTGGAAGCCACACTCCTGCGGTAAACCGTGTGCAAGCTTCCTTTCCGGGTCGCCTCTACTCTGGCCCCACCATGGATCGCCCCGATCCCGCCACGGACCCCCTAATCAACTCGATCCTCGCACTCTCTCGGTGCCCGTCCACCAGCTCCTTCATTTCTTCATGTCCTGCTCCTGGATCTCGTCGCCCCTCCCGGGCTCCTCCCTTCTCTCCCCTTCTCAGCTCCAGAAACTCTTGACAAGTTGCAGTGGCGTGGCCCTCAGACAGGTGGAAGTCACAATAGAGGACCACCCTTCTCTCTCATTCTCTTCTCAGTTGTCGGGGTCTTCCCCCTCGTCCTCGACCTCTCCCAACGACATAGGCCTCATGTCGGGGCGCTTGGTTCTGCCTCCACCCTCCTCTCTGGCGAATGTTGTCGGTCCCGTCGCTCGGGTGAGAGCCTCCTCCCTGGTGTTACCAGGTACCCTCCCCCGGCCATCCTCCGTATTGGCCTGGCGGGAGGTCCTCGGAACCTCCACTCCTGATCCCTTCGATCTCTATTTTCCGCGCTCTTCCTTCCTCTCGTCTTCTTGGCTCCTCCTTCCTCTTGGCTTCTCCACTTTCCTTCGCTGTCTCCTCCACCTCCTCTCCGTTAGCTTGGACAACTTGGACACAAACCCTCGGCTCGTTGACTCTCCCTCGATGTAGTGCGCTGCTCGGTCGAGCAACTCTTCAAAATACATTGGGGGGATGCGAGACAACTCCATCTTGAATTGCCCTACCTGCAGACCCAAACTAAAGGCTAGTATGAGGATATGGTCGGGCACTTCCTGGACCAAGAGAATCTCCTCCTGAAAACGATCGACTTACGATCCCAACGACTCTTGTGGTCCTTGCTTGATGAGGAAGAGAGCCTCTAACCCCTTTTTTCTTTTCTTTGAGATGGAGAAGCGGAGCTGGAACCCCTACTAAGGTCTTTGAAACTATAGATCGAACCCGCCGGCAGTTAATGGAACCAATCCCTTGCCTTTCCCTTGAATGTGGCAGCAAACAGTCGACACTTAAATGGGTCTGACATTGGCGAAATCGACACTATGTCTTCAAACCATTGCAGATGTTGGAGGGGATCATCCTTCCCAGAATAGAAGTTCATTGTTGGCTCCACGAATCCAGTCGGAACAGGGGCCGTCATCACCAACTCGCAGAAAGGACTCTCCGGCGCGAGTTGATTGCTAGAGCGAGTTCGCACGTACTCTTTAACACCCTAAATATTTCAAACTCAAATTATTTTTTCCCGATGATGAACGAAGGCAAATTAAAATTTTTGCGAATTATTTTGACGAATTTGATTTTTCCTTTTTTTACATTTGCTTTGCTTTATTTTATTTTGGAGGTGCCAATAACAATTTCAAGTGGGCTGTCGTTTATATGTGGGCTTATGTATAGGGGATGGCTTTGTACTTTTGGGCTGGTTGCAGTGGGCTGGTTGAATATTTTGTTGCTGGCTATTGTTGTGATGGAGGATAATGGTGTTGGCAGTGTTAGATGTTGGCTGAGTATGATGTTGGGTTCGGTTATGAGACATCTGGAGCGGTGCTTTAGTGTGACCTTGCCGCTAGCCGCTTACTTCACTGTTATGAGTCATTCCGAGCTCCTGCTTCTCCCGTACTGTCTTTTCTTCGCCTTTCTGCTTCTGCGATTTCCCGTCTTCTTCTTCCTCTGGCTGCTTTGTGTCGGCAGTGAACTCTTCTCCTCCACCTTCTCCTTCTTTCTCTGTGCCTCTAGCTGACGGAGCTAGGTCGAGCCTCCTGTGTCGCTGTCGTGCTTTCGTGTCGACGATAAAGCTGCTGCTGCTGTGCTGATTTTGCCTCTGCTTTGCCGCAGTCGACTTTGTTGTCGCTTAGGGCTCCTGCTGCTGCTTCTATTCTTCTTCTACTGTTGTACCCGAGCTGCTCTTGCTCCCGAGCTTCAGTGCAGTCGTCTGTGCCCTTCTCCTCTTCCTTATTACTGTAAGAAAATTCTTCTCCTTTGCCCCTTGGATGGTTTGGTTAATTCCTCTTTATATTGGGTAAATTACTTTATTTTAAGGAGTACTTAAGAATGCTGATTTTGTGTAATAACTTGCTGGATACAAATTTTGGGAGTGGGTATATGATGGACAACCACTTTTTTTTAGTGGGATAAATGGTATTTTACTATTTTGAGTTGGTATTTTACTATTTTGATAAAGTTGTTTGGCTACTTCATTTTATAAGTACATTATACGAATTTTGATGTGTTCAGTAGATCACTTTATGAGCATTTAAGAGTATTTTATGCATATTTTGATACGATTTTCCATGTTAAGCTGATTTCGAGCCATTTTGACTATTTTGTGTCGTTTGGTCGGCTAAGGTTGAGATTCACAGTTTCAGTTGAGCACTGTTTTGGTTGGATACTTTTTCGGACATTTTTAACATTTCTTTTACTTTTCAGGATTTTAAACGTCTTTTTGAAAATAATAAATGCTACGAATATCAAGTGACGCAACCCAAATAAAAAGTGTGTATAATTTCAGTGGTTTCTGAGGCACAGAAATAAGAGGATGGCGTCACAAGATAACCGTGGTGGCAATGCAAATAAGAGTGTGGATGAATGCAAAACCTTGGTGAGTTTCTTATTTTCTGAATTAGTTTTATTCACGTAATTTTCTATTACTGTTTTACTTTCTGAAATAAACAGTGTCCGTGCATATTAGTTTAACTCATTAAGATATCGCTGTGGAATAAAATGTGGGCGAGGGAAAACATGAAAGCGATATATATATATTTCTGAGGGAATTACTTTTATTAAAAACTCTTGTTTTTACGACAAGATAAAATTAATTAAAACTCTGCATGGGGAAATGCGATGCCTTCGAATCCGATGATGTAGAGACATTTATTGATGGATTCACTGGTAGGGGTGAGCCTACAAATTACACCCTTCGAGGGTGGGGCCCAATTCAAGTTTGCATCACCAGAGCATTTCCTATTTTATGTAACTAAATTTAAGGGGTAAGTTAAGATTTAGTATTTAGCGTAATTGAGATTAATGATTTATTGTACTGCATGTATATTGTTATTATCCTTATTGCTTGCATGTATGACGTTTCATGAAATATTTTTTCACATAGTCATAATTTTTATGACTAACCCATTGTGGACCCATTTTTTTTAGTCAACAGGAGTCACTTCTAGTGCTCGAAAAAGGATTCTGCCTGAAGTGTTGACGAAGCTCAGGAAAGGTGCAAAGTCTCATATACCAATCCCGATTCTGATGTTTGTATAAGCAATACTCATTTTATTTTCTTTTTATCAAATGTTGTAATAGTAAGGAATACATGAATAAAATGTTGGTGTTTATGTTCTTTGTACCGTGTTTCATATGCTGCGACTATTTTATTGAAATACTGTTCGATTCTTGAAATCATTTGGGAAGCCCGAAAATTGGGTCTTCACAACTTGGTATCAGAGGGAGACAATTTCAATAAATTGTGTCGTATCATAGACAGTACAAACTCATAACAATTTAAGAATATAACATCATTAATTTAAAAACTTACGTATAGTTACGTATAGAAACCTCTAAGTTTATTTCATTCAACATCGTCAAAAGATGCAGGAAGAACATGAAGTTCAACAATGAACCAGATCCGAGAAACATGCTAATAGACATCGTTATCAACTTTCAAGTTATTAAGTTAGTTTTCGAGGACGAAAACTCTTTTAAGAAGGGAAGAGTTGTAACACCCTAAATATTTCAAACTCAAATTATTTTTTTCCCAATGATGAACAAAGGCAAATTAAAATTTTTGCGGATTATTTTGACGAATTTGATTTTTCCTTTTTGTTACATTTGCTTTGCTTTATTTTATTTTGGAGGTGCTAATAACAATTTCAAGTGGGCTACCGTTTAGATGTGGGCTGGCTTTGTACTTTTGGGTTGCTTGCAGTGGGCTGGTTGAATATTTTGTTGCTGGATGTTGTTGTGCTGGAGGATAATGGTGCCGACAGTGTTAGATGTTGGGTTCGGTTATGAGACATCTGGAGCGGTGCTTTGGCGTGACCTTGCCGCTAGCCGCTTACTTCACTGCTATAAGTCATTCCGAGCTCCTTCTCCCACACTGCCTTTCCGTCGCCTTTCTGCTTATGCGATTTCACGTCTTCTTCTTCCTCTGGCTGCTTTGTGTCGGCAGTGAACTTTTCTTCTCCTCCATCTTCTTCTTTCTCTGTGCCTCTAGCTGATGGTGCTAGGTCGAGCCTCCTGTGTCGTCGTTGTTGTGCTTTCGTTCCGACGATAAAGCTGCTGCTGCTTTGCCGATTTTGCCTCTCCTTTGTCGCAGTCGACTTTGCTGTCGCTTAGGGCTCCTGCTGCTGCTTCTATTCTTCTTCTACTGCTGTACCCGAGCTGTTGTTGCTCCCGAGCTTCAGTGTAGCCGTCTGTGCCCTTCTCCTCTTCCTTCTTGCTGTAAGAAAATTCTTCTCCTTTGCCCCTTGGATGGTTTAGTTAATTCCTCTTTATATTGGTTAAATTACTTTATTTTAAGGAGTACTTAAGAATGCTGATTTTGTGTAATAACTTGCTGGATACAAATTTTGGGAGTGGGTATATGCTGGACAGCCACTTTTTTTAGCGAGATACATGGTATTTTACTATTTTGAGTTGGTATTTTACTATTTTGATAAAGTTGTTTGGCTACTTAATTTTATAGGTACATTATATGAATTTTGATGTGTTCAGTGGATCATTTTATGAGCATTTAAGAGTATTTTATGCATATTTTGATACAAATTTCCATGTTAAGGTGATTTCGAACTATTTCGAGCCATTTTGGCTATTTTGTACCGTTTGGTCGGCTAAGGTTGAGATTCACAGTCTCGGTTGAGGACTGTTTTGGTTGGATACTTTTTCAGACATTTTTAACATTTCTTTTACTTTTCAGGATTTTAAACGTCTTTTTGAAAATATTAAATGCTACGAATATCAAGTGACGCAACCCAAATAAAAAGTGCATACAATTTCAGTGGTTTTTGAGGCCCAGAAATAAGAGGATGGCGTCACAAGATAACCGTGGTGGCAATGTAAATAAGAGTATGGATGATGGCAAGGCCGTGGTGAGTTTCTTATTTCCTGAATTAGTTTTATTCACGTAATTTTCTATTACTGTTTTACTTTCTGAAATAAACAGTGCTTGTGCATATGAGTTTAACTCATTAAGATATCACTATGGAATAAAATGTGTGCGAGGGAAAAACATAAAAGTGATATATATATATATATATATATATATATATATATATATATATATATATATATATATTTCTGAGGAGATTACTTTTATGAAAAACTCTTGTTTTTACGACAAGATAAAATTAATTAAAACTCCGCATGAGAAATGTGATGTCTTCGAATCTGATGATATACACGCATCTACTGATGGTTCACCGGTAGGGGTGAACCTACAAATTACACCCTTCGGGGGTGAGGCCAAATTCAAGTTTGCATCACCAGGGCATTTCCTATTTTATGTAACTAAATTTAAGGGGTAAGTTAAGATTTAGTATTTAGCGTAATTGAGATTAATGATTTATTGTACTGTATGCATATTATTATTATTCTCATTGCTTGCATATATGACGTTTCATGAAATACTTTTCTCACATATTCATAATTTTTATGACTAACCCATTGTGCACCTATTTTTTTAGTCAACAGGAGTCGCTTCTAGTGCTCGAAAAGGGATTCCACCGGAAGAGTTGACGAAGCTCAGGAAAGGCGCAAAGTCTCGTGTACCAATCCCGATTCTGATGTTTGTATAAGTAATATTCATTTTATTTTCTTTTTATCAAATGTTGTAATAGTAAGGAATAAAAGAATAAAATGCCGGTGTTTTTGTTCTTTGTACTGTGTTTCATATGCTGCAGCTATTTTATTTAAATATTGTTTGATTCTTGAAATCATTTGGGAAGCCCGGAAATTGGGTCTTCACATACTCACCCTCCGATGTGCGAGTTGTCGGTGTACTCGCGAAAAGCGCTCGCGGCTGCAGCACCTGGTCTTCACCTCCTGAGCTACCCCCTTGCCTGGTCGCTGGTCGCGCCGCCTCCCCTTGCGAAGCGACGCCCGGGCTTGGTGTCGCCACCTCATTGCCAGATGGATGCGCGTTTCCCTGGCCATCTCCTTACTCTCCATGTCTCGTCATGACACAGTCGGATGAGTTTTTCTTCAAAAACTGCCAGTCCACGTCACCGCACAAAAAATGTTGAAACCCGGATACCAGTCCAATGGAGTTCAGACTAAAAGGGAGCAGTTCGAGTTATTAGACTCGTCATTTGGCGCACAAGACCGAGGTATTCCGAGCTCAGAGTCAGTCCTCACTAGGTGAAAATTATTTGCCTGCACAGACCCGGTGAGCTGCAACGAGGAGGTCCCGTCACCCCTCCCAAAGTCAAAAGCTGAGCTCGACACCTCGGATGGCACGAAGCAAAAAGTCTCTAAAGGAAAGAGCTCTAGGAGGCTGGGTCCTCCTTTCGAGGTGCTTTGAGGGTCTATTTATCGACAAACTCTTGTCCCGGGGTAAAATGGTCTTTTTGGCCTGCCAATAGCGGCAAGCGCCTTTCTATTTTTGTTATTAGCAGCCCCAATTGGCATCCAGACAGCGAAATCCCTCTATTTGAAAAGGTTATGGGCAGACCCCGACGGTCTGTGAATAGCAAAATGGTTATAACTGGATATTTCTTGCATCTGGGCTGGGGCTGATATCGAGTCGAGTTCGAGCGATTTTGGCTCGGCTCGAAATCAAAATTTTCGACTCGAACTCGGCTCGAAATTGACTCGAAATTGAAATTGATTTCGAGTCGAGACGGCTCGACTCGAAATGACCCGATTTCGAGTCAGCTCGAAATCGAATCAGATCGGCTCAAAATCGAATCATGTCGTCTCGAATTGAGCAATTTTTCGTTTTATTCCTAGTTCACTCAAAATTAAATTGTGCAAGTTATAAATTTAGCAAATGAAACACTTAAAACCTTCATTATTTTTATTTAACTTTTAATTTTGTTATTTTTAATCTTAAAATAAGAATATATTAATAAATACATAATTTTTTTAATTAATTTGAGTTGATTCGAATCATATTTCGAGCGATTCAGGGTTGGCTCGAAATCAGATTCGAGTCAAATTGAATCGACTCAAATTGAGTCGAATCAATTTTAACCGATTCCGATTCGGCTCAATTTTCGAACGATTTTCGAGCGACTTTCGAGTTTCGAATAATATACTCAGCCCTAATCTGGACGAGTACCCTGACCAAAGTAGTCTGGAACTTGCTGGGTCAGAGCTCGCCCAAACCCTGAGCTCTCCTGGCGCAAAGTCGTCTTGGGGAACTTGCAGCTGTACTGGGCTTGTTGTTACGCAGAGCTCACTGATGTGCCTGACTCGCCAACCCTAGGATAGCCGCAGTTGTTCTCGCGAGGTCATACTCGCCCTGGGGAACTGGGCCAACCATGGCCCCTGGCTTGCAACGTTTGAGCTCGCCCGACTTCTTTTGGGGCGAGTCTGGTCGAACTTGTCAAATTGTGGTTGTACACCTGGAACATGATTGTCTCCATTAATCGAAGATGAATGTTTTTGAGCTTGGGAGATTGATGGAGATCGATCATGTGCCGTTTGTCCACTCTTTCATTATTTGATATTTTGGATTGTCATGCAGACGATCGGAGTCCGCCAAGTGTGTTAGGCTCCGTTTTTCCCATTTTTATGTATTTTCTTTTTATTTTTCTGAACGGTTTTCCTTAGATAGCTTGAGTTATCAAATCAATCAATCTCAACCGTCCAATTTATTTAACCTAAAACTCATTCTATTATTACCTCCTTCATACCCACGATGAGGGGATCAATGACTTGGAGGAAGCAACCACTCCCTTCTTCACTCTTGAGACCGCACATACGGTGCGACGTCGTGCGTCTGCGCTTTACCCCCTTGGTGTCGAGGCCTAGTGTGTCACTTTCCTGCCTTCTACTGCCTCCTATCGACTCTCGCATCTCATACCGCCACCTTTCAGGTATCCCTTCCCTTCTAGCCCTCCTTTCCCCTCCCTAAGATCAAAACAACTTTGATTTAGCCTCGCCACCCAGAACCCCCTTCCAGGCAGATCACGCCACCCACCACTAATTCCTTATCATCCTCACGTGAATCTAGTTATCTCACTCCTAATCCTTGTTCCCAGAAGGCTCAGCCAGCCCCAACCTTCCCCTTGATTTCACCAATCCCATTCTTCGTATTCTAGAAATCCAAAAATCTATTCTGGGTTCCATCCAGATCCCAGAATACTGAATCCTGCCCTAATTCTCCCTTCCTCACTCTCTCATTAACACCACCCACACCCAACATTCCCTCCTTAGCTCACTGATAAGTGAATATTATAGTGTTTTGGCATTCATTTAACTCACATTTACATTGCTTAGGTCCACAATTTCTTAGGGTTTATCTTCATTTTCTCTCGTATTGATATAAGTGCATATTGGAGCATTTGTGAGCTATTTGGGTACATATCTTGTACTTTATGCATGGGGGTAGATTGCCTCCCTCTTATCTTGATTATTTCTGATTGACCTATCATTTATTTAAACTTTTATAGGTTAGCCTGTGGTTATTTGGGAGGTTGAGAGCACCCTTGAAACAAGTCGTGAATACGCACGATCGTGCGTGGTCTTTGTTGCACGATCGTGTGAGTTTACGACTATATCCCTAAAAATTCTAAATTTCAAGACTGCTCGTGCATTTTAGACACGCACGCCCATGCGCGTTCTAAGCACATGACTGGTATGCATTCAAGGTTTCCACACGACCGTGCATGATTACTCGTACACGATCGTGTGTGCCAATCCACCTCGACTTCTCAGGTCGTGCGCGAGTTACTGCACACGACCGACGTTTTGCACAACCATGCGGATTTTTTCATGCACACGACCGTGCGAGTTCTATGCCCGCATTTTTTCCTTCCAGATTTTACTCGTGCGGCTTCCTTCTCGCACGACCATGCATGGCTTATCCGGTACTATCGCCGCCTGACATATTGGGCACGCGTTTTCATGCCCAATATTTCAATTATTCACGCATAATATGATATCTGACTGTGCGCCCCATTGTGCGTGACCATTCTAGATAACAGACTATATATTATAATTTAATATAATCCCGGATCTTTCATTTTATTTTGCTTGAGAGGGCTCTCCACCACCATTTTTTATATCAAGGCCCCCTCCACTCATTCCTAGACTTCAGGGGGGGGGGGGGTCTCTTTCCATTGCTTTGGAAGTCGCACCCAAGGAAGAAGGAGAGATCTACGTGGATGTTGCAGACCATCAAGAAGACGGGGAATGCTTGCTTAGAGGTGACAACTCTTCCAAGTGCCTGGACGTGGTCAAGGATCATCGCAGGGGAAAGCACCGGCTTCGGGAACTCCGTTAAGGTCCGAGGAAAAGACCCGAGCAATGTTTGTATTGTTTTCTCTACCTTTGCTCCTCTAGATTTCTTGGTAAGGAACTTCTAATTTATGAATGTTTTGATGGTCTTTTCATTTTCATGAATACGTTTGTAATCTTGTCCAGCCATGGTGAATGTTAGGTGTGATTTTCTCTTGTTCTTGTTGTCTTTGAGCTTTTGTGATTGTGTATTGTTGATGATGCGAAGAAGCGGTTACCCCCCTTAGTAAAGCAATCGTTATGAGCGAGAAATGCTTGTGACCCACTCTCGAGCAATCGTTTCGAACGAAGAGGTGATTGCGACCCTCACCGTAGTTTAGTTTTACTTTTCATGCACCCGTTGTGTAGTAAAACAAATCCAACTCATCGCTTTGCGAAGCCATCTTCATTCCTAGATTTTCATAGCGAGCATCCATTAATCTGTATTCCTTGTGAGATTTGATACTCGGAGAGTTATTATCCATTTTATATTATTTCGAACGTTTCATTGTCGACGCCCTCTCCACGCGAGAGTGGTGGCCCGGAGCGGTCATGTTTTTGGCGCCGTTGACGGGGAATATGGTTTAAGTGTGATTCATCATATGGAGAATTTAGTCACGAAGGTTTCCTTCATTTTACTTTCTGCATTTTTCTGGTTTTTTTCATGTTTCCACTAGGAAATAAAGCAGCTTAAATCCCCATCCAACCCATTATGTATACCCACCGACAATGTAGATGGTGCAAATCAACTAGCCATGGGAGTGATGACTGCTATATAGGAAGCCGCGATTATAATCAGCATGGCTCATCGTATGGACAATCCACAACTCATGGATCTTCATACAATGAACCCACCTATTATAAATTTGTGTCTCCAATGTGAGCTTTGCCTTCACCGGGTGGTTTGGCTTCTTCGAGGCTGAAACCTACCGGGAAGCGGTGCTTGTACTGTCAAAGCTCGGAACATGTTGTGAGGGATTCTGAACCACCCTCCATTCCTTGCATTGTTCCTTTAGTTGTTGAGGAGGTATATGCGGTGCCCCCATGTTTTATTTGGAGCACGGTAGATATGTGATATGTCCATCAGCAGTCCTGTGTATTCTTGTGATGACTTAGTGGAGCCTCCTTCCCTAATAGCGTCCTCACTATTGTTGGATTCAAATCTGGCGGAGGATTCTAATTTATCTGATTCTATCTCTAGTATTGCCGACAACGATCCATGTTGTGAAACCTGATGGGAGGGACATTGGGATCACTCCCTCCTATTTCATTTCGTTGTTAAACCCCTTCATTATTCCTCTAATAATTTCATTTCTAACCTCACTTTAATGTCTAACGAATATATTATTAGTGAGTTATCTCAGGATGGTCAGGCTGAATCCAAGTTGAATTGCAAAGTATTGAGGGAAGTTTTTTCTTATGCGAGGAGATAACCCCCCCACCACTCTACTAGAGGAGGTTCAACTTGATTCTTTCCTTGCCGTTGAGACTCCTGAAGCTGTTGAATTTATTTCCCCACCTTTTGCATCTAATGAGTTTTATTGTGTACCCCTGCAAGACCATGAATATTTCGACCCATTTTGGGTGATCTTTTGGAGCAATCTTAACAGGACGAGCATTTTGCATTGATGGAACACGTCGCTTCTTCCACCCCATTCACCCCATCGTTATTGCTAGTGCTTCTTGATGTAGGGTAGGATGCGTACCGTGCAATCTAGGCTAACTCGAGTGAGTGGACATGTCAACACTATATGTAGATGCACAGAATCCGTTCGGCAATTAATTCAAATAAAATTCACAACCCACGCATTCAATAATATAAGCGAAAACAATTTCAGTTAGGGCGATTAAGCAAGTCTTTCCTCCAAACGGAGGGCCAAATTAAGCACGTCACGGATGGCTCCTTCCTGCAATCACAATTCTTTATGGGGCAAAATTCCACACATAAATATCCAAGCAAATATGAGTAATCCAAACAGCGTTCAAGTGCTGAAAATTAAAGGTCCATACAACAAAACAACTCAAAAACAAGGGAATGTCCGAGGTGGGAAAGATCCGGCGGTTTTGAAGGTAGATTCGGGTGAGCGTGTCGGGAAGGTGCCTGTCTGCGGTGGAGAAGGGTTACGGTGGGCTGAAAATGGGTAGATCCGACCAAATATGGAAGGATCCGGTCAAGGGGAGGGTAGATTCGGTGGTGGAGAGCGGATCCGGGCTAGGAACGGTGAAGGTGTTATAGGGAGTTGTAGATCGGGGTTGGATCTCCCGGATCGGGGCTGATCCGAGAGAGGGGAGGCCGGTTGAGGGTGGTAGCGCTAGATCAAGATAGATGTAGGGTTTTCGGAGCGGTGGGAAGTAGATCCAAAGGGGAAGAGTAGGGGTCGGATAGGGCAAAGGAGGCCCTAGGGGGGTTCGGTTTTGGGAGGGGAAGGGGCTGCCGGTGCTGGGCTGTAGGTAGCAGGCCGGCGGTGGATTTCCGAGCACTGGAGGGGGCGGTGGAACAGGAAACGGGAGGCGGAGGGGCTGCTGCCCTTGTTGCAGGCCAGTGGGGTTAGGGTAGGGTTTTGGAGGGGATTCGGTGGCCGGATGGGGAAGGGGGTGGTGGAAAATGATGGAGGGGGTTAGGGTTTACCTTGGGGATGAAGTTCCACCACTAGTAGTCGGCACCTAGGGCTCCACGGCGTCGGCACCGTGGTTTGATCGCGGAGTTTCGGGAATGACTTCCTCCAAAACCAGCAATGATCTTTCCAAGCCTCTAACACTCCTATTTATAACATTTTAAGCATTAGGGCAACCTAGAATCTACGGCTATGATTGGCCGAAGAGTCCACATGTCAAATATAAGAAAATAAAACCGAAAATAACAAAGTTATATATTAAGAAGGTTCGCGACGCTCATCCGGACGCATCCACGGGATCGGATCGTCATTCCGATCAAGTCTTCCGACGAGAATATACGAAAGTGGGCCCCGCTTTGTTATGGGCCGATGGTCCCCCATCAACTCCCCCAAATGAAAAGAATTCATCTCCGATGAATGGAGATGATCATACTGTCGTCGAAGCCCAGGGGCGAGTCGATCCAGCTCAGTAGGTAGAATCCACGTGTCATCAGAGGCGGAACAGCCTCTCCAACGAACCAGGTAGCGGCATGAACGTCCAGTGGTGGTAGGGACGTACTCATTGGCGACGATATCTGTAATACTCTCAGTATGCTGCTCTTGTGAAGTGGATCCCGGAGCGATCAGGGGTGCATGCGGTGTCACCATAGGTGAGGGACTCCCAGGGGTGCGTACAGCTGGGGGCAGGGCAAGTGGCAGAGGTGAGTGGGAGGAAGCTGTAGCTGGTCATGAGGTGGAGTGGTGGTGATCATCCCGACTCGGGTCCGAGTATTCGCGAGGTTCGTAATACGGAGTCAAGTCCTCAACATTGAACACCTAATGGATTCCAATACTCGCGGAGATATTCAGCTCATAGGCATTTGTCCTGATCCGTTTAATGATCGAGTAGGGACCCATTCGTTTGGCGCTTAATTTTTTGGCAGGCCCCGGTGGGAGCCTCTCCGCCCGGATTCGGACCATTACCTGCTCGCCTTCGTTGAAAACTTGTTCTCTCCTGTTTAAATCTGCACGAGTTTTATAGTTTTCATTACTTGAAATAATTTTCCGACGGACTGACTCATGTAATTCATGCAAATGGCGTGCAAATGACTCGGCAGACTCACTTGGACGGGACTCTAATGGACAAGGAATGAGGTCGATGGGCTTCTTGGGTTCATACCCTAATACTATGTGAAATGGGCTCAACCCGGTGGACCTATTGACCGAGCTATTGTAGGCGAATTCAGCGACGGGAAGGACGGAGTCCCAACTCGCCACATGCTCGCCGACAAGACATCTAAGCAAATTCCCTAGACTGCGGTTCACAACCTCAGTCTGCCCGTCTGTCTGGGGGTGATATGCAGATGAAAACTTCAGGGTAGTGCCCGTTTTGTACCATAGGGTCTTCCAAAAGTAACTCACGAATCTAACAACCCTATCGGAGACTATGGACTTCGGTAGGCCATGTAACCTAAATACGTCCCGAATGAAAATGGATGCAACACGTGATGCGTCAGCAGTCCTAGAGCAGGCTATGAAGTGTGTCATCTTTGAGAAACGATCAACGACTACAAAGATGGAGTCATGCTTCTGAACCGTGCGCAGCAGTCCAAGTACAAAGTCCATACTAATGTCCTCCCAGGGTCTAAGTGGGACTGGTAAGGGCGTATATAATCATGTGTTCTGTTTAGTTCCCTTCGCACTCTGACACGTACGACAATGTCAGACAACTCTGGTCATATCCCTCTTCAGGCCTGGCCAATAAAATTGATCCTCGACGATTTCTATGGACTTGTCCCTGCCAAAATGCCCGGCGGCTCCGCCCGCATGAAGCTCCCAAATCAGATAGTCACGGTACGATGTGCTTGGGATGCACATGTGGGAACCCTGGTAAAGGTAACCTTCCCAAATCTGGAAACCGTCGACAAGCTCGGGTGGGTCTCGGGATAAAGCTGCGTATATCTCGCCGAAGTCCGAACAACCTGGGTAATCAGCAATAATCTGCTCAAGTCTGTCCACATGGGCTTTCAGGGCCTGCAGAAGTGTGACCCGCCGACTCAATGCATCAACGGGTTTGTTCTCAACACCGGCGCGATGTTTGAAAACATAGTGGAAATCCTGGAGGTACTCAACCCACTTCGCATGCCTATGCCCCAACTTCTTCTGGGAATCTAAGTACCGAAGCGCCTGGTGGTCCGAATAGAGAACGAACTCCCGGGGAAGGAGGTAGTGTCTCCGGTATCGTAACGACTGAACGATCGCATAAAGCTCCCTATCGTAATTGGAGTATTTTTGCTTGGCTTCATTTAACTCCTCGCTGAAATAGGAGACCGGGTGTCCCTCCTGGCTCAGCACACCACCGATTCCTACTCCTGAAGCATCACACGCGACCTCAAAAGCCTTGCCAAAATCAGGGAGTCGTAAGACCGGTGCCGTGGTCAACTTCTCCTTAATCTCCTCAAATGCTCGAGTGGCTGCGGGGGTCCACCGAAACTCGCCCTTCTTCAAACAGCTAGTGAATGGGGCCATAATCGTGCTAAATCCCCGAACAAACCTCCTGTAGAAGGTAGCTAGACCATGGAAGCTGCGGGCCTCGTGAATGGTCGTATGCAAGGGCCACTCACGAATGGACTTAACCTTCTCAGGGTCGACTGACACTCCCGTGGACGATACGATAAACCCCAAGAACTGAACCGACTCGGCGTAGAACGAACACTTCTTTAGATTCGCGAATAACTTCTCACCACGAAGGGTCTCGAAAAGGAGTCTCAAGTGCGCTAGGTGGTCTCCATGGGTCTGACTATAAATCAGAATATCATCAAAATACACAACTAAGAACATGCCCATGTAGGGCCGTAATATCTGTATCATGATCCTCATGAACGTGCTCGGGGCGTTGGACAGCCCAAACGACATGACCAACCACTCATACAGGCCATCTTTAGTCTTAAAGACCGTTTTCATTCATCACCCTCTCGTACCCGAATCTGGTGGTACCCACTCCATAAATCGATCTTAGAAACGAGCTGGGCACCTGACATGGTATCTAACAAATCGTCGAGTCGAGGAATGGGGAACCTGTACTTCACCATAATCTTATTGATGGCATGACTACCGATGCATATGCGCAAGCTACCATCCTTCTTAGGGGTAAGAAGGGCGGGGACGGCACAGAGACTCAGGCTCTCTCAAATGAACTGCTTCCAGAGAAGCTC
The DNA here is from genome assembly GCA_039583875.1 of Platanthera guangdongensis. Classification (NCBI taxonomy): domain Eukaryota; kingdom Viridiplantae; phylum Streptophyta; class Magnoliopsida; order Asparagales; family Orchidaceae; genus Platanthera; species Platanthera guangdongensis. The sequence goes on from CM077156.1 coordinate 164,353,374, forward strand.
GTCAACCTGCCGTTTGAGCTCGGCGTGCTCATCTGGATTCATACGATAGTGAGGTAGGTTAGGGAGAGAAGCTCCCGGGACTAAATCAATGGCATGCTGGATATCTCGCAACGGTGGGAGCTCATCGGGTAACTCCTCAGGCATGATGTCAACAAACTCCTCTAGTAAAGTCTGAATCTTCGGGGGAAGATCCGGGGTCACCGTCGGACTCTCAGAAGTCATGGTGGCAGCAACAATGTAAAATATGTCAGCGTCCTTGCTCTCCCGCAGGAACTCACTACGCCATAGGAGATGCAGTTGCCTCGATGACATGGTGCTCGTGGAGGGTTCAATCAGACCCTTGGATTTCTCCTTGTGTCGGGTGGGTGACAACGTGTTCTTCTTACCTTTATCGTAGAATATGTACGTGTTTGATCGGCCGTAGCACGTGGCGTCGCGGTCGTACAACCAAGGTCGTCCCAATAATACGTGGGCAACATCCATAGGAATTACGTCAAACCACACGTGATCCTCAAATGTATCAAGCCGAATGGGAACGAGGCACCGCTGTGTCACCTGGATGGCGGTCTTGTCTACCCAAATGACCCGATAAGGATGAGGGTGGGGCTCGGCTTTCACTTGCATACGCTCTAAACCTCTCTGGGCCACGATATTGACACAACTCCCACTATCAATGGCTACCTTGCAGGTCCGCCTGCGCTAGGAAAATACTTGTAGAAGATAGTGGTGCGGCGCCAATCCTCGTCAGCTCGGGGGTATATAGGAGGCGTCGCACTACGCCCATCTCTAGGGATCTCTCAGCCTCACTCTCTCATCCCTCCTCGATCGTAGCCTCGACCACCTCAGTAACATCGTCGACTTCCTCTAGGCTCGGCTCCTCTTCCTCAACTAGCAGACTTCGTGTGGGGAAATGTGCCGCCACATGTCCTCTGCCGGAACATCTAAAACACTGGATACCCCCAGGTCTCTGACCCTCGGTGGCGATGGCCTTGCCCTTCATGTCAGCGGTGACCCGTGGGGGCGGGGTAGCCGTGGTAGTCTGGAAAGGGGTGGGCTCTTGAATGTCGAAGAATCAGTACGCGAGGGGAACTGCTTCGTACCCGATGTACGGAGATACTGCTCGTACTCTAGGGCGAGCTGGAATATCTGGTCAACAGTCTCGAGGCAATGGGGAATCAACTCTCTCCGGAGCTCCGTACGAAGGTCAACCTTAAATCGAGACGCGGTGGCAATGGTCTCCTCCGAAATATCGCTCCTAACGACCAACTCATCGAATCGAGCCATATACTCGGCTACCGAAAGCGTCCCCTAACGTAGGTTCTGTAGCTGATCAAGCAACTGATCACGGTAAGAGGCGAGGAGATATTTATCCTTCAGTCTCTCCTTCATTTCATCCCAACGAGTGATGGGATAATAGCCTTCTCTCTCTACAGCTCTCTCCACGCTAATCCAAAATACCTTGGCTTGTCCAACCAACTTCATCTTCGCGAAACGGACGCAACGCTCATCTTTCATATCGTACCAGTCAAAATAGTGATCCATGTCTGGGATCCAATCACTAAAGGCCTTCGGATCCAAGCGGTCGTCGAACGATGGGGCGTCGAGGCGAATCCGACGAGTTGTGTCGAAGGCATGGCCACCTCTCCGGGGGTCAGGGTAGTCCCCCGGATAGTCATCATAGTCGTAATCAAATCTTCGTCGATCTGGCAGGTAATACTCATCTCGGTGCTGGTCGCGGCGATCGGGTGGAGGCACACAGTCCCTAAGGTCAGGCTGCGACTGACGGGGAATACGATAATCTTCACGCGGAGGTGGGGGTCTATCACGTGTTGGCTCAGGGTTTCGCCTTGTCGACGGGGCTGGGGCCCGGTAGGGAATGTCACGGCGACGACGTTCCACAGGTGGCTGGCCCACTCTCGGGCGCTGGTCGGGACGTGGGGGAACATCAGGTCGTCCTCCAAAGAATCGTCACGATGTGTTGGCATGTCCCTGACATTCTCTAAGTGGTCCAGTCGTAGGTTTACCTCGGCAAGGTCTTGCCACACGTCATTAAACTGGGTGCCTAAGGTGTCAAAACGATCTAGGATGAGGCGCTGGAATTCAGCAAACGCGATGCCCGAATTCGAGCTTCCCGCTCGGTCGTCGGTTAGTTGTGGTTCTGCCATGCTAGTCCTAAATGTCCTACCACTACGGAGCATGCAAATGGCCTAACCTTGACCTCTGATACCAATTTGTTGTAAGGTAGGATGCGTACCGTGCAATCTAGGCTAACTCGAGTGAGTGGACACGTGAACACTATATGTAGATGCACAAAATCCGTTCAGCAATTAATTCAAATAAAATTCACAACCCACGCATTCAATAATATAAGCGAAAACAATTTCAGTTAGGGCGATTAAGCAAGGCTTTCCTCCAAACGGAGGGCCAAATTAAGCACGTCACGGATGGCTCCTTCCTGCAATCACAATTCTTTACGGGGCAAAATTCCACATATAAATATCCAAGCAAATTTGAGTAATCCAAACAATGTTCAAATGCTGAAAATTAAAGGTCCATACAACAAAACAACTCACAAACAAGGGAATGTCCGAGGCGGTAAAGATCCAGCGGTTTTGAAGGTAGATCCGGGTGAGCGTGTCGGGAAGGTGGTTGCCCGCGGTGGAGAAGGGTTGCGGTGGGCTAAAAACGGGTAGATCCGACCAAATATGGAAGGATCCGGTCAATGGGAGGGTAGATCCGGTGGTGGAGAGAGGATCCGGGCTAGGAACGGTGAAGGGATTATAGGGAGTTGTAGATCGGGGTTGGAATAGTTGGATCTCCCGGATCGGGGCTGATCCGAGAGAGGGGAGGCCGGTTGAGGGTGGTAGCGCTAGATCAAGACAGATCTAGGGTTTTCGGAGCGGTGGAAAGTGGATCCACGAAGGGGAAGAGAAGGAGGGGTCAGCTAGGGCAAAGGAGGCCCTAGGGGGGTTCGGTTTTGGGAGGGGAAGGGGCTGCCGGTGCTGGGCTGTAGGTAGCAGGCCGGCGGTGGATTTCCGAGCACTGGACGGGGCGGTGGAACAGGAAACGGGAGGCGGAGGGGCTGCTGCCCTGGTTGCAGGCCGGTGGGGTTAGGGTAGGGTTTTGGAGGGGATTCGGTGGCCGGATGGGGAAGGGAGTGGTGGAAAATGATGGAGGGGGTTAGGGTTTACCTTGGGGATGAAGTTCCACCGCTAGGAGTCGGCACCTAGGGCTCCACGGCGTCGACACCGTGGCTTGATCGTGGAGTTTCGGGAATGACTTCCTCCAAAACCGGCAATGATCTTTCCAATCCTCTAACACTCCTATTTATAACATTCTAAGCATTAGGGCAACCCAGAATCTACGACTATGATTGGCCGAAGAGTCCACGTGTCAAATATAGGAAAATAAAATCGAAAATAACAAAGTTATATATTAAGAAGGTTCGCAACGCGCATCCGGACGCATCCGCGGGATCAGATCGTCATTCCGATCAAGTTTTCTGGCGAGAATAGACGAAAGTGGGCCCCGCTTTGTTATGGGCCGATGGTCCCCCATCACTTCTCCTAAAGGATTGACTGCAGAGAGGCAAACGATTTTTTCATTTCAGAATTAATATTTTAGAGGAGAGAAAGAAATTGAAAAAGTAAGAGACTTAGAGATGGAGAATTAGCCCTAGATGAACCTATATCACTTTTTCTTCGCCCGTTTTCATGTATTTCAAGTTATTATTTCAAATCAACACATAACCTATTATTTTGATAAGTTTGTTTTAATAGTAATTAGGATTTTATGAACTTATGTTTTATTTTCAGCAACCTATTATATTTTAAACAATGCTTAATACAGGGATTTAGTCCAACTCAAGGACGTTAAACAGAGCTCTTTTGGGAGGCACCCCATGTTTTTCCTTTTTTTCATTTTCTATCTTCTTTTCTTTCTATATATGCATGCATGAGTCCATCTGGGGACTATAAGAGCAATTGACATTTCAGGGTCCAACTATTAGGATCTTGTCGGAGGTGGTGATGGAGGAGGGGTACAAGTGAGCCGAGCTCAACCTACGGAGAATGCAAGGAGGAATAAAGGGGATCCCTGCTCAACTCTAATCTTAGATTTGGCATAGGAAGGAAAGAGCTAGAGACGAGAATAAACTTTCATTGATAACCCAAGGGCCCAAATAGAATTACATAATGAAAGTATTTGTAATAAATATGAAAATTTAAACTTATATGAAATAACATATATTAGACTCTAAACCTTGATAATTTAAAAGACACAAGATGTGTCGGCAAGAACATAAATAAAACATAAAAAATTTAATAATGAATAACGGGTCGTGTGGGAATATAACATCACACCCGCCCTTCTAATCGAGCTTTCCCTCAAGCTCAAATGAATCTTGAACGGTTTAATCATATCTGGCTCCTTAATTTCCCACCAGAGCATTCTTTGTTGCACGTCGGTGTTGCGGAGATTACATCGAGCGGAAAGCCTTTATCGCGCTCGCAGATGTCACGAAAGATTATGATGTTGTCAGAGGGCCATTGCTGATGTGGCAATATGATTGAAGAAGAGACCGCGGCATGATATTGAAATTGTCGTGGGTTCTCCTGTACGAGACCGATTGAGATGGGCTGTTGTGAGGGTAGTTGGAGAAAAAATGTATGAGCTTCTAGTGGAGAGGTAATTATGATGTAGGAAAATCGTAGGGGTCGAAGGCAGCATAGAGCATGGAGGCACAAACATTGGGCTTGGAGGTGACGGTGCCTGCAGTGTGAACTACGAGGATGGCACAACCAATGGGGATGGTGGGGCGACGATAATTGTGAAGAGTGGTGGGGCTTCTTTGGGTTCTAGTAGGATCGATGGCTGCTCCGACAAAATTGGGCCTCCAAAATGTCCAGACGTGGCGAGTCTATTAATGTTGGCAGTGAGACGCAAAATTGTGACTTGGCGTGATGTCGACAAATCCAATAATTTCAAGAGCATCGAATAAAGATCATTTTGATCATAGGAACACGCCGCCATGCCCAAGTGGAAAAATCAATTAACTAATCCAATAATAGAGTAATTAATTTATAATCCCATTTTGATGTGTTGGAGGTGGTGTGTTGCTCGATTAAAAATGATAAGGTGTCGGGCTCTAAGGGTGGAGAATATGCATGCAACTCATTGAAGGGTGGCTCGAGAAATTAATGTTGTGGGCTGCTCTACCCTGTTAAGAGCAAAACAAAGAGGGGAGGTGTGTTGCTCTGGGAGATCTGAGAGATCGTTGGATACCAGGCTCCAAGCGATGCTCGAGGGTATGCACATTGGGGCACTCCTCGCACAGGAAGGAGAAAATTGTGCACCGTGGGATGGACGACCTCGATGTAGGAAGCTGGTGCAGAGGAAAGCAAATGACGATGCGGGGTTCGATCGTGTGCTTTGAGGCCCGGGGATTGAGTAGAAGCGAGCGACGACTCAATCATGAGGATTGAAGGTTTGTTTCATCGCTGACAACGACATGGGTGTAGAAATTGTGCTGGAAGTGGATGATTTCTTCACTAGAGCTGGAGCAATATTGTTGTTTCTCGGAGGTGAGCTTGTGACTGGGATCTGTCGTTGGTATCTCGTGCTAAGCGTGATCATTTGTCGAGCAGTTCAAGTCCTTGTGGTCGTGCAGTAGGCCATCCAGGTGCCAAGAAGATGCTATCTTCGGATTATTATGGATTCCAAATCAGCAAGAGATAAGATTTTGTTAGGCAGCAAAATGAGGAGGTTTGTGGGCAGCAAAATGATTGTTCGAAGACGTTTGCAGTACAAAGGAGCTGAGGAGAATGTCTTTGATACCAAATATATATGAGTCAACCCGTAAGGTGTTAGGGTCGTTTCGAAGGTGATGGTGGAGGCGGAGATACAAGAGAGCTGAGTTCAACCTACGGAAAATACGAAGAAAAAGAGAAAGCCTTGCTCAACCATAACCCTAAAATGTGGACGTGGATAAAAGAACTAGAGAGGAGAAATATACCTTCATAATTCTCCTTGATGTCTCATTCATGACCCAAGTGGTCCCTGAAATAGAACTACAAAATGGCATAAATCGTAATACATATGCACATTAGGACTTATATAAAATAATGTTGAGTCCGTAAAATGATCTCATAATCAATAAAAGAGGAGACTCCCTCCTATACATATGAGGGGAATACAGCAAGGGCAAAAAAAGGAAAGACATTGACAATATAAAAGTATTTCTCAACCATAACCCTAAAATGTGGACATGGATAAAAGAACTAGAGAGCAGAAATATACCTTCATAATTCTCCTTGATGTCTCATTCATGACCCAAGTGGTCCCTGAAATAAAATTACAAAATGGCATAAATCGTAATACATCTGCACATTAGGACTTATATAAAATAATGTTGAGTCCGTAAAATGATCTCATAATCAATAAAAGAGGAGACTCTCTCCTATATATATGAGGGTAATACAGCAAGGGCAAAAAAAGGAAAGACAATGACAATATAAAAGTAATTCTAACACTCCCCCTCTAGTTGGGTGTGTGATGTTTTGCATGTCCAACTTGCACATAATCTTTTCGAACGCAGCCCGACTTAGCCCCTTGATGAGAACATCCACAAGTTGTTGATCTGAAGGAACAAATGGTGTGCTCACAACTCCTTTTTTATATTCTTTTTGATGAAGTGACGATCAACCTCTACATGGCTTGTGCGATCATGTTGGACGGGATTGTGAGCTATGCTAATGGAGGCTTTGCTATCGCAGTAAAAGTATTACTGGGTCTTTGTTTTTCATTCCAAGATCGCTTAAAAAAGATTTAATCTACAGTCCTTCGCAAATTCCATGCGACATAGCTCTAAACTTTGCCTTTGCACTTGACCTAGCTACCACATGTTTTTTACTCCACGTTATCAAATTACCCCCAACAAAAGCGCAATAACCTGAAGTGGACCTCCTATCATCAACTAAAACAGGCCCAGTCAGCATCTGTAAAGACTTTAATGGTCAGTTCTTTTCCAGAGAGAACAGGATACCCCTTCCAGGAGAGGACTTGAGATACCGAAGAATATGGTATACCGCTTCTATGCTCTGGGTAAAGCATGAACTGTCTAATGACACCCACAACATATGAAATATCTGAACGAGTATGTGATAAATATATAAGGTGGCCGACCAGTCTGAAATCTGGCAACATCAGCAACCGCTTCCCCCATCATCTCTACCCAATCCGTGGTTGACTTCAATTGGGGTGTCAGCAGGTTTGCACCCATTCAACCTACACAACTGGAACAAGTCAAGGATATACTTCCTTTGGGATATGAATATGTCATGCTTCGATCGAGCGACCTCAATTCCAAGGAAGTATCTGAGATTTCCTAGGTCTTTTACTTCAAGCTCCTTAACAGAGACATGATTTCTTCAGTATCATCACCCGTGATAATAATATCATCCACAAACAATAAGGGCAGTGAGCCTCTCATGTTTGTGCCTTACAAATAAAGTGTGATCAGCATTGCTTTGGGAGTATCCAAATGCTACCATAGCTCTATGAAATCTCTCAAATCAGGCTCGGGGAGATTGTTTTAGGTCATATAAGGCTTTCTTCGACCTACATACCTTCCCCCACTGCCAGGGTAAGACTAGAATTTAACGACATGTATACTTCTTCTTTCAAGTCTCAGTGAAGAAACATATTTTTCACATCCAATTGAGTTAGAGGTCAGTCTTTGCAGGCAACACATAGGAGCAAAATTCTTATAGAATTCAGCTTCGCCACAGGGGCAAAGGTTTCTTGGTAGTCAATCCCTATGGTCTGGGTGTCGCGCCTAGCCACCAACCGAGTCTTGTACCGCTCAAAAACACCTTCAGAGATCCGCTTGATGGAGAAAACCCATTTATATCCAACCACAGTCTTGTCAGGTGGCAATGGGACCAAGTCCCAAGTGCAATTCTTTTACAGGGTCAGCATCTCCTCGCGCATAGCATCCTACTATTTTGGGTGAGCAATAGCATCCTACCAAGTGGAGGGGATAGAAATGAAGGAGAGAGAGAGACAATAATGAGCTTATGTGAAGGAGATAATGAGTTGTATGACACAAAGTGAGATATCAGATGTTGGGTAGAGTTACCTTGAGTGCCCAAAGAATGATTTGATGTTGGAGCGGTTAGCCTGAGAGATGCTGATATACCTGGACCCATTTTTCATCAAGTATACACCTGTAAAGGAGGAGCCGTCATAGGAGAGGACACATGAGTAGGCACAACAACGGTCACATGAGAAGGGGTAGAAGTGGGAATCGTCATGGTAGGAGGAATAAGAAGAGGAAGAGAACTCACTTCCATTGGGTGAAACTCCCCCTGAAGTGAGGACTCCCCCTGCAGAGAGGACTCGTAGTAGAACTCAAACTCCTGAAAGGTGATGTCCATAGTAACAAAGATCTTTTTGGAAGTGGATGGAAGCATTTGTATCCTTTTTGGGTTAGAGAATATCCAATAAAGATACACTTGAGGGCACGAGGATCAAGTTTGGACATGGACAAAACACACACATCCAAAAATCCGAGGTAGAAGAGTTGAGGGAGAGACAGAAAGGGTTTGAATAGGTGATTTGTGGCCAAGGACACGAGTCGGCAATGATTAATGAGATATGCCGCAGTGAGAACCGCAAGTGAGAACGACATCACCCCAAAAATGCTTAGGGAGATGCATCTTCAGGAGGAGACATCGAGCGACCTCTAAGAGATGATGATTCTTGCGCTCGACGATCCCATTTTGATCCGGGGTATAAACACAAGATGTTTGATGTATAATGTCATGATCACTAAGATAACGCTCAAAAGAAGAGTCGACATACTCTCGACCATTATCACTCCACAAAACTTTGATAGCGACGTTAAACTGAGTAGCCACCTTCTTATGAAAATGTTGAAATAATGAAAAAACCTCATTTTTATGTTTCATCGAGTAGACCCACGTACAACGAGAGAAGCAATCGTTAAAGATAACGAACCAGTGAAAACCAAAACTAAAGGCGACAGGGCAGGGGCCCCAAACATCTATATGAACCATAACAAAATGAGTAGCACTAAGAGTAGATGCATGAGTAAAAGGAGCACGATGGTGTTTACCAAGGGCACCCAGATCACTTTTAAAAGCTTTCAGAGATACATTTGACAAATGTGGAAATAAAAAATGCATAGTAAAAGGAGATGGATGACCAATGTAATAGTGTCAGGAGTCCACAGAGATCTGGGCAGCAGAAAGAGCCTGTGGAGCATCGACGGAGCTGAAGGGGTCAAACAGGTAGAGGTAATCCCGCAGTCTACCAGAGCCAATCATCTTCCCCGTCTTTAGGTCCTAAAAACACACGAGGTGGGAAAAATGTTACAGTGCAATTCATAGAATTATTGAGGTGACTAATGTAAAGAAGGTTACGGGTAAACTTAGGCACATGGATCATCAAAGTGAGTAAGGGAGGAGTAAGGAATGGACCCTTTCCCAGCAATGGGAGAAAAGGATCCATCATCAATGCTCACTTTGTCCCGACCAGACAAATAAGTATAAGAGACAAAATCCGTAGCAGAACCTGTCATGTGGTCGGTGACACCAGAATCAATGATCCATTGGGAGGAAGAGCATGCGGTGGCAGAGTGAGCATCGGGAACTCCCTTATAGGCATAGGAGGAACTGGTAGACTCGGAGGAGTGGCCAAGCATAACGCGGCGGAAGACAAGAATCTCCTCAACAGAAAGGACAGAAGGAACCTCAGGGGCAGCAGGTCTGTCATAAGGAGCATAATCATCACCGACATCTGAGAGATAAGCCGAGCGAGAGGGAGAAGGTCAAGTCAAACTGCGACCAGAGCCACGACCGCCACGAGGAGCAGGACCCCCGCGAGAAGAGGGAAAGTCATGAAGCTTAAAGCAAGTGTCCCGAGTATGGTGAGTTTTCCCACAATAACCACACTTCATATGGTCCTTGTCCATAAGCTTGGCCCTAGTGTCACGGAAAGAGCGGCCCCCGGGATTGAACTAAGCGGCAAGAGAAGGTCCCTCAGTAACAGTGTCTGGTAGGCGAACCTGTCGGCGATCATATTCTTGTTGAACCAAACTATGCACCTCGGGTAAGGAAGGCAGAGGAGAGCGGCCAAAAATTTGAACACTGATGGGATCAAGGTCACACTGGAGATCATGAAGAAACTCGAAGATCCGGTTGCATTCCTCCGGGGAACGAACCAACACCTCATCCTCAGGAGAGACAAGAGTAAGCGAGTCGAAATTATCACAGTCTTGATAAAGCTGGGTAAACTCCAAGTAGTAGGCAGCGAGAGGACGATCCCCTTAGCGTAAAAGAAAAATATGTTGCCGCAACTGGATGATCTGAGCCGCATTGCCCCGACAAGAATAAATATTCTTAGCATGCTTCCAAATATCGGTTGCAGTATCCAGGAAGAGATAGTTGCGGGCAATAGACTCCTGCATGGAGTTGGTGAGCCAAGATGTAACTAAGAAGTTCTCGGAATCACATTGAGGCCAATCAGGAGAGGTAGATGAAGTCGCCCTAGAAGTACCACTGAGATAGTCAAACAGACGGTGGCTATTAAGGGCCAAAGTAACAGAACGAGCACTCGGAAAATAATTGGTTTCATCCAACCTAATAGTAATCTGAGGAGTCCCGTGATCATGAGAGACATGAAGAGATCCAATAGGTGGCAGAGAATCTAGAGGAGCACTACCACGGGAGGAGATATTCGGAGTTTCATCACTCCCCTACATCATAGACGAGGTAAAAGAACAACACCGGGCTGCTAACGGAGAGAAACCTAAGAGAAGAATCTCGGAGGAGAGCAATCACGTCAAAAGAGAAAGTGACATCCCTACAAGTAGGGGAAACAGACGCCGGAGAAGCGTTCCCTGCATCAATCTGGCGTCGAAGAACTCAAATAGCCATGCATAGGCTGAGGAAGACCGGCGCTGGCGGGAAGAGGAAGCGACGGGTTGACCGGGGCTTGCTGGGAGAGGAAGAAACGTCGGATGGCGCTAGCGCTTGCTGGCGGAACGAGCGCTTGACTACGCTAGCGGGAAGGAGCGGGAAGGCGCGCTTTCTGTTCCGGCGTTGGCGGGGGAAGGAGACTCGATGGCGCTAGTGGGAATGAGAGTGGACGGCGCTGGCGGAACGAGGTTGGAACAGTGGAAGCTGAAAAAAAAACAACGGCTGGGGCACCAAGAACCCATGATCTGATACCATGTTGAGTCCATAAAATGATCTCATAATCAATAAAAGAGGAAACTTCTTCTTATATATATGAGGGGAATACAACAAAGACAAAAAAAGAAAAGACAATGACAATATAAAAGTAATTCTAACAAATCACATATATCAGACTGCAAATCTTGATAATTTAAAAGACACAACATGGATGGATACATACATAATTTAAAAATAGATAACAAGTCATGTGAGACTTTAACAGAGAACTAGAGTAGTGTCTTAAAAATACGGTAGTTGAAAATAGACATGTAATCTTGACATGTATTAAAGGGCTAGAGAAAATCACTCATTTGATGTGAATATAGTCAGTGTCGAAAAATTGAGCAGGAAAATGAGCATATCAAGGATAATATGCATGCACATTGTTCAAAACAATTTCTCGGTAATAAGCTTCATGCCTTCGGAAAAATGAAGCAATAATGGATGAACTTTTTTTAATAAATAAAGCTGGCCAAATGTTGTGATTCGGCTAATGATTATCATGATTATTTTATTTGAGGGTTATGCACTAAGGATTGCTTAGCATGTTATTTGTTAGAAAAGCCCATGTAATTGGCCCATTATTGGGCTCATGTTTTATTTTATTTCCTTCTTCTCTTATTAGTCTCACATCATTGTATAAGATTTCTTCTCTCCTTTTCTCTCCTATATATTTGTATTCCCTCCTTGTATTTTGATACACAAGCAATACATACAAGTTTTGAGCTCACTCAACATGGTATCAGAGCACACGGTTCGGTCCTTGCGGTTTCACTTCCTCTACCCGCCCGACCCGTCTTCCTCTCCTGTCCGTTATTCCTCTGCGGCCTGTTCTTCTACTCGCACCGGGTAGCGGCCTCGTCTTCCCGCCCGTTCTCTCCGCGGCTTCTCCCTTGGTAACCGCTGCCTGGTCTCCTCTCCCTCCCTCCCGTGGATCCACCCCTCCGTGATTTTTATAGCCTCTCTTCTTAACTCGTGGGCGCCACTTCCCGCTGCCAGCTCTGTCTTTCTCTTACCGCGCGGGCTCCTTCTCGTCCGGTCCCTCCTCTTCTTGTCGCTCGAGTAGTCCTACTCGCGGCCTCTTCTCTCGGCGTGCCGTGTCGTGCGGTCTCTTTCTCGCTCGTTCTTCTTCTCCTTGCCGCTCGAGTACTCCTACTCGCAGCCTCCTCTTGCGGCTTATCTTGCCGCTTGCCGTTTCTCTCTCTCTTGCCGCTCGAGTTCCTACTCGCGGTCTCTTTTCTTGCCGCTCGAGTTCCTACTCGCGGTTTCTCTCTCTTGCCGCTCGAGTTTCTCTCTCTTGCCGCTCGAGTTCCTACTCGCGGCCTTTGCCCTCTGCTTCCTCTCGCTGCTTCCCTCTTCTAGTCGCGCGGACTCTATATCTAACCGCTGAGACTTCTCCTTGTCTCTTTAGAGCCGTCTTCTCTTCTTGCTCTTGTTTGGCCGCTGGTGTTCTCACAGTGACCGTGCGGATTGTCCTTGCTCTCTCTCCGCACCTGGTCGCGACCTCCTGTCGCTCTCTCCCCTGGGCTTGTCGCCGTGACTACCCGCTGCGGCCTCATATCTAACCGCGTGGGCTTGTCGTGCGTCTCTTCTCCGGCGACCTCCTCCTCTTCCCGCAGCAGACGTTGTGTCTAACCGCGCGCTCGTCTTTTCGCTGCGGCCTCCCCAGGCTCCATGGGCTCCTCCATCGACTCTACCGGACAGGCGGTTAATCCTCCTGCTGACCGCCCGGCTTCTCTTCCAGACCTCCGAGATGAGCTGCGGATCACAACTATATCATTATCTGGGAAGAAGAACTTTGTTCCATGGGTCCACTCGGTTCGGCGTGTTCTTCAGGCCAAGGGCCTTGTGCTTCACCTTACTAACGAACCTCCTTCCCCTGCTACTGATGACTGGCTACGAAATGACGGCCGCGTCCAAACATGGCTCCTTAATTCGCTGGAGGGTGAGCCATACCAAATGGTCATGTACCATGAGACCGCCAAAGCTATGTGGGAGGAGCTTCACTCCTTATACTCTGGAAAGGATAGTCTTCAGCACCTCTATGACATTATTACCGACCTTCAGACTCTTGATGCTGGCAGGGCGGCTGACATGACCTCGTTTGTTGCTCGTACCAAGACTCTGGCGGAGGCCTGGATCCAGCATCGGCCTTCTACCACCGACCTTGTTGCTCAGCGCGTGCAAAAGGAGGCCGTATGCATTTCCATGATGATGGCTCGTGTCCCGCCTCACCTTCAGAGCATCCGGGCTCAGGTGTTGGCCTCGGCCTCTACTCCCTCCCTCTCTGATGTCTGCTCTATGCTCCTTCGAGTATCACCACCCCTGGATTCTCCGACACCCTCCTCTCCGGCCCTCCTTCAGCAGACCCTTCCCCCTTGCTTCCCCCACCACCTCTGCTCGCGGTGGACGTTCCGGCTCTCGCGGAAGGGGACGTGGGGGTCGGGGCCGCCCCAAGTGTTCATATTGCGGCCGGGATGGCCACACTGATGTTGTCTGCTACAAGAAACATGGTTATCCTCCTCGCCCAACTGTGGCTGCTGCCACTGATGGCTCCTCCTCCACTGGTACCGACCTTGAGGTCGTTCGCCTCAAGCTACAGCAACTCCAGGGGCTTCTTAGCCCTCCTTCTGCTTCTGTTGCCTCCATCTCTACTGCAGGTATTACTTGTCTTTCCTCCAGTCCGCATTGGATCTTGGACTCGGGTGCTACTCATCACATCACCTCGATGCGGCCACTCAAGTACTCGGATGTTCCTCATCCTGAAATCTATCACTGTCGCTAATGGGGCGACTGTTCCGGTCTCCGGCTGCGCCGACATCTCTCTTGCCCCCTCCATCTCTCTTCGCTCGACTCTTTATGTTCCGGGCTCTCCATTTAATTTGCTTTCTGTTGGTCGCCTCACTCATGATATGGATTGCTCTGTCACATTTACTCCATCTACTTTTTTGATACAGGATCGGCGGACGCGGACTACCATTGGTAGGGGTCGACTGCAGAACGGGCTCTACCTTCTTGATGCCTCTCCTCATATCCTCTCCTCCGTCTCCGCTATTGACTTGCATCGCCGTCTTGGGCATGCCCCTCTACCCGTTCTCCAAAAGGCGCTACCTGATGTATCTTTTCCTGCTTTCAAATGTGACTCTTGTATTTACGGCAAACAGCCGCGTACTTCTTTTCCTGCTAATTGTACTAGGAGCTCTGCTCCATTTGATTTACTGCACTCCGATGTTTGAGGTTCTTTCAAAGTTACAAGTATCTCTGGGTATCGTTATTTTATAACTTTCATTGGTGATTATTCTCGCACAACATGGCTTTACCTACTTCGTGATCGCTCTGAGCTTCCTCGCATATTTCGCGACTTTATACAAGAAACTCGAACGCAATTCTCCACAACTATCAAAACAGTGCGCACCGATAACGCTCGCGAATACACCGGTCATGAATTTGTCAATATATGTGCAGAATTTGGTATTATTTATCAAACCTCCTGTGCCTACACCCCCCAACAAAATGGCGTTGCCGAACGAAAGAACCGCCACCTCCTAGACGTTGCCCGCTCCCTCATGCTTCAAATGCATGTTCCCAAAATTTACTGGAACTTTGCGGTATCCACTGCATGTTTCCTCATCAACCGCCTCCCTTCCTCGGTTCTCAACTCTGCCACTCCATTCAGCCTCCTATTCCCCTCCACTCCGGCTTTCCCTATCACACCAAGGGTCTTTGGCTGCACTTGCTTCGTTCACCTCCTGGGTCCCTCCTCGGATAAGTTGGATCCCCGAGCAGCTAAAACTATTTTCGTCGGCTATTCTCGCACTCAGAAGGGCTACCTGTGTTACTCTCCGGTAACCCGGAAGGTCATCGTCTCCGCAGATGTTACTTTTTGGGAAGATCAACCTTTCTTTTCCCCACCTCAAGCTCTTTCCTCCACGACGACATCTCCACCACTGCCTATACCCCGACCCGTCATCCATACTACTGCGCATGTTTCCCCACGTCCTTCTAATCCGGCTCCTGCTCCCTCCAAGCCACCAGTTATCCAGGTTTACACTCGCCGCCTTCCTCCTCGTTCCGCTACCCCTCTGCAGTCGGCCTCATCCTCGGCTACCCCGCGCCCTGCTGATCAGGTATCTCCCTCCACCGCTCATCCTCTGGCGAATTATGTCTCCCTGCATCGCCTCTCTCCACAACTACACACATTTGCCACTTCTATTTCCTCCATTTCGGTTCCTAACACTGTGCAGGAGGCGCTACAACATCCTGGCTGGAAGGCTTCCATGGAGGAGAAAATGGCTGCTCTCTGGGACAACCAGACCTGGACTCCCACACCACTTCCCCCGGGTCAGAAACCGGTTGGGTGTAAGTGGGTCTTCGTCGTCAAACATGCCGCTGATGGGACGATTGACCGTCTGAAAGCTCGGCTGGTCGCCCGGGGCTTCACCCAACAACACGGGATGGACTATGAGGAAACTTTCTCTCCGGTGGCCAAACTCAACACCGTTCGGGTTCTTATCTCAGTGGCTATCCATCGCCGGTGGCCCTTACTGCAACTGGATATTAAGAATGCATTTTTGAATGGCGACTTGCAGGAAACTGTCTATATGCAGCAACCTCCCGGGTTTGAGACCACGGGGGAGTCTCAGGTTTGTCGCCTTAAGAAAGCTCTGTATGGCCTCAAACAATCAGCACGGGCATGGTTTGACAGGTTCAACAAGGATTTTCGGGAGGTTGGTTTTTCTCGAAGCACGGCAGACTTCTCGATGTTCACTCGCCACCGTATAATGGGGACGGTTCTTCTGTTAGTATATATTGACGACATCATAATTACGGGAGATGACTCAAAAGGAATACGGAGGTCAAACGACATCTCGATACAGTTTTTCAAACAAAGGATCTGGGACCCCTCCGGTATTTTTTGGGCCTTGAGGTTGCTAGACGGCCAGATGGTCTTGTCCTTTCCCAGCGGAAGTATTGTCTCGACCTTCTTCATGATGCAGGTTACTCGAATTGTAAGCCGATCAATACTCCAATGGATGTGAATCACAAGTTATGTGCTCAGGCTTCCGACTCAGATCTCTTACTTGAGAATCCTGAATACTATCGTCGTCTAGTTGGAAAATTGATCTGCCTCACGGTAACTAGACCGGATATATCTTTCGCAGTTGGTATTGTCAGCCGATATATACATTCTCCGCGAAAATCTCATCTTCACGCTGTTGAACGCATTCTCAGATACCTAAAAACGGCCCCTGGTCAAAGATTGGTCTACAAGACCTCATCTTCAGCTCCTACATTGATAGCTTACTCTGATGCTGATTATGCTGGTTCTCTTGATGATCGACGGTCAACCAGTGGGTTTTGCACATATTTTGGAGGACACTTGATTACGTGGCGGAGCACGAAACAAGCTGTTGTGGCTCGATCATCTGCTGAGGCTGAATACCGGGCAATGACGTCTGTAGTTTCTGAACTAACATGGCTGGAATGTCTTCTTACCGATTTGGGTATAAAACTTCCTTCCCCAGCCCTTCTCCTTTGTGATAGTCAAGCGGCGATACAAATTGCCAAGAACCCGATATTTCATGAGAGAACTAAACATATTGAAGTTGATTGTCACTTCATCAGAGAAAAGGTTCAAATGAAGAAGATTGACCTGAAGCATGTTCCCGAGACAGAACAAGTTGCGGATGTGCTCACTAAAGTTCTTCACAGTACACTCTTCTATCAGTGCTTGTCCAAGCTTGGTGCATACGATTTGTACGCTCCAGCTTGCGGGGGAGTGTTAGAAAAGCCTATGTAATTGGCCCATTATTGGGCCCATGTTCTATTTTATTTCCTTCTTCTTCTATTAGTCCCACATCATTGTATCTGATTTCTTCTCTCCGTTTCTCTCCTATATATTTGTATTCCCTCCTTGTATTTTGATACACAAGCAATACATACAAGTTTTGAGCTTACTCAACATTATTATTGTGGTTTTCTTTATTATCAACCACTTTCGAAGAAAAGTAGCAGCTTAATAACCATGCTATGCTCTTTTCTAGATCTGGTTTCTTGTATATTTTCTTTTTCATACTAGATTAAAAATCAGTGTCGAGATGATTTTCTAATTATTCATTTTTTGCTTATGTTTCAACTGCAGAAAATTTTTGACAACATTATGAATCTAGATATATCTTGGCCACAAATACCAGATGAGATGAGCCCTGAAGCACATGACCTGATTAACAAGTACGAGTCACATAACTTTATTATTTTCATCCATTCATTCTTAACTCTTACTTTATTTATGAGGCATCTTTCAGCAGTAGGATAGCATTTCAGGACCTGATTTGGTCATTTATGAATGCTGTTAATTTGTTACTCGTGCAAAGTGTTTCAGTATGGTTTTGCATTTCCTCAGGTTACTTATTCAAAATCCACTTCAAAGACTTGGAGCCACTGGAGCTGGAGAGGTAAAATCTTTGAGGGAAAGTATTGTTCATATAGTGTTTGAAAATGTTTGGATTTTGGAGTCCTTAAGCGAGTCATGTTTAAATAATATACATTGATCTTCTGGTGTTTAATAGAAACATCTTGTAACTATGTTCTTGTGTTTGTCTGGGCTAAATGAATCTCACTTTTATCCACCCTCATGTTATTATTTTCATTATCATTATTATTACTATTATTATTTAAATGTGTAGAAAAAGATGCAAGGAACCTTGTAGACTGTATTTCTTGTATAAACAGTAAGTATGAACACTTATATAGGAGGAGAGGAGCAGAAAAATCCCAAGACTAACAATGTGGGACTAAACCTAAGACAAATGTGTGCTCATAAATGGGTCACAATTACAATGGGCTTTTACACAGTTTTTCACTATCTTCTAACACTCCCCCGCAAGCTGGAGCATACAAATCGTAAGCACCAAGCTTGGATAGAAACTGCTGGTACAATGGCCGAGGTAGAGCCTTGGTAAAGATGTCAGCAACTTTCCCGGAAGCTGGAACATGTTCCAATTCAAGTTTCTTCAGTTGCACCTTCTCCCGAACAAAGTGACAGTCAACCTTAATGTGTTTTGTTCTCTCGTGGAACACAGGATTCTTTGCAATATGTATAGTTGTCTTACTGTCACAGAATAGAGTAGCAGGTGAGGAGAGTTTGACACTCAAGTCACAAAGAAGACTTTCTAACCAGGTAAGTTCAGACACTACAACAGCCATAACACGATACTCTGCTTCAGCAGAAGAGCGAGCAACAACCGATTGCTTCTTGCTGCGCCATGTGATGAGATTTCCTCCAAAATAGGTACATAAATTAGTGGTGGATCGTCGATCGTCAAGAGAGCCCGCATAATAAACATCAGTGTATGCAACAAGAGATAAAGAGGAGGATGGCTTGTATACCAATCCTCGTCCCGGGGAAGCTTTCAAGTACCTGAGGATGCGTTGGACAGCTTGTAGATGAGATGTTCTTGATGAATGCATAAAGCGACTTACCACTCCAACAGCAAATGAGATATCAGGCCTGGTGACAGTTAGGTATATCAGTTTTCCCACAAGACGCCGATAATATTCAGGATTTGTAAGTAGAGAATCTGATTCGGCTCCATGGGCACTCAGCTTGTGCTTGACATCCACAGGAGTTTCTGCGGGTTTACATCCGGAATAACCAGCATCCTGAGAAAGTCAAGACAATATTTCCGTTGAGATAGGACCAGGTCATCCGGTCTTTGAGGAACCTCAAGTCCTAGGAAGTATCGAATGTTTCCCAGATCTTTTGTTTGGAAGACAGAGTTTAAGTGTTGTTTGATCTGTTGTATCCCGGTCAAGTCATCGCCAGTTATCAGAATATCATCCACATAGACTAGAAGAATAACCGTCCTTGTTGTTCGATGACGTGTAAAAAGAGAGAAGTCAGCAGAGCTCCGCTGAAAACCAATATCACGAACAGCCTTGCTAAATTTGTCAAACCAAGCTCGAGGGGACTGTTTGAGACCATAGATAGCCTTCCGCAGTCGGCACACCTTAGACTCCCCTGTGGTCTCAAACCCAGGAGGTGGTTCATGTAGACCGTCTCTTGGAGATCACCATTAAGAAAAACATTTTTAATGTCCAGTTGATGTAGAGGCCAGCACCGGTGAACAACAAGAGAGATAAGAGCCCAGACAGAATTTAGCTTGTCGACCGGGGAGAAAATCTCCTCATAGTCCAAGCCTTGTTGCTGAGTGAACCCACGAGCCACAAGAAGGGCTTTGAGGCGATCGATAGACCCATCCGGAGCATGTTTAATGGCAAAGATCCATTTACAGCTAACACAGGATTGGGCAAACAGAAGAGGTATCAAATCCCAAGTATGATTAGCCCACAGTGCTGACATCTCCGCCTCCATGGACGCGCGCCACCCAGGATGTTGAAGAGCCTCCTGCACAGTGTTAGGTAGAGAAACAGAGGAAAGAGCAAGAGCAAATTTTCGCAAAGGAGGAGAGAGCCTATGTAGAGAAATATAGTTGGCCATCGGATGAGTCGTTGAGGCGGGGGCAGGGTCAGCTCGCCGCGAAATCATACTGGTAGACGGTAGCAGTGGTTGGGCTCCGGAGTTCGGAGTTCGGTGAGTGTAGACACGGATGAGAGGTGGTTTGGTGGTTGGCGGATTAGTTGATGGTGGTGTGGGAACTGGTGGGTCCACGTGGGGCGTCAGAAGAAGAGGAGGTAAAGAAGTCGTGACCGGAATAGCAGAACGAGGCACAGGTTGGACACAAGAAGGTATCGAAGTGGAGGATAAAAAGGGTTGGTCTTCCAGAAAAGTAACATCAGCGGACACAACCACTTTTCGATCGATAGAAGAGTAACACACATACCCTTTTTGAGTCTGAGAGTACCCTACGAATATACACTTGGTTGCACGGGGGCAAATTTGTCCGCAGGTGGACCAAGGTTATGGACATAACAAGCACATCTGAACACCCGAGGTGGGAGAGAAAACATAGATTGAGAAGGAAATAGAAGGCTAAATGGAGTGACGAAGTTGAGAACGGAGGAAGGTAGGCGATTGATGAGGTGACAAGCAGTCGACACTGCAAAGTTCCAGTATTCGATGGGTACCGCCATCTGGAGCATTAAGGAGCGGGCAACGTCAAGGAGATGTCAATTTTTATGCTCAACAACATCATTTTGCTGAGGAGTGTAAGCACAAGAAGTTTGATGTATAATGTCAAATTCCGCACAAATAGCGGCGAATGTTCGGCTCGTATATTCTCGCGCATTGTCAGTGCGGATAATTTTAAGCGGGGAAGAGAACTGAGTTCGAAGTTCAGTAACGAACGTTCGGAATATAGAGGGGAGTTCGGTACGATCCCGTTGTAAATAGAGTCATGTAACCCGAGAGTAATTGTCAGTAAAGGTTACAAAGTAGCGATAATCAAATACACTAGTGACTTTATATGGGGCTCAAATATCAGAATGAACAATGGATAAAGGAGTACTACTCCGATTATAGACAGGACTGAAAGAGACTCGATGTTGTTTGTCAAAGATATATGACTCACACGAAAACTCATGCAAGGAGACATCTGGAAGAGCTTGCTTCAGAATCTATAGGGGAACATGTCCAAGCCGACGATGCCACTCAACTGAGGAGACGACAGACAGGGTAGGAGGGACATCAAGAAGATAGAGCCCATGAGACAGCCGTCCGCTACCAATAATATTCTGTGTTTGCCGATCCTGCACAATAAAAGAAGATGATGAGAATGTAACATGACAGTCAAGGTCCTGAGTAAGTCGGCTAATAAAAAGCAAGTTGAATGGAGAGCCCGGAACATGAAGAACCGATGTTAAGGAGAGGGTGGGTGTGAGTTGGATATCAACAGCTCCTGAAACAGGTGTGGAGTCACCATTGGCAACAGTAATGGACTTGGGATGAGGAGTAGCCAAGTATTGCGGCGGCTTCTGGCAAGTAATGTGGTGGGTGGCACCAGAGTCCACAATCCAGTTGGAGCTTCGAGATAGACAGGTTATACCTTCATTTACAATGGAGGCTGTAGAAAGAGCTCGAAAACTTGTATATATTTCTTATATGTGTAAATATAAGGAGAGAATACAAATATATAGGAGGAAGAAGGAGAGAGAATCAATCATATACATGATGTGAGACTAAAGAGGAGAGAAGAGAAAAGGCAAAAATGGGCTCAATAATGGGATCTTTACATCGGTTTTTCTAACACTCCCCCGCAAGCTGGAGCGTACAAATCGTATGTGCCAAGATTGGATAAGCACTGATAGAAGAGGGGCCTAGAAAGAGCCTTTGTGAGGACATCCGCAACTTGTTCAGACCCGGGAACATGCTTTAGATCGAGCTTTTTCATTTGAACTTTCTCCCGTATGAAGTGACAGTCGACTTCGATGTGCTTCGATCTTTCGTGGAAGACCGGGTTCTTGGCGATATGTATAGCAGCTTGGCTGTCACAGAGGAGAAGAGCTGGTGAAGGTAGTTTTACACCCAGATCAGTGAGAAGACTCTCAAGCCACGTCAGTTCAGACACTACAGATGTCATTGCCCGATATTCTGCCTCAGCTGATGATCGAGCAACGACCGCTTGTTTCTTGCTTCGCCATGTAACCAAATGTCCTCCAAAGTAGGTGCAAAAACCACTGGTAGATCGTCGGTCATCAAGGGAACCAGCATAATCAGCATCCGAGTATGTCACCAATGTTGGAGTTGAAGAAGAGGTTCTGTAAACAAGTCCTTGACCAGGAGCTGTTTTAAGGTATCTGAGAATGCGTTCAACACCTGAAGGTGAGATCTTCGAGGGGATTGCATGTATCGACTGACAATACCAACATCGAAGGAAATATCTGGTCTGGTTACCGTGAGATAGATCAATTTTTCAACGAGACGACGATAATATTCTGGATTACATCCCTAGGGGTGTCACTCGGCTTACGGCCTAAATAACCTGCATCATGAAGGAGGTCGAGGCAATACTTCCGTTGAGAGAGGACAAGCCCATCCGGCTGTCTGGCAACCTCAAGACCCAAGAAGTATCGTAGGGGCCCCAGATCCTTTGTCTGAAACACGAAACTTAGATGTAGTTTGACTGTCTGTATCCATTGTGAGTCATCTCCTGTAATGATGATATCGTCAACGTATACTAACAGAAGGACCGTTTCCTGTTGTTCGGTGACGAGTAAACAACGAGAAGTCGGCCGAGCTTCGAGTAAAACCAATATCACGAAGGGCCTTACTGAATTTGTTAAACCATGCCCGTAGGGATTGTTTGAGACCATACAGAGCCTTCAAAAGACGGCAAACCTGAGACTCCCCCATGGTCTCAAACCCGAGTGGTTGCTGCATATATACTGTTTCCTGGAGATCCTCATTCATGAAAGTATTCTTGATATCCAGTTGGAATATGGGCCACTGGAGATGGACATCGACGGAGATGAGGACACGAACGGTATTGAGCTTGGCCACCGGAGAGAAAGTTTCCTCATAGTCGAGCCCCTGTTGCTGGGTGAAACCACGAGTCACGAGAGGAGCCTTCAGACGGTCAATTGTCCCATCAACAGCATGTTTGATGACAAAGACCCACTTACACCCAACCGGTTTCTGACCTGGAGAAAGGGGTACTACAGTCCATGTCTGGTTAGCACAGAGAGCAGACATTTCTTCCTCCATGGTGGCCCGCCAGCCCGGATGTTGAAGCGCCTCCTGCACAGAATTAGGAACAGAGACCAAAGAAAGAGAAGTAGCAAATGTGTGCAGGAGGGGAGAGTGGCGATGGAGGGAGACGTAGTTGGCCAGAGGATGAGCAGTGGAGGGCGGTACCTGATCAGCAGGACGCAGAGTATCCGTGGTTGAGGCCGACTGCAGAGGAAAAACGGAACCGGGAGGGCGACGAGTGTAGACACGGATAACGAGTGGTTTGGAGGGAGCAGGAGCCGGTGCAGGGGGACCCGGTGAAGGTGGTGCAGTAACAGGGATAACCGGTCGTGGGATGGATGGCTGGAGAGGAGCTGGTGGTAAATGAGCGAGTAAAGGAGCGGGGAAAAACGATTGATCTTCCCAGTAGGTAACATCAGCAGAGACCGATATCTTTCGAGAAGCCGGAGAATAACAGACATAGCCCTTCTGGGTGCGCGAATAGCCGACAAAGATGTGTTTAGCCGCCCGGGGATCCAACTTATCCGAGGACGGCCCCAGACGGTGGACGTAACAGGTGCTGCCAAAGACACGAGACGGGAGAGGAAATGCCGGAGCGGAGGGAAATAGTAGGTTGAACGGTGTAGCATAGTGGAGCACGGAGGATGGGAGACGGTTGATGAGAAAACAGGCGGTGGAGACCGCAGAGTTCGAGTAAGGTTTGGGAACGTGCATTTGAAGCATGAGGGAGCGGACGACATCGATTAAGTGGCGGTTTCTCCTTTCAGCAATGCCGTTTTGCTGGGGTGTGTAGGCACAAGATGTTTGATGAATAATCCCGAATTCAGAGCATAAATCTGTAAATCCGTGACCGGTGTATTCTCGAGCATTATTGGTGCGCAATGTTTCTAGGGTGGTGTGGAATTGTGTACGGGTCTCAAGGACAAAAGCCTGAAAAACATAGGGAAGCTCGGAGCGATCACGAAGTAAGTATAGCCACGTAGTGCGAGAGTAATCATCAATAAATGTGATAAAGTAACGAAAATCAGAAATACTTGTAATCTTAAAAGGGCCCCATACATCGAAATGAACTAAATCAAACGGAGCAGCGCTCCATGTACAATGCGCAGGAAAGAAGAACGCGGCTGTTTGCCGAAGATACATGACTCACACTGAAACGGATGAAGAGAGAGATCAGGAAGAGCCCGCTGGAGGACCGGCAGAGGGGCATGCCCAAGACGTCGATGCCACTCTGTGGAAGAGACTGAAGAGAGAATGGTGGGAGAGTCGTCGAGAAGGTAGAGCCCGTTCCGCAGTGTGCATTTACCAATGGTAGTCTGCGTCCGCCGATCCTGTATAACAAAAGAAGAAGAGGTGAATATGACAGAACAATCAAGATCACTAGTAAGACCTCCGACAGAGAGTAAATTGAACGGGGAGCTCGGAACATGAAGAGTCGAGCAGAGGGAGATCGACGGGTTGAGAGAAAGATCCGCCGAGCCGGAGACGGGAACCGTCGCCCCATTGGCCACAGTGATAGACTTCGGATAAGGAGAATCTGAGTACTGGGCAGGTCATCGCGAAGTAATGTGATGAGTGGCACCTGAGTCCACGATCCAGCACGGGCTGGTGGATAAACAAGCAGTACCTGTGTTGTAGATGGAGGCAATGGAGGCAGAGGGCGGGTTGAGCAGCCCCTGGAGTTGCTGGAGCTGGAGACGAACGGCCTCAAGATCAGGAGGGGTGGCAGAGGGGGCGTCAGCAACAACAGATGTCGTTGGACGAGGAGGATAACCAATCTTCCGGTAGCAGGTCGCCTCAAGGTGGCCTTCTTTCCCGCAGTAGGAACACTTCGGCCGTCCCCGGCCGCCACGCCCACAGCCCCGAGATCCCGAACGTCCGCCTCGAGCAGAGGTAGGAGGGGACGGTAGGAGCGAAGGGGCCTGCTGAAGAAGGGCCGGGGGAGGAGCAGAAGTATCCGGAGGAGGTGACACGCGGAGAAGCATGGAGCAAACATCAGAGAAAGACGGTGTTGTGGGAGAAGCCAGGACCTGAGTTCGAATGCTCTGAAGGTGATACGGAAGACGAGCCATCATGATGGCAATGCAGACGGCTTCCTTCTGAGAGCGCTGAGCAGCATGATCATTGGTAGACGGCTGATGCTGGATCCAAGCCTCGGCAAGGGTCTTGGCTCGAGCGACAAAGGAGGTCATATCCGAAGCCCCGCCAGTGTCGAGAGAGAGAAGATCAGTGAGTATGTCGTAGAGATGCTGAAGGCTGTCGTGGCCTGAGTACAAGGAATGCAGCTCATCCCACATAGCCTTGGCGGTGTTGTGGTACATATCCATCTGATAAGGTTCACCATCCAAGGAATCAAGGAGTCAAGTCTGAACGCGACCATCATTGCGGAGCCAATCATCGGTAAGAGGAGAAGGAGGTGTCTGAGCAAGGTGAGGCAAGAGGCCCTTGGCCTGAAGAACCCGTCGAACAGAATGCACCCAAGGGATAAAGTTTTTCTTTCCAGAGAGAGAGAAATAGTAGTTATCCGCAGCTCGTCACAGATTTCAGCAGAACAAACTGGGCGGTCTGCAGGACAAGCCGGGCAGTCTGTAGGCGGACTAGCCTCCGAGCCAGTGGAGTTGACAGAAGAGCCCATAGAAGAAGCAGGAGATGGAGACCGCAGTGAGAAGAACCGGAGACCGCACGACAGGTATGGAAGGAGAAGACCGCGACCTTAATGTGGGAAAACAACAGACCGCACGGTCACACTATGGACATCAGCGATCAGACAGACCGCGACCAAAATGCGGAAAGAAGATAGTCCGCACGGTCTGGGTGAGCACATCAGCAGTCAGAGCAAAGGAGGCCGCGAGAAGAACACGAGCGGACAGGGAGAGGAAACCGCGAGTAGAAGAACTCGAGCGGATAGAAGAAGAGGCCGCGAGTTGAAAAATAACTCGAGCGGATAGAGAAAACAGCGGGTAGGAGAAGCCGCGAGAAGAGGTCGCGAGTAGCAGAACTCAAGCGACAAGAGAAGGCAGCGGGTCCGCGGCAAGATGCGAGGAGAAGCAGTTCGCGGCGAACTGAAGCAATCTGCGGCGATTAGAAGAGGCAGGCCGCAAGTTGCGAGTTGAGAGAGGCCGCTGCGGACAGGAGCAGTCTGCGGGGGGGGGGGGGAGGCAAATTCAGCGGACCGTGGAGAAGAGAGCCCGCAGCGGTTAGGAGTAGTCCGCGGCCGGATAAACCAAGAGACCGCGAGTGAGAAGAGAGCGCGGTCTAAGGTAAAAGCTCGCAAGGAAGGATTGAAGTAGTGCAGGAGATAAAAACCCAGAGTGAACAAGAGGAACCCGCAGCGGACGAGAAGAGCTCGCAGCGGATAAGAGGAGCCCTCAGCGGATAAGAGGAGCTCGCAGCTGACTGAGTGAGAACAGCTGGGAGAAGTGGACCCCACGGGACAGATAGAGAGGAGGCTATAAGAAGCCCGAGGAGGAGGGTGGAACCACGGAGAGGAAGAGGGAGCGGAATCAGAGATAGAGGCCGCAGAAAATGCAGGCCGCAGTTAGCTGAGCGACTAAGGGAGAGAAGCGGACAGACGTTGCGGGCCGCAAGAGGCCGCAGGAGAGGAAGGCGGATAGAGTGTGGAGTCCGCGGGAGGCAACGAGTCCCTCTGAGACCATGTAAAAAGAGCTCGAAAACTTGTATTTATTTCTTATATGTGTAAATACAATGAGAATACAAATATATAGGAGGAAGAAGGAGAGAGAATCAATCCTATACATGATGTGGGACTAAAGAGGAGAGAAGAGAAAAGGCAATAATGGGCCCAATAATGGGCTCTTTACATGGGCTTTTCTAACAGAGGCCACGGAACCCGAGAAGCGGGCAATTACCCCTTGGAGTTGTTGGAGTTGGGTGTGGATAGCATCAATATTGGACTGTGCAGTTGAAGATGTCGACGGAGTAGGCAAGGACGGAGACTCGGCCTTTGTAGAAGCAACAAGGTGGGGTGGCAGACCATGCTTACGATAGCAGGTAGCCTCCAAATGATTCTCCCGACCGCAAAAAGTGCATTTAAGGGGGGGGGGTTTCCAGTACGTCCTTGGCCCCGAGACGAATGGCGAACCCTGCGGGTCGAGGTACCACGGGTGGAGGGATGGGATGAAGGTAACTGGAGCAGAGCTGGAGAGGGAGGCGGAGGATCCTCGGGTGGTGGAGTGACCTTCAGAAGCATGGAGCAAACATCAGAGAGAGGAGTAATGGCAAAGGAGAGAATCTGAGCTCGAACACTATGCAGATGCGGAGTAACCCTTGTCATCATCATGGCAATACCAACAACTTCTTTTTGTGCCCATTGGGCAACCAAATCAGTAGTAGCGGCTGGTGTTGTATTCATGCCTCAACAAAAGTCTTGGCCTTGGCAACGAAAGAAGTCGTATCGCCAGGTATCCCGGGATCAAGGGATTGAAGATCAGTGATGATGTCGAACAAATGTTGGAGACTGTTTTGGCCAGAATAGAAGGAGTGGAGTTCCTCCCACATGGACTTAGTCTTGTCATGATACATGGACATCCTGTACGGCTCGGTATCCATGGAGTTGAGGAGCCAGGATTGCACCCGGCCGTCATCACGAAGCCATTCATCAGTTGGAACGGTGGGAGTAGACCGGGTCAAGTGATGGAGCAGGCCTTTGGTCTGGAGCACACGACGAACTGAATGGACTCATTCTACAAAGTTCTTTTTTCTAGAGAGAGAGATAGTTGTAATCCTGAGTTCATCTCGAGCTTCCATAGCAGATGAGGTAGCTCGAGAGGGTGGAGAAGTACCCGCGGACTCTCCTGAAGCAGTGGCTGAATCCATGAAGCCGCAGCAGACAGAGAGCAGAAGCGGACACGACGGTCTGAACTAGCCGCACGGTCTCGGACAGCAGAAGAGGGAAGCCCACAGCGGAGAAACGCGAAGCGGAACAGAAACTAGGCCGCACGGTCTCGGTGATACAACACCAGCGGCAAGTGGTCGCGACCAAGATGAGAAGCCTACAGCTGGTTGAGAGGCCGCAGCGAGCGAAGAGGCCGCAGCGGATTGAGAGGCTCCATCGTTCCTTTTCGAGCGAAGAGGCCCCAGCGGATTGAGAGGCCGCAACGACTAAGGGAGAGAACCCGCAGCCGGAAGAAACCGGGCGAAGAGAAAGCGAAGCCGCACGGTCTCTGTGTAGACACACCAGCGGTAAGAGACCGTGACCAAGGTGCAGATCCCCAGCTGGTAGAGAAGCAGCAGAAGAAGTGAGGGAAAAAAACCGCAGCGACTTGAGCACGGGGAGCCGCTGCGACTTAAAACAGGGAAACCGCACGGTCTCAGCTAGAAAACCAGCGACACAGAAAAGGTTTCACGACCAAGATGCGGTGGGCGCAACAGTACGGAAAACCGCAGCGAGAAGAAGAGAGGTCGCCCGCGAGATATAATTAGCGGGTAAGAAAGCAGCGGTTAGGGAAGAGCCCGCAGCAGCAAGTGAGAACAACTCGCAGCGCGTAGCGAGAAAAGCCCACAACGGGTAGCGAGAACAGCCCGCGACGGGTAGCGAGAACAACCCGCAGTGGGTAGCAAGAACAAGCCGCAGCGGGTAGCAAGAAAACGGGTAGAGAAGAAGCGGGAAGGACCAGCAGAGCAGACCGCAAGAGGAACGAAGGAGACCGCCCGATTAGGGAAAAAGAGGGCCCACAAGCCGAGAGGTCTATAAAAGGGAGAGGGAGGGGATAGAACCGAGAAGGGAAAGATAGAGAGAGAGCAAGAGGAGCGGAAAGTCGCACAAACCGCGCGGGAAGCCGCGGTTTGCGACCAGAAGAGGCCGCCCGGTTAAGCCGAAGAACCCGGCGGACAGAAACGGACAGGTCGTATCGCTCGCTCTGATATCATGTAGAAAAAGAAGAAAGGAACCTTGTAGGCTGTATTTCTTGTATAAACAGTAAGTATGAATACACTTATATAGGAGGAGAGGAGGAGAAAAATCTCAAGACTAACAATGTGAGACTAAACCTAAGACAAATGTGGGCTCATAAATGTGCCACAATTACAATGAGCTTTTACATAATTTTTCACTATCTTCTAACAAAATGTATTCTAATTTATCATTTCATCAATTTAATATCATTCAATTATTACTAAAAGAAAAGGTTAAATTGAAGATAAACTCCTAGTTCTTGCATTTCTGAAGGTGTGTTTCAGTGGCAACACAGATCATTCAGTTTCAGCCCAACAAATATTTGAGTTCACTTCTTAAGTAGTGAGATCCACTCACTTCCAAATATTTTCAGTGAAACAAACACATCCTTATTGCGTTTAAACTTTCTGATGCTTGTTTTTTCTCATAGTTGACAACGTTTGGTATTTAGGACAGGTGAAGTCCCATCCTTTCTTCAAAGACATAAACTGGACTATGCTAGCAAGACAGAAGGTGATTTAACTGAGCTCTATCTACTCTTATATTTTTGTGCATCACGTTTTCTGCTTATATTTTATTGGTTTTTTTGAATCCCCCAAACTATTTTTGTTTCAGCTGTAAATGAGTGAATATGAACCATCATAAAAAACAATTGTTTTACAAGTTTTTTTTATTTGTTGTTTTTGAATTTCATTCATGATCATAAATTTGCATTTGATCAATCACAAATTTACGAATGTAAATGAAATTAGGCATAGGATATGTTGGGCTGAGTAATGAAAAAGATAGGATCCCATTTATTGTGTGCAGAAAAGAAGAAAAATCAGATGATTTATCATAAAAATTAGGTGATTCTGTAACGGCCCGAAGTTCGTCATAATTTAATTTCTTTCTTCTGAGCAGTTTTTCATAATTAAATAACACAGTAATGATAATACAAGTGTGGTACCAAGAGACAACATAAAATAACTTTTTTATTCATTGAACATTAAGATACATCATATCACAAAAATTCTAAACTGTGTTCGAATAACATCCTCTTTTTGCTTCCTTTCTGCCTCTGCATGTACGTCCTAGCGGGGCTTGGTATCTTGGCGGTTTAACCCTTAAAAGAGAAATTACGAACCGGTTAGTTTAGAAAACTAAGTGATTTCCTACCTTTTCAACCGCACTACAGACAAACACGAAGAGTCGCCATCAATTTGCAGTTATATAGATGAACATGTGTAGCCGGAAAAGTGAAACATAGAGTAATTAGTATAAGTATAGTAGCAGTAGCTGTGAACTGGTACTAAAGAAGTAAATTGTTTCACGTATCAAGTTAATTATTTCTTTTATTCTTTTTCATTTCTAAATTCAATTCTTTTCATTTCTATATTATATTCAGAGTTTTCTTATCATATCTCGTTCTTCTGAAATGCTGAAAGCTGATCTCAATTTTTCAAACATTTGGGCTCGTCGAATCAATGTCCGCTCTAGGGCGCTCAAATACTCAGCATTTGTTATGGAATTACACGATGACAAACCCAAATGGCATGTGTTCACGCGCCGGGCGCGTTCATCGCATGGCCCCATCGAGCCCCCAGAGGAGATCGCGACATAGCCGTGTCATATCTTTTATTTCAGCATTTATATTCGGGCATTTGTATTTTTGTTTTTTGTAATTTTTCTTCCAGCATTTATTTTCGGCGAAATATTTGCTTCTCTGTTCACACCCCACTACTATAAAGGGGGAGCGTTTGTACTCGTTTGAACCATTTTGGATGAATGCATGTTTTTCCCTTCCTCTAATCTCTAACCATAATCTCCTCTCTCGTTCTCTCTTCCTCTCTTTCTCTCTCTCTCCCTCTCATGTTCTCATTACCCCCCCCCCCCCCGCCTACCCGGAGCAGCAACAAATTGGTCTAACCTGCCCGTCTGCTTGCCAACGCCGACCGCCAGAGTACCAGCGCCAGCCGAAGCCCGCGTCGTATCTGCGAACCGCACCGCTCTCTCATCGCATCCCCGCACCGCGGCCCGCACCTGTCGTTCCCCGCCGCATCCAGGATGCTGCCTCGCACACCGCCCCATCCGCCTCCCGCACTGCTTAGCGCCGCATCTGCCGCTCCACCCCTTCCCGCACCAGCCCCGTCTGCAAACACACCAGCCCGCAGCGCCACTACCGCGTCATGCAATCTGAGCCCGTACAGCCCGCGCCGCGCTGCCGCTGCCACCCTTCCTTTCGTGGCCATGGCGCCGAACGCCCGTTCCACCGCCGAGGCTCTATCAGAGGACGCCAAAGAGGCCCTCCTACACTGCGTCAGCACCCAGGAGTCCATCGTGGCCTCCTTGCTCGCCATCCACGCAAAGCTTGATGCGTTACAACCTCCTGCTGCCTCTTCTGCCAGTGGATCCGCGTGCCCGGCCACAGCCACGCCAATCCTGGGGGCGACACCACTTCCGTCCATCGGGGATGCCTCACCCCCTCTTCCCCTGGGCCGCCCGACCCTTTCCTTGGACCTTCCCACCTTCACCGGAGTAGACTCGTTTGGGTGGATCGCCAAGGCAGAACAGTAATTTGATCTCCAGCACACACCCGAGCAGGAAAAAGGTCTTTACTGCTGTCGTGTAACTTGATGGCTCTGACATCCACTGGGCCCGATGGCTCCGCCAAACCAACTTGACCAGCTCCTGGTCGAAAATCAAGCAGGAAATGATTCGCCGCTATGACAGTCGTTATTCCGGCTCCTCCATCGAAAGACTGTGTGGGGTACGGCAATCCGTGTGCTGGATGACTACATCGATGAGTTTGTAGCCCTAGTCACTCATGTTCCGGGCTTGCCACCAGACCACTATATCAGTTTCTTCATGCAAGGCCTTCGGCCCAACATACGGTCCTTGCTCCGCACCCATCACCTTCGGACGGTGTTTGAGGCCCTCGACATGGCCCGCCTTGTGGTAGCAGATTTGTCCCCTCGGCCCCCGCCGATTCCAGGCGGGCCTCTGCCAGGCGGCCGACCATGGAGGACCGCTACCCCAGAGCCCCAAGCCCCTCGGCCCCCTTTGGGTGCAAGGCCAGGCCGTCCAGCACCGCCTC
Organism: Platanthera guangdongensis; assembly: GCA_039583875.1. Classification (NCBI taxonomy): domain Eukaryota; kingdom Viridiplantae; phylum Streptophyta; class Magnoliopsida; order Asparagales; family Orchidaceae; genus Platanthera; species Platanthera guangdongensis. The sequence continues at coordinate 164,385,269 of CM077156.1, forward strand.
AGCGGTTCTCCAACCGCGAATTCGACAACCTCAGCTCCAAAGGGATGTGTTTTCGCTGTCTCCAACCCTACTCTCCTACCCACGTCTGCGCGGTCAAGACGTTCCATGCCATCATCGATGACTTTGAGCTAAAGATTACTTTGGCGGACTTTGAATACCTTGAGATCACAATGAAGGACACCACAGAGGTCGTCGCTGACGCAGGCCTTCACCATTTGGAGTTTCCATGCTTTTTCGTGGGCGGCATTTCAGGCCCACAAACCATGAAACTGGCATGCAAGTTGGGCGACCGTCATATTGTCATCGTGGTGGACAGTGCAGCGAGTCATAATTTTCTTTCCTCTTATTTGGCCCTGCAGCTACGTCTTCTGATGGAACCTTCTCCATATTTCATTGTCAGTTTGGGCGATGGTCGTCGCCGCTCAATCTAGGGTCGTTGTCCGGCTGTCTCTCTTTCAGTGGGCCTTTACTCGTTGACGTTGAACTTCTACGTCTTCGGCCTTGGCGGGATCGACGCCATTTTGGGAGTTGCGTGGCTCTATACGCTGGGCGAGGTGTGGGTCTACTAGGGGACTATGACGATGTGTTTCCTCCAGGATAGTCGGGAGTGCTGCCTTGTGGGAGACGCCATGCTACTTTGCTCCCCCGTCTCTGCCTGCGCGATTCAGCGGACTGCGTGTGTCGATTTTTCGGCTTGGCTCTGGCCCATCTCGGGCGTCGTGCCATCGGCCTCAGCACCATCTCCGGACCTTCAAGCCCTCCTATTCGAGTTTGTAGTTCTATTTGCTGCACCATCTAGGTTGTCGCCGGCTCTGCCGCACGATCATGTCATACCACTTCAGCCCGGCGTGTCAGCTGTCTCGGTCCAACCATACCGCTACGGGCACATGCAAAAGGACGAGATCGAGAGACTTGTACGCGACATGTTAATGGGGGGCCTCATCCGCCCCAGTGCAAGCCCTTTCTCCAGCACGGTCTTTTTGGTCAGGAAGAAAGACGACAGTTGGTGCTGCTGCGTGGACTATTGGGAGCTCAACAAGGCCACAGTTCCAAACAAGTACCCGATCCCGGTGATCTAGGAGCTTTTGGACGAGCTCCACGACGCCACAGTTTTCACCAAGCTGGACCTCCCTGCGGGCTATCACTAGATTCACATTCGGCCGACTGACGTCGCCAAGTCGGCTTTCCAGACCCATGATGACCACTACGAGTTCTTGGTTATGCCATTCGGCCTGACCAACGCGTCGGCCACCTTCCGGGCCACAATGAACGACATCTTTCGCCATGTAGTTCGCTAGCATGTACTTGTTTTTTATGACATCTTGGTCTACAGTTCTTCTTGTCAAGAGCATCTACAGCACGTTCTCCAGACATTGGATACTCTCCGGCACCACCACCTCAAGCTCCACCCGCCCAAGTGCTTTGGGGTTCCAGAGGTGTGTTACTTAGGGCACACCATTTCCGTTGCAGGAGTCGCGATGGACAGCGACAAGATCGAGGCGGTCCACGAGTGCTCAACCCCATTGTCCTTTCGCGATGTTTGCGGGTTCCTGGGTCTGACAAGATACTATCGGTGTTTTATCCAAGGCTACGACATGATTGCTCGGCCCCTTAGCCAGCTCTTGAATAAGTCGGGCGAGGGCCCCTTCAAGTGGTCGACGGCGACATCCGCCTCTTTTGTCTCTCTCCAACAAGCCCTGGTTCGTGCCCAGGTGTTAGCTATGCCGGACTTCTCCCAGCCCTTCCTCGTGGAGTGCGACGCGTCGGGCGTCGGCGTGGGGGTTGTATTCATGCAAGCCGGCCGTTCGGTGGTCTATTTCATCCGTGCGTTCTCGGATACCATCAACAACCGATCAACGAACGAGTACGAGCTCATGGGCCTTGTCCTCATAGTGCAGCACTGACAGCCCTACCCCTGGGCCAACGATTTGTGGTCCATACCGAGCACCATAGCCTCTGTTACCTCCTACAGCAGAAGATTGCGGCACTCGCCCAGCAGGTGTGGGTGGTCAAGCTTTTGGACTATGACTTCAGCATCGAGTTCCGACCGGGGAAGGCGAATTGCGCGGTCGACGCTCTTTCTCGCAACCCCATACTTGCAGCCATCTCCCGCCCGGTCTGGGAGGATGCGGACACCCTACAACGGGAAGTGGAAGCGGACCCGACACTCAACGGGATCCGGATAGCACTCCTCGTGGACGCCATAGCCCACTCACTTTACTCCTTGGTGTACGACCTCCTGCTCTTCAAGGGCATACTCGCCCCCTCCTCCCCCGGCATTCTCTGGTTATTGGCTGAGTTTCATGCCTCCCTGACGGGTGACACGCCGGTGCTTACCAGACTTACCAACGGCTGGCAGCCTCACTCTATTGGCCTCACATGTTCCGACAGGTCAAAGCCTTCGTGGCCTCCTGCCTCATCTGCCAGAAGGCCAAGTACGAGGTCGTTTTTCCGGGCGGTCTACTTCAACCCCTCACGATTCCCGACCGCGTGTGGGACGACATCTCCATGGACTTCATCACACGACTGCCCCGCTCTCAGGGTCACGACTGCATCCTGATCGTGGCAGACCAGCTCTCAAGTATGCTCTTTTCATTCCCCTCCGCTATCCATACACTGCAGCCACAGTTGCTGACAGCTTCATTCAGGTGGTCGTGCGCGTCCACGGGTTTCCCCGATCTATCGTAAGCGACTGGGACCCGCTATTTTTGAGTACCTTTTGGACGACATTGTCCCGCCTACAGGGCACCCGGCTTCGCATGAGTACAACATACCATCCCCAGACCGACGGACGGTCGGAGGTCCTCAATCGGTGCTTGGCGACTTACCTTCGCTGCTTCGTGGGGGAACAGCCGCATAGATGGGCCAAGTGGCTCGGGTGGGCCGAATACTTGGACAACACCGCCCATCACCAGGTGGCCGGCACTACTCCGTTTGAGATCGTCTACGGCCGGCCTCCTCCCTCCATCATCCGCCACCTTCCGGGGGAATGCCAGGTGGAGAGCTTGGCCACCGCTCTTCGCGAAAGAGACACCATTTTGTATCACTTGAATCACCACCTTCAACGAGCCCAACAGAAGATGGTTTCCTTCGCCTACAAGAAATGTCGGGACCTTTCCTTTGAAGTAGGAGAGAAGGTCTTCGTGAATCTCCACCCCTACCGTCAGATCTCGGTGACCCTCCGGCCGTGCCCAAAATTGGCTACCCTCTTCGCCTCCCAAGCGGGAGCCGCATCCACCCGGTACTCCATGTCTCGCAGCTACGATGTGTGGTGGGTGAGTACGCCACCACGGATCACCTCCCGGCCAACCTCAACCTTTCCGGAGAGGCGTCCTACTATCTTGCCTCGATCCTCGATCGCCGATGCCGCAGCTAGCCGCTAGAAATCAGCAATTAAGAAGAAGAGGGTGAGAGGAAGAAGGAGCTCATAGTGGAGATGCCTCAATCAAAAGCTGCCGGTCAAACCCATCAGAACCGCAGGAGAATAGAAGCAGAGGCACAAACAAAAGGCAGTAGCAGGTCCTCCAGCACTTACGACGACGCGAGGGGGAGGGATCGTCGATGAGGAAGAGGAGTCGCAGTGATGCATCTGATGGGCATGTGAAAGTTGTCAACATTCAAGGACTGTGTTGCTGATGGATGCGCTAAACTTGTTTGCACAGGAGGGCTTCTATTATTGTGAGGAAAGTCCTACTATTGGGGTTAATGTACCTTAGTAACGATGACAGCGCTGGATGTATGAGAGAGCTTATTAATTTTTAATTGATCTCCCTTATCTACCAAATAATGAAATTTTAAAAGAACAATTGTTAAAAAATGGGTTAAATAAAAGAATCGGTTTTTTATGGCGGTTGATATTTTTGATGGAAAAACGATCATTTTTCCTTCAAAATCAAGCCTCATGCAAAAAACAGTACATCTGAGGTGTAGAAGCAACCCATTTTAGCCTTAATGGTCATTTACACTGCTATTTAAAGGCCAGCAGAAGAAACCATGGATATCTTCAAATGACATTATGGGAGTCGTTGAACCGAATTTTTGTCTATTTTCAGGCCGCATTCATTCCTTCTACACAGGATGAAGAAGACACAAGTTATTTTGAGTGCCGTCATGCGTGGAAGTCAGATGACACTCAAATCCATACTACATCAAACCACATTGATGACACTATTGATACTGGAAGTACTAGTGATTACAGTAGTTCAGGCAGCTGCGAAGATTTAGATGTAAACTTTTTTATTTCAATTCAGAATATATCTGGATTCTTCTGTTTCTCTCCACATACATGATTTTGATTGATTTTTGAACAGGAAGATGATTTTGGAAGTATGACAGACTTCGGCACAAGGAACCATGAAGTGAAGTATTCATTCAGCAACTTCTCATTCAAGGTTAGCATTCTACATTATTCGTTTCTATTTATTTAGGCATATTGGGTTGTAATCATACTGAATAACTAAATATCTCATGCAACTCATGACTTCAACATTGTTGCACAGAATTTGTCTCAACTTGCTTCCATGAACTACGATCTAATCACGAAGTGTAATGAAGATCAAAACTCCAATCTCTAAGGCGCAATTTCAGACTTGAACATTGTTCATATGAGATAGATGAAATATTCACCTAATGGACGAGTTTACAGAGAGTTTTCGATAGGCTTTCGCCTATGGCAGTGAGGCGAGTTTTGACGTGGACACTTTGTGGTTTTGCTTCCTTCATTATCTAGTTCATTAATTCTTCGGTGGAGCTGTATCCATCAGAAGTTGTACATAATGCTTCATTTACGTTTTTCATTTTTTTTATATTTTCTACTCAGTTGAATGCTTTCCTCTTCAGCTCTTATTGTATCATCATTTTTTTGTAAATTCCCAGGAATAATTGTAAAATATGATCTTTTTTTTGCTTTCAGATAGTTTAGTGCACGACAGATAGTGTACTATGTTCAACTTTCTTTTTTCATCAGGCGCATTTGTTGGTCTGCGAGTAGGATGATGCCATCTCAATGGTCGATAGCTTTTATTTATTTATTTAAAAACAATTACCCAAATCTCCCATGTAAGTTAGTATAATTAGTGAGAGCACCTCTCTTATTTTCGAAATTACAAAAAACTTTCCTTAAGTTTTCATTTCATTACAAAAAGCTCTTCTGCACCTTTCTTTTCATTACATTCACGATGAAGAATACTTCCTGAACACTGTATATCGACGGGGGTGTTTTTGTGTATGGATGTTATTAAATTAAAATTTCAGGATTGCGAGAACTTTTTGTAATTTTGAAAATAAAAGGGATGTTATGAATAATTTAGCAAAGTTAGAAGGGAGGTCCCGGTAAATGGCCCTATTTATTTATTAAATACCTGTGAAGAGGAGCATAGCCATCACCCATCATACTCAGAAGTTTTATTTAAAAGAGATAAATGCATAAACTCCTCTCCACATCGTCGAGTAGGTGATTTAATGGATTATATATGTATTATATTATAGTGCTTGCTTTGCTCCAAAGATAATATTTGTTCAGAAAACTGTGAGATACATGAGCTTCTAAATAAAGTGTATGTAACATCTTGGATCGGATTGAAACTGAATGGTGGTTTGAGTATATGAGAGCGGTTAACAAAGTAAATAAACATTATTTAGCTCACTATGGTAACAATAACCAAGATTAAATGGTAAAAATGTTGAATGCAAAAATCTAAGCGATATAGAGTAAGAAAGATTTATACTGTCAGGATATTTTATATATTAAAATAATAAGCAGATCTTCAAAACAAGATTCTAAAACTTCTATAAATAAAAGAGATGTGAAATAAAATTCAGAATAATAAAGGTTTAGAATTGAGCCCATGTAAGACGTGTGATCACTGCCCTAAAAAAATTGCACCAACCTCTGATAGAGTTTTCAATCGATGCTCACTTTTCCAAGGTACAATTCCCGGCTAGATCCCGAAACTCCTATGTGCGCAGACACCGAAGAAGCACAGAGAGCACTTGAACTCCCATTTGATGAAGCAAACGTAAAGAAAATGAAATCCTGATGAAGATCATCGTAGTGCCAGAGAGGAAGAGGGCGACATAATGTTTTTCAAGAGCATCATTAAACGAGTCAGAAAATTCTTCTAAATAAGAGTCTCGAAAATGGCAAGAAAAAATAACCATGTAATAAATCTCAACGGTTATAATTGAAAATTTTAATTGTGCAGGTGGACGTTGGAGTTAATGCTGAGAAACGCGTAACTGAAAATAACTCGTAATGAAATCCTGCAGGGAACTCAACGCAGTTGTGTCGAGTTCTAATCGACGCAACGTCGAGTCGTTATCGACGCAAGGCGGTGGCGACGAGTTCTTGTCTACGCAAGGCAAGCCGTCGGAAGGCAATCGACGCATGTGTAGAGTTCTTATCAACGCAGCCAAGTCGACGCAACTTGGATTTTAAGAACTCAAAATGTCAAAACTATTTTGTACAAAAAATACAATTCAATTCAATTATTCCCCAAATCCCAAATTCGAAATCCGAAATACAGATCTGGTCTGGTGCGGTGTGTGCACGCGCACGCACGTGTCGTCCATAGATCCTCCTTATGTTTGTTTGAATAAATAAGAAGAAATTAAATACATTATATACTCATCAACAAGTTTAAAAAAGGCAAAGTGAGACTAAAAGGTTCACACTTCTATCATGAGAGGTTTCTCTACAAAATATAGATTTCCTCCTTTTAGTTTTAGAGTTTTTCATCAAAAGTATGGAGCTCAACATCAAACACCAAATGACTTCAATAAAACATTTAATTTATAATGTTTTATGCATCAAATTTCTAACAATTCCCCACAAAAGCGAAAAAACAAAATGTGAATTTCATAAATTTGATATTACTTATAATAAATAAAATCAAATACAAATTACTTCATCAAGTTGTATCTAATGCAATGGGTATATGTGGAATGATTACCTTAAACCTATACTTAGTACTTATTTTCTCTACTGAAGAGTATAATGTGTCAATGGATTTGAATTATAAACTTTTGACTAGTATATTAGAGAAGCACACAAAAGATTGGTTATTCTTGGGTTATGACGATGGGCGCGTTAATGGTCATACACATTCCTTGATTTTTCATGAGGGTTATTAGGGTGCAGCCCGGATCACAAAGTCGCGGCCTCTCGACTACCGCCACATAGGTAGTGTCTCAAGAGATATTTCATAACTAATATCTTGCAAAGATATATGTCTTTGGCAACCATTAAGAACTTAAAGTTCATCCTAAACTGTTATGTAGAGCACAAAATCATAGGAATAGGGAGAAGATTTTCTCAACCTTAAAGTTTTGTGCTCCCAACTACCCTACATCAACGGCTTCATTTCTATCATATTGAACTCAATTCATGGGATTTCCAATCACATGGGTTGGGTATCAACCGTTGACAGCAATCATGTGGGCTTAAGCATCATTCCCCTCGATGATAACAAAATCTCCTTTAGGATAATCTCTTTGTAAGATTATCATCCAGATTCAATTCTGACTTTACAAAGTTGAGCGATATCACTTCTTTGCTTCTTTGCTCCACTGATTTGTACCTAATTCTCATAAACTTATTCATTTTGGAATTAGTACAATTAAAAGCAGTTAAATCTATAACAGATTTATTGTCACAATGTAAATAAATAATATATATTGGTTTTTCACATAAAGAAATTTCATCAAGTAAATTCTTAATCTATTATGCTTCAGCGCATGTAGTATCTAAAGCTATGAACTCAGATTCCATGGTATTTCTAGAAATAACAGTTTGTTTTGTAGAAGCCCATGAAATTTCGGCTCCTCCATGGAAGAATACATAACATGTTGTAGATTTAACGTCTAAAAAATCAGTTACCCAATTGGCATCTGAATATCCTTCTAGTATTTCGAGAAAACCCGTATATACTAAATTATAATATATAGTTTCTCGAATGTATCTAAATATTCTAGTCAATGTTTTCCAATGATCATCGTTTGAATTACTAGTATATCTACTTAGACGGCTTACGACATAAGAAATGTCGGGCCTAGTGCGGTTAGCTATGTATAGCAGTGATCCTATCATTTGTGCATACCTATGTTGATCAACGGGTTCGCCAATATTTTTACAAAATTTACGCTAGCGTCATAAGGGGCAGACTCGGGAGCAAAATCATATAAATTAAAGTTATGCGGAATTTTCTCAATCGAGGGAGAAAGTGACAATGATACACTTGTATCCGATTTAAATAACTTCATTCCTAAAATGATATTTGTTACACCCAACTCGTTCATATCAAATTTGGATGATAAATTATTTTTAGTATCATTAATAATGTTGATTGAATTTCCGAATATCAATATATCATCTACATAAAGGCAAAGCAAGCCAATTCTATTTTCATCTTGTTTGATATAAATACATTTATCGAATTCATTAGATTTAAATCTGAAAGATAAGACCGCGGAATCAAAATTGTGATGTCATTGCTTAGGGACTTGTTGTAGTCTATAAAGAGATTTAATAAGTGAACACACTTTAGTCTCTTGACCTTTAACTACGAAACATTCAGATTGAGTCATGTATACTTTTTTATCTAAGTCTTCGTGCAAGAAGGCGGTTTTGACATCCATTTGATGAATGATCATCTTATAGATTGAGGCTAAGGCGACTAGAGCACAAAGAGATGTGATCCTAACTATGAGAGCATGTGTCTAAATAATATATTCCTTATTTTTGAGCATAGCTCTTAGTAACAAGGCGAGGCTTATATTTAGTTTCTTTCTAAAGATTCATTTACAACCTATGACTTCAGCACCAGGAGAAAGATCGGTTAGAATCAAAGTTTTATTCTCTAGTATAGAATTAATTTCTATATTTATGGCTTCTTTCCAAAAGGGAGAATCAAATGAGGTCATGACTTACTCATATGAATTAGGATCTCCTTCTACTAAATAAGTGAAGTAGTCCTTTCCAAATGTTCTTTCAGTTCTAACTCTTTTGCATCTTCTAGGTTCATCATATTCTAACGGATTTATAGAAGAAGAAGAAGGATGGTTTGAGCTAGCAGAAGGTAGAGATGAGTTATTCATTTTATATGAGAATTTATCTTCAAAATAAATTGCATCATTAGCTTATATAATAGAGTTGTTAGAGATTTCACTAATTAGATAATTAGTTATAAGGAATCTATTAGCACTCCTGTCGGATGCATATCCTATAAAAATAGAGTCTAATGTTTTAGAACCTATTTTCTTTCTTTTTGGTTCAGAAATTACTACCTTAGCTAAACACGACACTCAAAGAATTTGAAGGTTAGGATTTCTTAATTTAAATAATTCAAAAGGAGTTTTATGTTTTTTAGATGGAATTCTATTTAGGATGATAGAGGAAGTGATCAAAGCTTCTCCCCAAAAATTTTTTGGGGCATCAGACTCGACTTACATGGCATTGACCGTGTTCATCAAAGTCTGATTTTTGCGTTCAACTACACCATTCGATTTGGGTGAATAACGAGCACTCACTTGATGAATTATCCCATGTTCTTGGCAAAATTAGGTTAGTGCATTCAAAGTGTATTCTCCACCTCGGTCGGATCTAAGAATTTTTATTGATGACCCTAATTGATTTTCTACTTTGCCTTTGAAAATCTTAAAAAATGAGAAGACTTCATCATTGATTTTTAATAAGTATATGCAATAATATTCGATAAAATTGTCTATGAATATTACAAAATATTTATTCCCACCTCTAGTAGGTTGTGGTTTGAGTCACATATATTCGAGTGAATTAACTCTAAAGGTTTTGAAGTTCTATCAACTAATTTAAGAGACTTTCTAGAAAATTTGACTTGCACACAAATTTCACATTTAGCATTTCGTGTCATATTTGTTTTAAGAATTAGATTTAAGAACATCATTCTTTTCATACAATCAGAATTCACATGTCCTAATCTGGCATACCAAAAATAAAAAGAAGAACTAGGAATTAAAGATGTTGTTTGATTTACTTCTAAATCAACAACATTCAATTTGAATAAACTATCACAAACAAATCATTTACTCATAAACTTTTCATTTAATGTTATTATAACTTTATTTGACTTTAATACAATCTTATAGCCTTTCTTCACTAATAAGGAACCGCTCACAAAATTCTTCCTAACTCTCGGCACATAAAGCACGTCATGTAAGACTAGTGTCTTCTCGGATGTTAACCTAAGATCCACTCGTCCGCGTCCAAGTATTTGTGTCGATGAAGCATCTCATAAGATCACGCTTCCTCCACTGGTGTCCTAAAGGGTGGCAAAGTAAGAATGATCTAAACATTTATGAACATTTGCTTCGGAATCAAGTCACCAATCTGATGAATAAGTGAGAAGAAGACTAGGAGAATAATCTAACCTGAAGATAGGTTGTTCCGATGTTTCGATCATGTCGGCCTGAGGCTTGGAGCCATGGGATTTGCCAACCACAGGTTCAGTCTTCTTGTAGAAGCAATTGGTTGACAAATGATTTGTGCGGTCATAGATGAAGCATTATTTCCTTTTGTCTGGGTTTTGGTTTGAAGAACCATGCTTGGGATGATTTAATTTTTGATGGCTGGAACCTGGTCGGAAAGGTTTCTTAAAGTTCCTGCCCTTTGCTTTGAAGCGATGGTGAAAAGATTAGTTATCATGTGATTCTGTCAGATTTGTTTTAGGAGCATGGTATTTGGGAATTTTAGAATTTTTTACTCTTATGTTCCTCCTTTATACAAATAGCATTTTGGATTTGAACATAAGTAAGATTGGATTGGTCATGTCTGAGTCTAGTGCTAAGGTCAGACCAAGAATCGAGAAGAGAATCGATAAGACATGTCACTAGATAATTTTCGGAAAGGATGGAGCCATCAGCTCGGATCTTGGACAACATCTCATTAAGTTGATAGAGTTGAGGATTGATGGGCTTAGAGGCATCAATCTTGAATTTGTAGAGGTTAGCAACATTATAGCATTCTATACCCGCATTGTCAAGGTTATAGCGTGCTTTAAGAGCAAATCACAAATATTTAGTCGTACGATATTGAAGGAAAACATCGTAAAGGCTGTCAGACAAGGCACTAAGAATACAGTGGCGGCAATGATACTCTATGCCTACTGGATCTCTATAAGGAACATGTCTAGAATACGTTCTAGTGGTATTTGCACGGGAAGATGAAGAAGATGGAAGGGAAGAGGCGACTACAGTTGCAACGCGGGGTTTTCGGTTTCAGCAGAGGGGGCATCAAAAATGGTAGATAAAAGACCTAGGATATTAAGTCAATATTCTACTTGTGCTTGCCAACGACGAAAATCATTTCCGTTAAATTTTTCGGGTTTGATCCCGGCAAAATCCTCAGATCTAGAAGTCATTATAGTTTTCTGAAATTTAAAATAAAAATAATAAATTATTATACTTGTGAAGATAAAACCAGAGATAATCATTTTGTTTATTTGATTTTATTTATCTTGTTATTCTTGGACTTCCCAAGAAATACCCAATGACGGGTTCTCACCAGACTAAGCAGTTTGTGAGATGATAGTCCAACACGGTCATTTCACAAGAGATTATGTGATGTGGATCACAAACTTCTTTACATTGTCAGAATATTTTATATATATATATATTCCAAAATAATAATAATTTTTGGTTTTGAAAATAGTTAATGATAATAATAATAAGTAGATCTTGAAAATAAGATTCTAAAACTTGTATAAACAGAAGAGGTGAGAAATAAAATTCAGAATAATAAAGGTTTAGAATCAAGTTTGGGTAAGGCGTGTGATCACTGTCCTAAAGAAGTTGGACCACCCTCCAGCAGGGCTTTCAACCGATGCTCACTTCTCCAAGGTACAACACCCAGTTAAATCCCGAAACTCTGATGTGCACGGATACCGAAGAAGCACAAAGCAATCGAACTCTCACTTGATGAAGCAAACGTAAAGAAAATGAAGTCTCGATGAAGATCGTCGTAGGCCAGAGAGAAAGAGCGCGACAGAATGTTTTTCCAGAGCATCATTAAATGAATCAGAAAATTCTCCTAAATAGGAGTCTCGAAAATGACAAGAAAAAATAACCACGTAATAAATCTCAATGGTTATAATTGGAAACTTTAAACGTGCAGGTGAACATTGGAGTTAATGGTGGGAAACGCGTAACTGAAAACAACGCGTAATGAAATCTGGCAGGGAACTCGACGCAATTGTGTTGAGTTAATCGACGCAGCGTCGAGTCGTTATCACGCAAGGCAGAGGCGACAAGTTCTTGTCGATGCAAGGCAAGTCATCGGAAGGCAATCGACGCATGCGTCAAGTTCTTATCGACGCAGTCAAGTCGACGCAACTTGAATCTTAAGGACTCAAAATGTCAAAACTATTTTGTGCAAAAATACAATTCAATTCAATTATTCCTCAAATCCTAAAAAAATCTGAAATCTGGATCCGGTCTGGTGGGGTGCATGCGCGCGCACGTGCATTTGTGGTTCATAGATCCTCCTTATGTTCCTTTGAACAAATAAGAAGAAATTAAATACATTATATACTCATCAACAAGTTTAAAAAAGGGCAATGTGAGACTAAAAAGTTCACCCTTCCACCATGATAGGTTTCCCCCTAAAATTTGGATTCCCTTCTTTTGGTTTTGGAATTTTTCATCAAAAGTATGGAGCTCAACACCAAACACCAAATGACTCCAATAAAATATTTAATTTATAATGTTCTATGCATCAAATTTCTAACATATACTACCTTACAAATGAAAGTGTGGAATGTATTGAGAAAATTAATTATAAACACTTTTAGTGTGGGTTGGTGGGTGGGGGGATATTGTATATAAAAAAAAATTGTCTTCTAATAAAAAACACATCCACATAATCATAGAGAACAACATAGAATAAGATGCAATAAAGTAAACTAAATTTATAGAGAGAAAATAAAAATTATATAGGTACCTAGAACTTGGGTACTCTCTCTTCTGCCACAGTAGAAATTTTTTATCAATGGATTTGAATTTTTTTATAAGAAGATTCTTAGAATTATTGAATCAGATACTTGTACCTCTTTTTATAATGAGATTAAAATCAATCAGTCAATTTTCTATAGTGTAAGCAATCTTCAGACGAAATTGAGATCACTTTAAGTGTTGTAGCTTCTTTTGGATTCAATCGTATATTCTATGTTGTTCTTTAGTAAAAAAAAGAACGGGTGGGACTTCTGTTCAAGAGTGAAGATTAGGGTGGTAGAATGACGACCGAGGATTGGAGAGAGCAAGAGAGTTTCTTCGTCTTCTTAGGAGTCCTTTTATTCCATGATTCACATTCCTCATCATATAAAGACATAAATGTATTTTTCTTATTTTTGATAGTCTTGAAAAGGTATAATGATGGGGAACCATCGGATGCACCTGAAAGGGTTCGCCGCAAGGCGGGACCCACATACATGTATTCGCGCAGGAAGACTTGATTGGATCGCCGATCAGACTCCGCAGTTGCGTCTGGGACGACACTGCGAGTCAAAAAACTATATTACTTTAATTTTTTCAGTTTTATTTTGATGTATTTTATGGGCGAACCAACCGGCCAATCATAGCCGTTGATGGGGGATGCTCTAGCTTCTCTTTTATTATAAATAGGATGTAAAGGGGCTGAATTCAGGTATTGTTGGATTTGGAGAAAGGATTTCCCGGATTCCAGCGATCCCTCCTCGGTGCCGACGCTGTGGAACCCTAGGTGACGACTCCTAGGCCGTCAAACTTCACCCAAAGGTAAACTCTACCCCCCTCCATCATTTTCCCCCTACTTCACCGCCAGATTTCCCCCAAAACCACGCCCAAGTGCAGCCGGCATGCTGCAGGCCTGCAGCCCCCCTTTCCCCCTTGTTTCCTATTGCGGTACTCCACCCGAGTCCCTCCCTCCACCGGTTGGTTTCGTCGCCCAGCCTACACCCTCCACCGGTCAAACCGCCCACCTCCCCTCTTTGCGTAGGCTGCTGGCTGCTGCTACAGTGATCCCAACCCCCCCCCCCCCCCCCCCCATCTTCCCCAAAACCGGCCACCCCAAGGCCTCCTTTGCCCTAGCCGGCCACTCCTCTTCATTCCCCTACGTGGATCCACTTCCCACCGCTCTGAAAACCCTAGATCTATTTTGATCTAGTGCTACCACCCTTCGATCCGTTATTTCCTCCGCACAAACCTTCCACTTTTGCTCGGATCCGCTCCTAAACATCGGATCTACTCACCCCCAGTCTGGATCTACTCATTTGTGGCCGGAAACGCCGTTTCACCTTCTATTACCACCACTTTCCACCGAGGTCAGCCACAGTCACCGTCGTCTCGCCACCGGATCCACCTCCGATTGCCCGCCTTTACATCCGGCCCTCAAATCTTTCAGTGCCTCGGTTCAGCCCTCTATGTTGTGAGCATTTGTGGTATTGTATTCTGTTTTTTTGACATTATCATTTGGTATTCTATCATATTGGTTGGGAATATTGTTGGCTAGAGATTGGTTCTTTTACACTAACAATTGCAGGAGGAAATATTCGTCGCGCGCTTGCTTAGGCCCTCCGAGCGGAGGAAGTCGTTATCAAATTGCTGAAAATTAATTATTTGTCTCTTTAATTCAATTATTTGTGTGGCGTTATTAATTCTATTGCTTAAATTAATCGTCGCCGTCACCGACGGTTGCATCGCATTTAGAGTTGTAATAGTGTGTCACCCCCACACTAGCACCTAGGGTCGTAGTCTTCGAGCACCACTAGTCTACCCCTACATCATTTTGGTATCAGATGAGGTTAGGCCACTTGCATGTCCGTAGTGGTAGAACTTTTAGAGTAAGCATGGTAGAACCACAGAACACCGAGGACCGAGCAACGAGTTCGAATTCGGACGCCGCTTTTGCTGAGTTCCAACGTCTTGTCATAGGTCGTCTTGACACCATAGGAGCCCAGTTCGACGATGTGCGTCATGACCTTGCCGAGGTGAACCTTCGTTTAGGCCACTTAGAGGATGCCAGAGACACTTCGACACAACGGGACGATTCTCTTGAGGACGACCCAGACGCTCCTCCACGTCAAGGGCAACGCCCGAGGGATGGTCCACCTCCCGCAGACCGTCACCATCATGATAGTCCTCATCGAGCCCCGATTCCGCCGTAAG